>CM035165.1:59277709-59622376 GCA_020205615.1 Panax quinquefolius | reverse complement strand
TTTATATTATGTTGAAAGTTATCTTTGGCTTACGTGCATAGATGAACTTAGTATGATTATGATCGGGATCATTCGGTATAATCATGGCTTGATATAAATGATGTGACAAAAGTCCTCGGTGGCACTGTAATGCGATGATGGATAGTTTTTGGTATGATTATGACCGGGGGTGATTCGGTATAGTCATGACCATTGATAATTTGATGAAAATCCTTGACCTTGAATGCAGGGATGATTAGATATTGTGGTTTATTCATTAAAGCGAGTCTTAGTGATAAAATTGATGAAAACCTTTTAAAACCTAAAAGATAGTAGACTTTATTTTCTACTTGACTCTTTTAATGGATTGCATATTTATTTACCGCATTAAGCTGGTTGTCTATTGTATTTTATCGGTTTAACATTGTTGAAGACTATTGATCATTTATTACGCTTTATCTTAGTTATAATATTTCTTCTTGGGCTAGTTGAGCTCACCCTTTCTTTCTTTGTTCTCTTGTGAAATGAGAATATAAGGCCGGGACGAGTCGGGAAGCAGAGTAATGGTCCGAGAGGATAGCATTAGTAGTCCTCACTATTACGTGAAATAGTGTGATAATAATTGTAATGAGGACTCCTTTTGAGTTTGTATAATATCTAGTAGACAATATTTGTATTCAAACTAATGATTTAAGTCGTATTGTACCACAGCAGTTATATTAGTAAGTTGTATTTAAATTACATACCATGTAAGTGGCGACCCAAGATGTGTGGACGTATACCTAATTTTGAGGCGTCGCGGTTGGTATCGAGCTTAGGGATATGATCCCTGGCTAAGATGTGAGACTAGAACTAGGGGGAGATAGGGAATTCCTTCGCTAGTATGACCTACCTAAATTTATTTGGTATTTAATTGGTCGGTTAGAGTATAGGGATAATATGTGATATGTTAATTAACCCTTGTTTTGTGACAGTGTTTGAGAATGACATCTGAAAATGCTGAGATAAGCAATGAAGCACATGAGAGTGTTGATTCAAACTCAAACAAAAGGTAACGACCAACAATACGATAATAATCATCTTTGGTGGCAGCGGCTATCGTAACAATGACAACCATCGTGGGGGAAATTATCATGCTAAGAATGGTAACCACTTCGGTGGTAATCATGGCAAAGATAATAGAAGTGGAAATTGCAAGAAGAGAAGGTCACTTAGCTCGATTTTGTCGTTTACCGAAGACAAATTCAACTAGGATGGAGGCACCAAAGGCTGTCCCAGACAAACCAAAGCCTGTAGTTTAAGAGAGAGCATTTTTTTTTCTCGTGAAGAGGAACCTGAATAAAATTATCACGGGTAAGTTAATCATAAGCTCTTGCGAAGTCTATACCGTGTTAGATACCAGTTCTACCCACTCTTTTATTTTACCTAGTTGTGTTCAATGTTTAAATTTGACTCCGAAGAAGTTAAACTTTGACTTATTGGTTGAAACTTCGTTAGTAAGAGCCTTCGTTACCGCTACTATTTTTAAATCTTGTTTGATTCAAATAAACACTTTCACGTTACCTGTCGATCTTATCTTTTTGAAAATATTTGCCTTTGATGTGATTTTAGAAATCAATTGGTTAACTACTCATCATGCTTTTCGTAAGGTTATTAGCTTTTATATTCATAACCAACTTGTTGTGCGAATTCAAGTAACCAAACTACTAAAGTCAATTATTGTCATATCAAGCCTGTAAAGAGCCCCGAACCTTTCGTTGTTGACTTCCTTGTGTGGAATGCACCGAAGTCAGACTTTCTGTAGGCGACATCGTGAATGAAGATGACAAGTTTATAGGTATCATTGTGAGGTGCTATCTAGGTTAAGGGATAGAAGTCACAGTTGGTATCAATGTGACGTACTATCTAAGTCTTGGATGAGAGTCACAGTTTTGAATGATATTTCTATTATTAATAAATTTCCTGGCGTATTCTTGAAGACTTCTTAGCCTACTTAGAGCGTGAAATCGAATTTTGTATTGACCCCAGTATAAAACCCATTTCTTAAACCCTCAAATATTTCTTCAACTAAAATGAACATTTTACGTGGTTTATGATGAAAGTCATAATAAAAGCATTGGACTAATGAAAATCATGGGTATACGTGGTATTAGTAAGTGTTATGATGAGTTATGTTGGTTAGTATGTAAAAACATGAAAGTTTCTTAAAAATCACAAGGAGTTAAAACCCGATTTTGGTGAAAAGCGTAACATGAAATTCAATTGACCAAATCTCCTATTATATTTTGAATTTTTGAGTGTGGTTAAGTCCTAGAGTTAGATCTATGAGTTACCTAACTAATCCAAGTGGAATCAATGAAAAAGGTGTTGTAGATTTTCGTGTGGACTGATTTTAGCAAAGGAGTCAAAACTTCAAAATGTCCAAAAAGCTGCTGCCACGTTTTTATAAGGGCTGTTTCGGCCACTTAATTAGTGAGAAAAATTCAGGTCTTTTGGGACATAAAAGTATATGGTATAAAGAATATCGTGTCCAAATATGAGCTCATTCCAACTTAAAATGAGCAAGTTATGACCATTTCAATATTTAGGTTTTTTTGACGAAAAATGCTATAACTGGAGTTTTATAACTCCGATGACCATGAAATTTAAACTGGAGGCTCACATTAGCATGTGTAAGGTCCTGCCAAGATTTGGGAATTTTTGGAGTTAAACTTGAGGTAGCTAATTTCTTAAGGAATTAATTAGAAATTAATTTTTGAAAAATAATAAATGAATTTTAAAAATTCCGAGAAAAATATATTTTCATTATGGGACTATATTATGCTAAATGCCAGAAAAGAAATATTTTTGGGACTGATTTGGTATTTTTCATGAAAATAGTTTAATTCTGAACATATGAGTTAAATATGTTATGTGAAGTAACAAAGTTGAAAATAGGATTTTATGGCTAGAGAATCCTATATAGAGTATATATATATATATTTTGATGAGGATTTGATAATTGGTGATGATATCTTATGAGTATGGCATTTTGAATGATTAAATGCATTATATGGTAAAAGCGTAAACAATTGAGATAAATTGTTTATAAATTTAAGAAGTGATTAAAATATTGTTATAATATTAATGATATTAGATTATGAGATTATTAAGTGATTGATAACACGGGGATATTCTTGAATCCTAGATAAATTATATTATAAATGTTTAATATTTATCCTTTATCTCATTTGATTGATTCTTTATATCATTATCCTCATGCTTATATTATGTTGAAAGTAAATACGTGGCACATGTAGTGCATAGATGGACTTGGTATGATTATGACCAGGGATTGTTCGGTATAATCATAACCGTAATTGAAAACACGATTATCTTTGGCCGTAGTGCATGGATAATTTGTGGTCGTGATACTAATGAATACACGATTATCTTTGGCCGTAGTGCATAGATAATTTGTGGTCATGATACTAATGAATACACGATTATCTTTGGCCGTAGTGCATGGATAATTTGTGGTCGTGATACTAATGAATACATGATTATCTTTCGTAGTAGTGCATGGATAATTTGTGGTCGTGATACTAATGAATACACGATTATCTTTGGTAGTAGTGCATGGATAATTTGTGGTCGTGATCTTAATGAATATCCTTGGCCGTAGAAAAGGGGATGATTCGATGATATGGATTAATTATTGGTGAGTCTCAAACAATGAAATATTAATTCATGGATGTGGTAAAAGTCA
Organism: Panax quinquefolius; assembly: GCA_020205615.1. Taxonomy (NCBI): domain Eukaryota; kingdom Viridiplantae; phylum Streptophyta; class Magnoliopsida; order Apiales; family Araliaceae; genus Panax; species Panax quinquefolius. The sequence continues at coordinate 59,618,649 of CM035165.1, read as the reverse complement.
TCTTTGGCCGTAGTGCATTGATAATTTGATGAAAATCCTTGACCGTGGTACATGGATGATTAGATATTGTGGTTTATTTATTAAACTGAGTCTTAGTGATAAAAATTGATGAAAACCTTTTAAAACCTAAAAGATAGTAGACTTTATTTTCTACTTGACTCTTTTAATGGATTGCATATTCATTGTAGTTAAAGCTGGTTGTCTATTGTATTTTATCGGTTTAACATTGTTGAAGACTATTGATCATTTATTACGCTTTATCTTAGTTATAATATTTCTTCATTGGGCTAGTTGAGCTCACCCTTTCTTTCACTTTATTCTCTTGAAATGAGAATATAATTTGAGACGAGTCGGGAGCGGAGTAATGGTCCGAGATGATAGCATTAGTAGTCCTCACTATTACAGTGAAATAGTGTGATAATAATTGTAATGAGAACTCCTTTTGAGTTTGTATAATATCTAGCATAATATTTGTATTCAAACTCACAGTTTAAGTCGATATTATACCTGCAGTTATATTAGTAAGTTGTATTTAAATTACATACCATGTAAGTGGCGACCCAAGATGGGTGGCGTATACCTAATTTTGGGGGCGTCACGGTTTTAATCAATGAATCCTTTCCGGATGAGCGGTTGTTTGTGGTGAAAGGGAAGTGCCATGGTTTATGAATTCTACGCGAACTATTTGGTGAGTAAGATGGTACCTTCGACTTGGTGGGTTATCAAAAGAAGAAATTTACGCATGATGTCAAATGGTATATATGGGATGAGCCTTATTTATTTAAAGCGATTGTTACGATCAAGTGATAAGAAGGTGTATTCCATATAGAGAGACCGAGGGGATTCTGCAGGATTGTCACTCTACTGTGTATGGATGTCACTATGGTGGTGAAAGAACAGCGGCTAGAGTACTACAAGCAGGATTCTACTAGCCGTCAATTTTCAAGGATGCATACAGTTTTGTCCAGCGGTGTGATAGATGTTAGCGAGTGGGGAACATCTCCAAAAGGAATGCGATGCCATTGAATACAATCCTTGAAGTAGAAATTTTTAATGTGTGGGGAATTGATTTCATGGGGCCTTTCGTTTCTTCATGCGGAAATCTCTACATCTTGCTCACTATGGATTATGTCTTGAAATGGGTAGAAGTGGCAGCTCTTCTGACAAATGATGCCAAGGTCGTCCTCAGATTTTTACACAGAAGTATCTTCACGAGGTTTGGGACTCCAAGGGCCATCATCGATGACGATTTAAGCGATCATTTTTGCAATGAGCGGTTCTGACTTTGTTGGCTAAATATGGTGTGAACCATCGCATTGCTACAACGTATCACCCACAAACGAATGGCCAAGCTGAAGTGTCGAATCAAGAAGTCAAGAGAATCCTGGAAAAAGTTATGAATCCAACGAGGAAGGAGTGGTCATTAAAGTTGGATGATGCAGTATGGGCTTATAGGACGACATATAAGATGCCGTTGGGTATGTCACCTTTTCAGCTCATGTATGGAAAAGCCTGCCACCTTCTTATGGAGCTAGAGCATAAGGCATATAAGGCAATTCGAAAGCTCAATTTTGATTTGAAAGCTGTCGGGGAGAAACGCTTACTCCAACTCAATGAGTTGGATGAATTCAGATTACAGGCATATGAGAATTTGAAGCTGTACAAGGAGAAGGTGAAGAAATGACATGACCAAAAAAATCATTGAGAGAGCATTTGAACCGGGACAAAGGGTTTTGCTTTATAACTCCAGACTTAAACTTTTTCCCAGGAAGCTGAAATCAAGGTGGTCAGGACCATTTACAGTGAAAACTATTTTTTCGCATGGTGCAATTGAAGTATTTGATACGTTGCCAGACAAGCCTTTTAAGATGAATGGACAACGCTTGAAACATTACTTTGGTGGTGAGGTAGATAGATAGAAAGCTGCCTCAATTCTTTCTTCGACATGAGCATCCAAGACAGTCAAGCTAATTGACTATAACTTAGCGCTTGATGGGAGACAACCCATTATCTCTATCTCTATTTTCTTTTTATTTATTCAGTAGGGTATTTAGCTAGTTCATCTTTATTTCATTCTTAATAGATGGCTATGTTGAGCATAAGTAAGTGTGTAATAGAGTCTGCATTAGATATTGTTTTAGTATTGTATAGAATTTACTTGTTCATTTATGCTTATTCCGGAGTTCACACAATGATACAGGTAAATGGTGTGATTTAGGTATCTTCAAGTGAAATCTCACTGCTAGGCAGTTTGGGAGTGAACTTCAAGCCAGTCACGAGGAAGTGGTCGGCGTGGCGCAAGAATGACTCTGACAAGAGGCAAGTGTGCTTCTACATCTCAAACAAGTAATCTGACTTTCATGGCGCGCTTAAAAACCATTCTTGGTAGCTTGTGCATATGCGACATCAGGCGTGGAATTTTTTTTTTCAAAAACAAAAATCGAGTCGTGTTTTATTTGGTCTCTCACTTGACATAATAGAATAATATTCTTCTGTTCTACCATAATCATAAGACTCCTCAGCTCTCATCAAAGTTCATACCCACGAATCTCTCCCTTGGCATAAATCTAGGGTTTCTGCTTGGGTTGTGCAGCAGTAAGTTTTTGGGTACGCTCATCAGGCAATTCATCTGTATTCTCTCTATCATCTGCACATGGGTCCAAAAAGAGCACGCTCAATCTCCATCTCTTCTTCATCAGCATCTTCCTCCAATAACCAAGAAGAGGATGTCGTGGACCACATGAAATTTATCAGTTTGGAGGCCTAGCAAGAATATTATCGGATTGTGGCCAAATCTTTTGTGAAGGAACGGGGACTTCAACCTGAGAAGCAAGATGGCCAACTTTGGTATATGATACGAGAAAGAGGCTGGGTTGGCTTGATTGCATCTCCTATGCCTATCCCCATGGGGATTGTTCGAGAATTCTATGCGAATGCTAAGGAAATGATAAAAGCAGGAATAACGCTGGTTCGAGGAGTGCAGGTGGATTTTTGACCTCCAGCGATCAGAGCAGTTTTCAACATACATGACGCACCACCCACCGGGTCTGCTAATTGGGTAGAAGGTGCACATTTAGAAACTGATCTGGCAGTAGTGATAGCTGAATTGTGTATTTTGGGCACTAAATAGAATTATAAGGCAGGGATAACTGAGCAAAAATCTTTTTTAGCGTCTGCGTTGAATCGATATGCCAAGGCATGGAATCTGTTTATCTGTGCCAAGCTAGTTTTTTCAGCTCACCAGCATGAAATAACCACTGAGCGTGCTATTATTTTGTGGGGCATCATCAAAGGCAAGTACATTGATGTAGGCCATTTAATTCATCAAAACATGTGGCGTTATATGCGGGGGAGCACTATTGGGAGTATTCCACATGCATCTGTGGCAGCCATGCTCTGTACCCAACAAGGAGTCCCATGGAATAATGAGAAACTGCAGAACTCGAGCCACGACATCACTCATGCTAATATTGCCAAATTCAAGGATTGGACGGGTGGTGAACCGCATCCGCGAGGATTAGGTTTTATCATTCAGCCTATTTTTCCAGAGACATCACAACAGCCCCCTCAGACAGATGAGGTAGGCCTGTCCATGCAAGCACCTGCTGCTCATGGTGATCGCCAACTCCGAAGGTTGGAGCAAAAAGTCTATGCCATGTACGATAATTTCAGAACATTTACGACGGGACTCATGAGGGCCTTGGCCGAGGCTTTTGCGCAGCAAGGAACGATGCTAGACTGGCCTCAATTCGGGACATCAGTGTAATATCCACCACCAGATTCACCACCCGAGGAGGGTGGTACCACTGATCATTAGGGGAGTTTTCTATACCCTTTACCTTCATTCAATGGGGCATTGAATATTATACGTTTGGGGGTATTGGGGGTAGTAGTATAGTAGCATATAGTTTTTGCATGTTTAGTTTAAATTTTTGCATCATATAGTTTATTTTTACATATAGTTGCATGTTTATGTGCATGTTCATGATTAGTTTGCATGTCTCACAAAGCCTAGCCGTATGGAAATTTTTGTCTAGCCGATGATGACAGTGAATTTTGAAAGATTTTTGAGTATATTGGATAACATGAACCTAACTATAATGTTTTACACGATGAAATTCATGTTGCTGTTTAAATGCTTTCGGTTTGCACGAATGTGTTCAGAATCACTTGTAGGTATAAGAAGTATGTGTTGCATTGCTCGATAGAAAATGGAGTTTTAAAAAGGGAAATATGTGGAAAGTGAACTTAGACGGTTTAAAACATTGATTTTTAAACTCTGGGAAAACATGGGTATCTATGTAAAATAAAATAAAATATATATAGCAATAACGTGGCTAGTCTTAGTTCGGGGTCCCTGGCTACTTGAGTAAGTACGGCCGAGGGGATTGCCTCTACACCTAGCGCCCTAAGGTCTTTCATGGTCTAGGAGTCATTGGTTGAAAGCTCGCTAAGGGGTAGCAGTGTTGCCTAATGGAGTAAGACATTGAACAGTCAGCAATTGGGTTGATCGTTTCTATCATTCATCTTTCAATTGTTTGCTTATTAGTCATGTTTAGCTTTGATCCCATAATGGCTTTTGGTATAGTCATGAACTAATCTCCATTATGGGATTCTAACAGATTTTAATATGTAGTTTAGTTGCATGCTTGAATGCTGGACTGTTTTACATATCATATGGGATTTCTATCATGGTTGTTTTGCATGTATGAATGCTTGATCACCATTTGTTTTCAATACTTGTATGGAATTGACAATGAACATGCAAGTATGGATTGTAATCATGATAACATACGTATATGGGGCTGTTTTTATGGCTTGTGTATTTCGTGAACCAGATAGACATATACTGTTTCACCGTATGAGTTAGAATAAGGGCTTGTGCTTAAATTCAGTATGGTTGCAATTTCACATAGACATATAGTGATTTTAGTTATGTTGATGATTACATGGAGTCTATCTCTTGTGGATGCTGTGTAAGTAGGTCATAGTACATTGAAAAATGGCTATGACTCTATTAGTGATCTTGGCTACTTTTCTGTGATATGTGAACAAGTCTTGCATGATTGTGGTGATTAGATGAAATATTAAATATTAAATACATCTTTATTATTGTTGTAATCGTTATTTGCGATTAGAGTAATAAACCAATTATAGTCATTAGTTTGAGCATATAAATATAGTGATTTAATTGATGCATATTGATTTAAATTAGACAACTTTCTTTGCGGGATCGATACTTTACTTGCTCTGTATTACTTGTTGACACATGTATGCTTGCATGAGTTAGAGCTCTTTTGTTAGAACTGAAAAAGAGGCAACAATTCGTCGGGAGTGCTACAACCTCAACCCACTTAGATACGTAGTCTACTGCCAACAAGATATACAAATTATTGTATGAAGGTGGAAATGGTCCCATGAAATCGATCCCCCATAAATCAAAAACTTCCATTTTAAGAATCATGTTGAGTGGCATCTCATTTGGTTTGGAAATGGCACCCACCCTTTGACATCGATCACAATTTTTCACAATCTAATGTGCTTCTTTAAATAAGGTGGGCCAATAAAATCCTGCTTGAAGTACTCTGGCGACTGTTCTTTCACTTCCACAGTTTCCCCCCGTATAAGGATACATGGCAAGCGTGCAAGATACTGTCCACTTCTCTTTGTGGCACGTACCATTGAATCATTGTATCCGCACCCTGTCTAAACAAAAATGGCTCATCCCACATATACCATTTTAGATCATGTAAGAATTTCTTCTTTTGCTGACGTGTCAAGTCTAGAGGAAAGATATTTCTCACCAAATAGTTGGCAAAATCTGCATACCATGGAAATTCAGAACTAGCCCCAAACAACTATTCAACCAAAAATGATTCATTGATCAACACTTTATCTGCCTTGCCTTTGTCCAGATTCTCCAATCTCGAAAGGTGGTCAACCACCTAATTTTTTTCTCCTTCCTATCTTTGATTTCTAAATCAAACTCTTGAAGGAGTAGAATCCAGCGAATCAGTCTAGGCCTTGCATCTTTCTTGGAAATTAAGTACCTTATGGCCGAATGGTCGGTATAAACTACAACCTTTGTTCCAATCAAATACGAACAAAATTTATCAAAGGCATACACGACTGCAAGTAATTCCTTCTCGGTGGTTGTGTAATTCAGTTGAGCATCCGTCAGAGTTTTACTCGCGTAGTAGATTGCGTGAAATTTTTATCTCGGCGTTATCCCAAAAAAGCCCCTACTACATAATCATTAGCATCACACATCAGTTCAAACAATATGGTCCAGTCCGGTGCTACGATTACAGGTGTTGTACTCAATTTTTTCTTTAGATGCTCAAACGCCGATAAACACACTTCATCGAATCTAAAAAGTACATCTTTCTCTAATAAACTGCATAATGGTTTTGCGATTTTGGAGAAGTCTTTTATGAACTGGCGATGGAATCCAGCATGTGAAACCCCAAAACCTTAATAAGACTCGGTTATGTAAATTTAGTATTATTAAATAAAATCTCTTCGTTCTGAAAGTGTATTGTGTTATTATATACTATGTTATAGAATTAAGTAAAATAAATTTTTGTCCGAAAGTTGACGTGCTTGACACGTCGCACTTAAAATTTTTCTTCCGAAAATGGACTTTTGGGTAAATTTATTTTGACAAGCTACTTTTTCGTCCTTACAATGACAAAACACTTTGTCGTGCTTGTTAGGATTTTTGAAAAATCTAAGTTAAGAACCCTAATATCAAAATCAGGAAACCCTAACCCTAGATTTACAAACCCTAACCCTAATCTATAAACCTTAACCCTAATTGGTTGACTAAACCCTAGTTAGGTTATCCTAAACCCTAGCCATGATTATTAAACTTCAATTAGGTGTTAATAAACATCATTAAGCAACCCAAATCATTAAAACCAAAACCCTAATCAAGATTAAAGAGGATTAGGGCATAAATAAGATACTATTTATAATGAACTAGCTCATAAGTAGGTTACTACTCACCACATCAAGTCCCAAGATGGCACATGACATGGTTGCAACTCCCAAGCACCACAAGTATCAACCATCAGATCTTCGTAGAGACAAGAAGGTGAAATAATGACCAAAAACCCTAGCTTGGCAATATATAAATAGCATCCTTAGATCAGTTAAAACCCATGAAATTTCTAAGCCTAAATACTCATATATCACACCTAAACAAGCCTTGGTGATAGCAAGAACAAAAACATAAGTCAGAAATCAAAATCAAGCAAGAAAAGGTGCAAACCCTAATTTTAACCTAGATCTTTGATGTTATGTTTAATTTGTAGTTTAGATGTTTAGATATGTGTAATAACATGTTAATAAGTATGCTAACTGGAAAGAACATGTTTACATAACATCTAGATGCATCAAAAATGATGTTTTAAGAAAAATGGAAATTCTAAAAAAACAGGTCTGACAGTTGAATGCCAAAGCCTGTAGATCCGTGTATGTTAATAGTTAGGTCTGTTAATTGTATGCTAGTTGTAGTATTACATAAGGTCTTTAATCTAGAAAAGAAAACAGGTCAATTAGAATCATATATTGCAAGATATAAGTGGTCAAAAGAGGTTGACCGACCACGAAGTTCTGATTTTCGGGTTACCCAAAAATCTCAAGAACAGGTTGAGCCGGTTACATTGACCAACCATTTAATTGCTTTCTGTTTGTTGTTAGGATGTTTAAGTGTTATGAATTAATACCCTGAAATACATACTACATATCTATAAAACTTAAACACTTAATCAATTCATATGATTACTAGAATTAATGGTCAATTATGGTTGACCGAGCATGACTGCGTTTTCTGGGTTACCTAGAAAACTGAAAAACACCAAGAACAACCTCTGGCTGTACTTTGACCAACACAAATCTAGACCTTAGGATCTTACTCAGTCCAAACTAGTGTATCATATATGTACCTTGATATATAGACTACATATTACAACAATCAAAACACAAATCTATCACACAGATTGAAAGTTATAAAAACCACAAAATTATTGAACGACCATGACCATTGTTCTAGGTTACCCAAAACCCAAGAATAGCTTTGACAGTGACTTTGAGCCTCTATATCTTCTTTTTATTTGTAGGTTAAAGCCTGAAACTGGTATGATGTTGTACTATTACATGAATACTATAACACCTATACACTTATAAACCCAGAATCATCATAAGAAGGGAATTAAGTTACGGTCAAACTGACCTCTAAGCCTTGAATAAACTGACCGCGGAAAATGAAGAACACCTATAACAACATGTTTTGTCGCTGTAGGGCTTTAGAGACATACAGTAATTATAAAGTTAATAAATAAATTAATAAATTAGAAATAATTAATAAATAAATAGAAATAATGATAAAAACAGTTTTAAAAATTATTTGAAGTTATAATAATTAACTTTTAATATTTTTACATAAATTCAATAAATATTTAATTTATTTAGATATTATTAATAATTAAGTTATTAATAATTTAATCAGAAACCCTATTTTATTACTTAAGCAAGCTCCTTAACCTTAATTACTTACGCTAGTTTCTCGAACCCTGCTTATTCGTTGAACAAGATTCTCCTCTTGACTTACTTTTGATATGTTATACCAAACCTAAACTTGAATTACCAATTATTGCAAAGTTATCGCTATAGCTTCTGTAGACACTCGAAATTTTTTACATTCCTGTTACTAAACCTTGCAGGAGGGCAAAGTCGTCTTCCAGAGATAACCTTGGAAGTCAAAGCAATACAGTCTCAGAGACAAACCCGGGATACTCAGTTTGCCATCTCGGAGACAATTTTGAGATATTTAGTCCAGTCCCGGAGACAACCCCGAGACACTCAGTCTTTACGATCTCAGAGACAACCTCGAGATAGTCAGTTTCGGTCCCGGAGACAACCCTGAGAGATACAATTTCAACCTCGGAGAATACCCCAAGGAATTCAGTTCAAGTTCCGGAGACAACCCCGGAATCATCAGTTCAATCTCGGAGACAACCCCGAGATCTTCAGTTTAAATCCCGGAGACAACCCTGGGAGATACAGTTCAAACCTTGGAGACAACCCCGAGGCATGCAGTTGCAGTTCTAGAGATAACCCTAGAAATGCTTGTTTTAAACCCCTGCGATCAGCTTCAACACTCGGTGATAGCCCCGATGCACTCAGTTTCAAACCAAGAGACAACCCAGGGAGGACAGGCACACCTCAGAGACAACCCTGAGGACATTCAGCACTTGTAGCAGCCCAATCTTAGAGATAACCCTGAGCAACGATTGCTAAATCAGCCCAGAACTGGAGATAACCCCGGTGAGGGGTAACATTCCAACATACATGCTACACGTAAGTGTCCTACAAGAACCATAGCTCCAATCCCGAGTGACTAATACACAAGACAACACACCTGATAGAATTTGAAGCTTGAAGACTTGGGCATGGACCCATCTTCCTGACTTCGTGCGACCTCTTATCCCATGTCTTTGTGTATCTCTCAACAACAACATTTCGTAAAAGGTCTTATACACCTTGACGGATGCTCGGATTGATGTTTTGAAGGTTCAAGTGGACAATGCATTGCATGAGTGCACATACTTTGAGACGGCAGAGCCCGCGGAGCCCGGGGCACCCCGGGCAGCCGCATGTACACCTGCGGCTCCCCCCTCTATAAATAGAGGGCTTGGGGTGGCCATTTTGAAGAAGAAAAAGGCGAGAAAGCTCTGTCCAATTTGCTATGTACACACTATAAATTGAGTGCTTTCTCATTTCAAACACTTGTGAGCTTATATTTGGCTACTTTTTACTAGTGGGAACCGAGTATTCATCCATTTAAAGCTATTGAAGTCTTCTTCGGCAGTCCACTATAAGCCTTCTTACATTACTTTACGCCTTTTCTTCACTTCTTGCACACACTTTTATTCACGTTGAGAGTCGCGTGTGTGTATGCCCGTATCGTCGGTCCGTGGTTTATTGATTTTATATATATATATGTTAATACTTATATATATATATATATATATATATATATATTATCGAGCTTTCTCGATTGAGCCTAAATATAATATTCGGAGCGCTTATTTCTTTTATATATATATATATATATATATATATATTTTGTCATCAAACTCGGTTTGATTGAGCTTGGATTTACATCCGGAGCGTTTACTGCTTTCATATATATATATTTATATATATAAATACTTATATATATATTGCTATCATCAAACTATGTTTGATTGAGCTGGATTTACATCCGGTGCATTTACCGATATATATATATATATATATATATATATATATATATATATATATATTAGCGCCCCCCAAAATAGGTATACATCACCCATCTTGAGTGCCAAATACATGGTGCGTAATTTAAATAGAAACTTCTTTTTATACTGATGACGACAAAAGCGTGGTGAGAGTTTCAACACGGAAAATGTCTCGTAGAGAGTATCCAAACTCAAATAAAGTCCTCATTACAATTATTATCACACTATTTCACTGAATAGTGAGGACTACTAATGCAAACATCTGGACCGTCACTCCGTTCTCCGACTAGTCCCATCTATATTCTCATTTCCTAAAGAGAACAAAGAAAACAAATGGTGAGCTCAACTAGCCCAGTAAGAAATATTATGACTAAGATAATGCAGAATAAATTATCGTTAGCCTTCAACAGTTTAAACTGATAAAATATAATAAAAATCAAGTTTAACTGCATCGGAACAAGCAATCCATTAAAAGAGTTAAGAAGAGCATGATATCTACTATCTTTTATGATTTAAAAAGTTTATCATCAATTTTATCGCTGAAACTTATCTTAATAAATAAACCACATCATTGAATCATCCCTGCACTACGGGCCAAGGATATTCATGTAATCATCAATGGTCATGATTATACCGAATAATCCCTGGTCATAATCATACCAACAACTGTCTATCAATGCACTACTACAGCCGATGAGGATTTTTACCACTTCATTTTGTAACATTACGGTCATGATTATACCGAATAATCCCTGGTCATAATCATATCAATTAATAGTACATCTATGCACGTAAGCCACGGATGACTTTTATCACAATATAAGCATGAGGATGATGACAATGATATAAGAATTCAATTAAAAGAAAGCAAATGATAAATTTTTAAAGATTTATAACTTAATTTATCCAGAATTCAATAATGTCCAAATTGTCAACATGGTACTGCTTTGTGGAGTAAAATTCAAGAATAATATTGTATCAAAAATGATTTGGACATCAAAGAAATCGATTTTTGTCATGAATAATTCCCCGGGTGAATAGTACCCGAGTAAATAGTACTTCGAGAATAGTACCCCGTAATAGTACTTTTTGAATAGTACTCGTGAATAGTACTTTATGAATAGTACCCGTGAATAGTACTTCAGGAATAGTACCGTAAAAATGAATACTACTTATGGACAGTACTCCGGCATGAAAAACTTAAAATTTAACAAGAAGGTGTAGAAAATATCCTTGTGAAACGATACTAGATGAAGCTTAAATTTCAAGGATATTCTACTAATTTCACGGAGTATAGAAGCAATACTTTAACAAAATGAGGGTATAATCAGGAATACAAGATGAAATAATATTACTCACATAGTACAGAGTATGGAAGAAAATATTATTCCTATGAATACTGAACAAATTAATATCCCTTACCTTTGAAGAAGACTGGATACTGGAATAGTGACGTAGCAGACTTCTCTTCTTCTTTATCTCTATAGCTTCTCTCTCTATAATTTCTCTTGTGAGTCTTAGTGAATTAGTGAGAATGAAAGAAGAATGAGCTTCTATTTATAGGAAAATATAGTTTCGATAATTGCACATTTTGGGGCTCAAAATATTACAGTATAATACCTTCATCTTTTCTTTTATTTTTAATTTAGTCATGCAAGTATTATCAAACTTGCACCACCTCCCCTAATAGTACATCTTGTGAATCAATAGTACAATCATGTGAAAAAAATAATTACAGTATAGTATCTTCATCTATACCTCCATTTTTAATTTAATCATGCAAGTATTATCAATCTTGCACCACCTCCCCTAATAGTACATGCATATGAATCAATAGTACACACATGTTAACAAATAGTTATAAGCATGTGAATTAATAGCAATTAATTGCTCATTTATTTGATTAATTACCCAATTGGTCAATATAACCTCCAGTCATCAATTATTATCGAAATAGATGTCCATTTCCATTAACACTAATAATTCCAACACAATGAAAATATCAATTTCATCTTTAATCAATACGAACTTATTCATCATTAATATTATAACTCACAATATTTAAAAACCAAATCATTCCCAGGAAAGAGGGGGCTTTCCGATAAGGATTTCTCACTATCGGCGCTCAATTAAGTGACCAAACCTCTCATCGACAGAATTTTCTAGACATTGTCAATATTGAAAATAATAATATGAATAACTTTGTCGTCTTAATTATTGATTTAATAATAATAAATATTATGCAGACGATACTGTGACAATAATTGAATCAATAATATGAGAGATATTATGCAGCAATTACTGTAGCAATAATTGAGTATAACTGAGTGACTTCTCACGTAAGCATCAATAATTAATACCGTATGCTACTATGCAACCATGCCTATTACTGTACTTTTACCACCAGGTAGTTCAACAATTTAACGGTAAAACTTTCGCCATTATTTTTATAAAAAGATAATTCTGTCGTTTTCTAACTACGCCAATACTTCTGTTATGGGGTCCACCAATGATTGTTCCGTCGTACAAATATTCCCTGTTAAAACGAATATTCCTCGACTAATCGAATATTATATAGCCACTTACTTACTTTGCAAAATTTGTAAATAATACCCACAACTATAACATTATATCAAATCCACACCATAATATTCAAAAATATATTTCGAGAAAAATTAATATTTATTCATAAAAGTTAGGGTCTTACATATACATATACATATATATATATATAAATATTTACATTCATGTGTGGCCTGGAGTTTACTTCGTGGCCATTTATTGCTTTCATTTACATTTCGTCCCGCCTGAAGTTTACTTCGAGGCGGTTGATCGTACATATAAATATATATATATATATATATAATGTTTACAGCTTTCATACAAATTACTACATCATGTAAGCCTAGGAATCATGTGATCACAGATTCAGTCTACTGAATCTAGATTCGGTTCCCGTGTTGGACATTTTCAACTGTACATGACTTGTAAATTATTTACGGTGTTTGAATTTCCTTAGACGGTTATTATGCCCACAAGGAATTCGACACTACTTTTTATCTTATTTTCTCGAATATGCTTCGCATCTCGAAAAATAAAAGCAATCCAGCCAAGCACATAATAAAATGGAAGTATCAAAGGCCTCAATTACTATTGATCACTGTCGACGTCAGGATTTTTGGGTGTCCCTTTCCGTTACTTGTTCTTTGTTGTTCTCATTTTAGGTGAGATTTGTTTGAAAAAACATGTGAAAAAGGTCCGACATGTATAATGTCGACGATGGGTATTAAGAGTCGCCTTGATTGGTTTTTAAATGGTTGTACCAACACAACCGGAAAAGGTTTGCACATTGACCCGGTGGTGTGATACTACTAAACGGGTCGGTGAAATCGAGATTGATTAGGGTCCGGGGACTTGGGTATGCGGGGGGAAGGTGTTAGGAACCCCCCGACATCCGTGTTACCATGGTGACCGCCTCTTTTTAAGAAACTTTTATTTGAATGTGTGTGTGTGTGGGTCAATGTGGTGTTATTTGGAAGTAGTGCGAGGCCTCGTTCGCACCTATATACACAGGGTTTGAATTTATGTAGAAAATTCAGTTTTTAGCAAGATATAGCAATGACATTTTATAAAAAAGGTTTTTCAAACCCTGATGCTCAATAGTAATTGAGACCTTTTACACTCGCATTTTATTAAGTGTGCGGCTTAGTTGATTTTATTTTACGAATGCGAGGCATCCGTATGAAAATAATTTACAAAATAGTGCTGACTTCCTCGTGGGTATGGAAACCATCTGAGGAAAATCAGACACCGCAAAATAATTTACAAAGGCGCTTACAATTTGAAAATGTCCATCATGGGAACCGAATCTAGATTTAATGGGATGAATGCGTGATTACATGATTCCTAGGCTCACAAAATCTGCGGTTTATATGAAAGCGATGGCGGTATATATATAAAAGTTGTAAATATATATCTGAGCAGGATCACCAACCACGAAGCACCTCCATGAGGGATCGAAATGTAAATAAAGTTGTTAAAAGCTATCAACCGCCATACGGAGGAAACTCAAGGCGGACGTAAACGTAAATAAAGTCAGAATACGATTCCAACCGCCATGAAGGAAACTCAAGGCGGGACAAAATGTAAATAAAGTTGTAAATGCGTCAAAGTATACAATAAGTAAACTCAGGCGAGGACGAAATGTAAAGAAAGTCGTAAAAGCGATCAACCACCACGAAGTAAACTCGGGTGGGACAATATATATATATATATATATATATATATATATATATATATATATAAAAGCACTAAATGCATACCGGATGTGAAATCCGGGCTCATCGAGCGAGAGTTCGACCACAGTTCATATATATATATATATATATATATATATAAAAGCGAATAAATGTACCGGATATAAAATCCGGGTTCATCGAGCAGTAGTCCAGACCATAGTTATATATATATATATATATATATATATATATATAAGCAAAAGTAAAACGCATGCGGATGTAAAATCAAGGCTCATCTAATGTGAGTCAGACCAGTTCATATATATAAGTATATATATATATATATATATATATATATATATATATATATATATATATATATATATATATATATATATATATATATACTAAGCATACGCATCTCAAAGTCTAGGCTCATCGAACAGAAAGTTAAACACACGATTAATATATATAATAATAATAATAATAATAATAAATAATAATAATAATAATAATAATAATAATAATAATAATAATAATAATAATAATAATAATAATAATAATAATAAAGCGAGTAAACGCACCAGACCAAAGTCTAGGCTCATCGAACAAAGTTCGACACACAGTTATTATATATAGATATAAATATATATATATTAAAGCAAATAAACGCTCCAGACCGAAGTCTAGGATTAATCGAGGCATAACTCAATAATGTTAGTCAATATATATGTAATATATATATATATACAGACTAAAATGAAACCACGGACCGAAGTCCGGGCAAAAGCAAGCAACACGACTCTTAATGTATAGAAGGGTGTGTGCAAAGATGAAGAGAAAGACTCTAAAGTGTGTGAGAAGGCTTATAGCTGACTGATAAAGAAGGCTTCTATATCTTTAAAGTGGGTAAACACTGACTCTTGTAGGTACAACAGGGTTATATATGAGCTCACAGGTGTTTAGAAGGGGAAAGTACAATGCATGGGGTGAGTGCAGAGCAAATTGGGCAGGGCTTCCTCGCCTTTTTCTCTTACAAAATGGGCAGCCAAATGCCTCTATTTATAGGTATTTTAGCCACAGGTGTACCTGCAGCTAAGCCACAGGTGTACCAGAGGCAACCCGGGTGGGCCCAAGTTTGTCGGGTTGGGTTGTCTCAAAGTACGTGCACTCAGGCACTGTAATGTCCACTCGAACTTTCAGAAGTGTAATTCGGGCATCCGTTTGAGGTATACAGAACCTATTTCGGACTGCCATTGTCGAGAGTTGTACGATGGCATGGGATTAGAGTTTGTACGAAGTCATTGAAGATGGGATGATGCCCTCCGGTCTTCGAGCTTCAACTTTCATCCGTTACCCGCCTGATAGTCACTTTCGGGATTAGTTAGCCTTGTGGGACATTGTTGCGTAGAGGCGTGACGTGGCATCGTGTTGTGAGATGCGATGTTGCCCCTCACCGGTGTTATTGCGGATTGGTTTGATCATGACGTTGCTCGGACTTATTTGAGATTGGACTGCTTGCAATTGTTGAAGGTCCTCATTGTCATCTTTGAGGTGTACTGTCTTCCGATGTTATTTAAGGGTTGGTGCGGTGTATCTCGTTGTGAGCACCAAGATTGAAAGCTGGTCGTATTTGAAACAAGCATTTCGAGGTTCGCGCAAAGCGCATTCATTCTGGGAGTTATCACCAAGGTTGGTGGCTATTCCATGGTTGGGGTGAGGCCTGGATACCTCGGGGTTATCTCGAGATTAATCGGTCTTCTCCGGTGTGTGTTCGGTGTTGTATCTGCATGCCTCGGGGTTATATCCGAGGTTGAAACTGTTACTCCTAGAGTGTGATCTGGGGTTGATGCTGAACTTCCGGTAGTATCCGGCATGTATTTGGATCGTCTTTCAGGGTTCTCTCTTAAAAAGCGAATCTGTCCTCCTATGATGTTAGTAATGAAAGTAGTGAGAAAAAATTTTGAGTGTCTCTGAGATGCCCTTCTTTATCATACTCATGCATGGCGATGCATGGGTAAGATAAAGAATCTAGACACTTAAAATGCAACAAGATGAAGCGATGGTACTATGGGTAGCAAAATGATGCAAATGTATGATGCATGTATGCGGGGTTGTGGCCTAACATCTTTGGGGATGATTCTTGGGATCCTGTTGCTTATTTGGGGATTGGCAATCTTGACGATTTGATGTGTAGGCCGAATCTGTTAGGATGTTGATGTTGGAGTTATCACCAAATTCCTGTGTTCTTGATAACGACTTGATCCTGATGATGTACCTCTTATGTGTAAGAGAAATGTGGGGATAAAGCTTGGTCTGTTTGAGGATGTGTATAACATATTCCATCATCTATCCTCTTTGATAACATTGACTTTTTCGAGTAGTATCGCCAGAGTATGTCAAGATCCTGTTGGATTTCCTGCCAACATCAGATGTTGTTAGGGATGCCTGACCTTCGTTAACGTGTGAATCAATTTGAAACATCATCTGTGGGATATCTTTATTAAAGGTTGCTTGACCTTGTTGACGTGTGAATCAAGCGGTTGAGATTACGTAGATTGTCAAGGTTGCTTGACCTTGTTGTCGTGTAGATCAGCAGAGCATTGCATTATGACCCCATTGGGGGATCCATTTGGGGAATCTGGCGGTTGGGTATGAAAACCTCGAATAGCTCTAGAGCTCTGATAGGTTTAATCGCTATCGGCTGAAATGACGTCAAGGTTGCTTGACCCTCGTTGACATGTGTGTCAACGACTGAGCATGCTTTATTACTCCCGTCGGAGATATACGTTGTAACCCCCGTCGGGGACCTACTGGGGACTCATGAGTACGTACACAACTCTTGAATAGTTCTCAATGCTTCGATGGGTTTACTTGCCATCGGCTGGAATAACGTCAAGGCTGCATGACCTTCGTTGATAGACATGTTAACGGATGAACGTGTTGTAACCCCCACTGGGGATCTACGTTGTAACCCCCATCGGGGACTCACGTTGTAACCCCCGTCGGGGACTCACGTTGTAACCCCCGTAGGGGACTCACGTAGGGTAACGACCTGGAGTCAGCGGCATCAGACCTGTATAAGGTATTGCCGTATGCAATTCGTGACAACTGAGGTCATCGACAGGGTATTCCTTGTGTTCAGGCGACTACCAATGAGTGATGTACAGATTCAAAGTCTCATCTGAGAAGACTAGGATTGTATGTTGTTTTGCTCAATCGCGTGGCGTTTTTATTCTCGATTTGACCTTATCAGTCTGTAAGAACTCCTT
This sequence comes from Panax quinquefolius, assembly GCA_020205615.1. Lineage (NCBI taxonomy): Eukaryota > Viridiplantae > Streptophyta > Magnoliopsida > Apiales > Araliaceae > Panax > Panax quinquefolius. The sequence goes on along the minus strand of CM035165.1, from coordinate 59,600,850 downwards.
TGCAACTTGAACTGGACCGAGTCGGAGGGGTGGGGCCCATATAGGGGTGCCGCAGGTGCACCTACTGCAGCCGCAAGTGGGCCTGCGACCAATTGTGGATGTTAAATTCCAGCAGATTGGTCTCATAAGTCACTTTCAACTTGCTTCGCAAAGAGAAAACCACGAGCTATCTTGATTCTGCTTTGAGTTTGAATTTCGCTTTTCTACGCAAATTCACATCTTTGTACAAGTGTTCTACACTATCACAGTAGCGTATGCATGTATTTTTTCTAGTTTCTGTCAGGTTGGATTGTGAGTTATCGCATACGAAATGCATCTAAACACATAGTAGTGATTATGTATGCACAAATGACTTGATAAAAAATATTCAACATAGTAAATGTTAGTATTAAACCATGTTGAACATAATGATGTGAAAAAATTTAACTTCCGAGGCGGTCAATTGGCACCTTTTTTACGCTATTTTTTATCCTTTTGCGGTCCGATAAGCAAAAGGTAGAAAAGGCAAAGTACTCTAGCATTGAGGTTGGCCTTATGCATGATGATTTTGATTTTAATGAATATATTATGTATATGACTTTGGGGCGGTGTCTTCTTGGATGGCCACCTAGACATGCACATGTGCATGTGGATAGTCCTATTTTCAAAGGGGACTATGGCAAAAAAATTTCAAATGTAGGCATAGGGTAGTCATGCATTTTAACTATGTTATATGTTAAAGTAAATGCATTCATGCATATAGTCATAAAGGCATTTTAAAAAGCTCCAGGTAAGGAAATACCACACCCTTTCTGAGGTGATTTGGAGACTTGTTGTCCAGATATTATGGATCCCGGATCAATGAAAGCGGTTCTATAGGACCACTTCTGGCGTACGGCAGAGGGCTTCCGAAGTGCCTCATCCCCGTTTTGTCAGAAAGCGTCGTCGGTTGGTGGAGGCCATGATTCGTCCTGTCCGGGTAGATGTGCCAGACGTTGAGGATGAGGAGGCGGATATTCGATTGAGGATCCCGCTCTGCTACACATGTCTCGTAGGGAGCTTAGAGAGCATTCGGTGGCAAACCCCGGAGTTCTTTGGGTGATTTGAGTAGAACATCCATCGATGTACTTGTATGCTAACGAGGTATGGCGTTAGACTTTGATCTTCCTTCTTTCCTATTAATGAGGATTAAAGGGTTCGATGTTGATCGCATTTCATGCGAGGTTCCGGATTTACGACCTCGAGGGGGCGGTTTAGCATTCACTCCATGTACGTAGCGCCTTCATCACGACTATGAGTAGTAGTGCATGAGTGGGGATTGGGGCATTCTTCTCCATCCTTCCCGTCGATGTCCACAGGGTTACCTCGGGGCATTATGCGAGCGATAGTTTCATCGGACTTCGGTCACTCCATCTGCTTTGGATTGCGAGGTGATGATGGCCTTTATAGATTGGCGATTTATCGCGGTATGGAGTTTGGAGAGGGCGATTGCCTTGCATGGCGAATATCAACCCTCTTGTGTAGTCGATCCTTATTAGGAGTTTCGTGAGGCGCTCGAAAGCGGGGTGTCGTTCAGGTCCTTTGAGCGTAGATGCTATGAGTGGGCTTTTGAGTGAGCCCATGCCTGATGATGTCAGGATCAGGGATCATGTTCTGCGGTGATTGTTCCTGATGATCATTCGAGGCTGCTTCATAGCAGATAACTCTTCTACGGTATCCTTTGCTTTAATCAGCGCCACACGTGATGTGGACCATATAGGAGAGTATGATTGGGGTTCTTACACCTTTGCCTATTTCCTCCGGGGCATGCGCATGCGCTCAGAGGGATTGACTGAGGCTTGGCTAGGATTTTACCCATTTCTGCTGGTGAGTATTTCTCTTGTCTTTTCCCATTCATAGGTTAAGAGTGTTCACTAATAACAGCTGTTTTGCCATTGTGTTGGCAGTTTTGGGCCCATGAGAGGCTCCCATGTTTGCGTCCTGTGAGTGTGTTAGGTTTAGATACCTATCCACGAGGACGACGATGGCACCATTCTTTTTTAGGAGGTCCCACATGGTGAGGATTCACTCCTTTGCCGTATCTCTGTTGGAGTTGCTCTTGGTGGTACCATTACATGGATTCCCTATTCAGGGGAGCATTTGACCATCGGCTGTGAGTTTGGACATCCGATCGGAGTCGAGTATTTGATCTCTACCAGGAGAGTTCATCTCTTCACTGATGGAGGCTGGGAGCTCTATTTAGGAGAACGTGCTATTAGGAGCACCACAGGGGAGATTCGTATACCGATCTTGACTCCTGCCAGGCGTCATTGGCTCGTATCATAGTCACCCGTCACTGATATCCCATTATTGGGGGTTGACGGTTTTGCATTATCAGAGGGTCCATGTACTCAGGAGACGTTCTAGCGGTGGTGGTCCCCTTGCACTATTGGAGCCCAGTCCCGCGCCACACAATTTATGGGGGATATGGTTCCAGGATCTTTGATGATGATGGATTGGGTAGCTTGTGTTCGAGCTCCGACTCATATGACCCAGATTGATAGCTTGACCCGGCAGTTGGATCAGGCACACATATTTATCCAGCATTTGGGCAGAGATCTAGTAGAGGCATGGTCATTTGTTCCTTCGGCTCGGTATTTGGCCCTCGAGACGACTCATTTGATTTATTTGGCGCGAGATCCTCCTCTTTATAGGCCGACATCCTGTTGATAGAGATCCGATGAACTCGGGAGGAGTTACATCGGTGGGCAGGATTGAGGGCGTGAACATCAGAGACCCTGGTTTTCTTGATGTATATTCTCGTTATATCTTTTGATAGGCCTCTGTTAGATATTGGGTGGTTGTTCCCCATTCTCATTTATATCTTTTGATAAGCCTCTATTAGTAGTAGAGGCGGTTGTGCCCCATTTCCTGTATTTGTATTTGTCTGGTGATGTATTAGATGATGATATACTTAGGAATGTATGCACCATTTTTCATTCCCTATATCATATTGCCATCCATTATCACATTATGCATATATCATATTATGCATATGTATGTATGTCCAGAGATATTGGCATTGACCTGGATGGTCTTATGACACATGACGCGCAGATAGATGTCTTCTTGACGATTAGCCAGTATAGATCATACCCCACCGTCGGTGGTGGCATTAGGTATCGATCGTGGTATGCGATAGCATGTCAACGCCCGAGATAGGGTGGCTAGTAGATCGATTCTTTGCAGACATACCATGACTTTATTGCCTTTTCGAGGTTCCTGCGAGATTTTTAGGCGGGATCTTTAGAGCATTGGATACACGATAAGCGGTATTCCGTTTTGGAACCCATGAGTTGACTCTACTACGGAGGGTATGGACGTTGGCGATCTTGCCTTTAGAGCAGACCTTGCGTGCATTTGGCTTTGGGAGACATGAGTAGGCGATTCATGACTCTCACGGGATTGCGGTGGCCTTGAGTAGTGCGGAGACGGTGACATCTAGCCATGTGATCTCAGCAACATTTACGTATGATGATTTGGCTCGGAGGATAGCTACTCACGATATTAAGGGATTTCACCGCTTGGGAGGACCATTGGCGTTTGGGCGAGTTAATGTCATTGTTGCATGCGTCTTGTCGTATGTCTATATGCCCACGATATATGGACGAGATAGACATTGGTGTTATTATGGTTTGTGAGAGCTCTTAGAGAGGTCGCACCATTGTACCTATGATCGTAGCGAGAGAGACCTGCGGTCGGCATCCTATTGTTGCACGTATCCTACGAGAGTGTTCACGGGGAGTTCGGTCGTGTTATGCGTGTGGTTTATGTCACACTTGAGGCCGGTTGGTACTCTTAGGCGACATGGGTATTGCTTCTCCCATGATGTGGCCATGTCATACTCCTTTCGACCATCGGGTGTATAGAGATGCTCGATCTTGGTCGCATTTTTGGCGGATATCGAGAGATCCATTTGGCATATATTGCGTGCTGGGGCTTTGCTCACCATCTGACATCATTACTCACGCTCCGGGCATGGATTTTCTCCCTCTAGCTGGATTGAGGGGTGTTACTACTTATCACCCACTGGCCGTGATGTCACAGTTGAAATAGTTCCAGGATTTCCATCCTTTTAAGGGGGCGATAGGTCAGCGTTCAGCTTCTCGATATCTCTCGGTGAGAGGGCCCGATCCGTGTGTATGCTTCTTTGGGATCGGCGGAGATAGCTTCTTTTACATCGGTCATCCGGTTGTTCTGGAGAGTATTCCGCATGGATGGAGATAGAGATTTTATCGGCTGCAGCAGTATCTGCAGTACCGGATGGTGAGTCAGACGATGTAGAGCCCATGGAGGACATTGATACCTATATCGAGGAGGAGCCCGCTGTTGGGTTGCCATCATTTCTTCTGGATTCTCCTAGTGCTAGTACTTTTGTGATTGAGACTTTCGACACGATACTTAAGCGAGTCTTCATCGATGACCTTTGAGAGAGATCGGGCTCGATCTATATGATGTTGACCGCCTTCTTTGGGTGAGACACAACTCTATTAGAGAGAGACGATACATTAGATCGCGAGAGATGTCATTGTTGTTGGCGGGATGAGGCTATATCGGCCGAGAGATGCGATGATAGTTAAAGCGGGATAGTCTTATATCTGCCCGGGATGTATGCAAATCCACAGATAATCTTTATGGTGAGGTCCCTTACCACTGGCATGATCGCAGAGATGAGCACATATATTGATGATCATATGGTCACCATGCAGATGGCTACAGATCTTTTGGGTCGTGTGGATATTCTCATACAAGAGACCATAACTTCACCTCCGTCTTCTGAGAGGGACGCCATGTTGGGCTTGTTAGCTCGCATATACCCTAACTTGTAGATGAGCTTGTATCTACCTACACAGACTAGCTTAGCCATTTTGTCATGTACAGTTTACATTGTATATATATCAAACAACATTATATATATGAGGAAATATATTTTTGGATCACTTCCCTTTTAGATATGCCTTCTTTATTTGCTTGATATTTTACTTTCTTTGCTTCAGAGCTTGTGGTTTTGATGTATTCTGAATTCCTCCTGGGTGGATGGACATTGAGTTGTCTCTGGATAGTTCAGAATGGATCATCGATCTATTTATCCGTACCATCTTTGGTGTCTTGGGACTTGTTTCTGAATGGAAATGTGTAGAGGAGTGTGGCTTTCCTCTCTGAGATTGACCGCACCACAGATGGTGCTTGATACTTCTATTTAGGAGAAGCCTAATTAATTCCAACTCTTATGGATTGGTGTTGCTCTTTGAGGTATAATTGCATGACTTAGATGGTCACAAGAATCTCTATTTGGGAGGAGTTCGGGTAATTCCACCCTTTGGTGCGAAGCGAATGAAATGTAGTGTATTGAAGGATGATCCCAGTACCAACTGATAAGGGTTTGTGTTTTGGGTAGGGGGTGAGACCGCACCATGAATGGCTGCCTACGTACTCCCATTGAAGAGGAGATCAGGTCTACGTAATTCGAACCTGGTGTAAGAGGTTCAACGCTGTATATGGCTGAAATGGTGTAGGAATGTTTTTGGTTATTTTTATTTTTGTAAGGGTAGAAATGTTTTTGTTGTTTTTGTTTTATTGCGACCGGGCCATGTGACATGGTTGGCTACGTACTCCTATTGAAGAGGAGATCAGGTCGATGTAGTTCGCCTCTCAAGGCGAGAAGAAAAGCTTAATCCCATGTGCAGGTTAGAGTACGGGGAGGAGAAAGTTTAATCCTAGGTTGAGGATAAACTGCAGGTATGAGAAGTTTGATCCCATGTATGGGTAGCCAAACTGCAAACGCAAGAGGTTCAATCCGCGGTGGGATGACCTAAGTTGTAGGAACGCAGAGGAGAAAGCCAGGCTGCTAGCTTGAAATGTATGTTTCCCTGAGGGGAAAAGTGTAGGAAAGTTGTAAGTGGTAAAGGGTTAAAGAACCGGAATGACTGATGACCTGATGATTATGCACCAGGGTGTTTGTGAATTACTTCATACATAGTATCGTTTCACGGCGTCTGAGTTGATGAGTTGTGAAAATTCATCGCCGTCCATTTCTTGCAATCTGAGAGCGCCTCCTGTCAATACTTCTTTGATAACAAACAGGCCTTTCCAGTTAGGAGCGAATTTTCCTTTAGCTTGATCTTGGTTGTCAAGAATTTTCTTCAAATCCAAGTCATGTTGTTTAAACTGCTGTAGCCGGACTTTTTTGTTGTAGGATCTGGCGATCCTTTGTAGATATAACTGACCACGGAAGGTAGCCGCAGTTCGCCTTTCGTCTATTAGAGACAATTGGTAATACCAGTCTTGTACCCATTGGTCTTCATCCAACTGAGCATCTATCAACACTCTGAGGATTCCATTTCAACTTCTATGGGAGTCTGCTTCCATCCCATAGGTTAATGCGTAGGGGTTGCCCGGTGGAAAGCGCATTGAGGTTCGAGGTTCTATAAAGCGATAGGCAGACGAGTTAGAGGCAATAAATCGGGAGGCCAATCTTTTGGTTGGCGGACATTTTTTTCATAATCTTCTTGATGTTTTTGTTAGCCACTTTAACAGCACCGTTGGTTCTTGGCATTGTCTGACACAATCACCTCTAGTTGTCCATATCGACAAATGAAATCGTTTCTGATGAAAGCAACGATGACTTCTTTAGTAACCCTGGGGAAGGAGGCTGCTTCTACCCACTTGGTGAAGTAGTCGATCATGGTGAAGATAAACCGATGACCATTCTTTGGCTTTAGGCTCAATGGGCCCGATAACGTCCATTCCCCACATTGAGAAGGGCGAGGTGAACTCGTATTGTGAAGTTCCGTGGAGGGCGTGTATAACATTCCCATGAATATGCAATCGATAGCATCTTTGGGCGTGGTCATTGCGGTCGACTTTGAGAGATAGCTTGATAATGTCACATCCCGAGGACTTTCTTGACAAGGAGGGGGCCACTCATGTGGGGGCCACAGACTCCGCCATGGATTTCATTTATAAGCCTTTGGGCTTGATCTTTGTCTAAACATCTGAGCAGACCTAGTCCTACATCTCTTTTGTAGAGGGCATCTCCACTCAGGTAGAACTTCATAGCAATTCGATGGATCCGCCTTTTCTCAGTCGGGCTCGCCTCAGCGGGTGTATATCCATCTCGCAGATATTCCTTGATATGTTGATACCAAGGATGTTGGATGGGAGGTAGCTCATCCGATACTTCTCCAATGTAATTCCCATAGGTTGGGGCCTTGTGCAGGGAAATCATGACACTCGGCAAGTGTTCCTTGTTTGATATGCGAATCAAGGAGGCCAAAGTTGCTAATGCGTCCGCGAAGTTATTCCTATTACGAGGAATGTGTAGAAAGGAGATTTCTTCAAACTCCAAAACCATCTTCAAAAACTGGAGTGGTAAAGGCGGCAAATGTAGTTCCTTGGTTTGATAGATTTGATTGGATTAATCTCGATTACCGACTCGAATCTCAAGGACAAGATTAACGCTTTGATGCCCATTGAATGGGCAAGTTTTAGCCCCATGAGACAGCCTTTATACTCAGCCGTATTGTTGGTGCTAACAAACTGTAATTTGACGGCAACGGGATACTGCTCCCTCGTATCAGATACTAGAACTGCTCCAGCTCTAGAACCTTCCATATTAACAGCTCCATCAAAATACATCTTCCATGATTGACGCGTATCGTACTGATGGTGTTGCTGTGCTGTCATTACTCCTTCATCAGGGAAATATGTTTCCAAGGCTTTGAAATCCCCTGAAGGTGCGGCGGCCAGTTGATCTGCGATTCCTTGACCTTTGATGGACTTTTGAGTCACATATACGATGTCAAATTATTGTAGGATCACCTGCCATCTGGACAGTCGGCAATTCAACATAGGTTTGTGGAACACGTACTTGAGAGGATCCACGCGGGATATGAGATGGGTTGTGTGACCATGGAGATAATGTTGTAACCTCATGGAAGCCCATGCTAAAGCACAACACGTCTTTTTGATCAGAGTGTACTTGTGTTCACTGCTGCTGAACCTTTTGCTGAGGTAATAGATAGCTCGTTCTTGGCCTCTATCGTCCTTCTGTCCCAGCATGCAGCCAATGGCATTGTCACTTATGGACAGGTACATAAACAGGGGAACATCATCCCTGGGTGGCACCAAAATGAGAGCTTTGACTAGCTGTCTCTTGATTGTAAGGAAGGCCTTTTGACACTCGTCATTCCATTTCATGGAGGTTTTCTTCCTTAATAGCTTGAAGAATGGCTCACAGGTTGCTGTGAGTTGGGAGATAAACCTGCTAATGAAGTTGATTCTTCCCAAAAATCCCCTTACTTCCTTCTCTGTTTGAGGAATGGGCATTTCGGTGATGGCTTGGATTTTGGCAGAATCAGCTCAATCCCTTTGTGGCTGACTAGAAATCCTAGCAACTTGCCTGATTTAACGCCAAAGGCGCATTTAGCTGGATTCAACTTCAAGTTGTACTTACGCAACCTGTTGAACAACTTTTTGAGATGGTCTATATGGTCATCCTCCTTCCGGGACTTGACAACGATGTCATCCACGTAGATCTCGATCTCTTTGTGCATTAAGTCGTGGAAAAGAGCCATCATAGCTCGTTGATAGGTGGCTCCGGCATTGATGAGGCCGGATGACAACCGTCTAAAGCAAAAAGTTTCCCAAGGAGTGATGAAAGCAGTTTTCTCACGATCTTCCTCGGCAACCATAATCTGATGATATCCCGCAAAGCAATTAGCAAAGGAGTACATGTCGTATTGCGCGGTATTGTTAATGAGAATGTGGATAAATGGCATGGGAAAGCTATCTTTTAAGCAAGCTTTGTTCAAGTCCCGGTAATCCACGTAAACTCGCACCTTCCCTTCATGTTTAGGCACCGGCACAATGTTGGATATCCACTCAGAATATGTAGACACCATTATGATGCCAGCTTGAATTGTTTCACAATATCTTCTTTCACCTTTAAGCTCTATTCAGGTTTCAATCACCTGAGCTTTTGCTTGACTGGCTTAAATCCCTCTTTAATGGGAATGCGATGAAGGACAATGTCAGTGGAAAAACCCACCATGTCTTCATGAGACCATGCAAACACATCATAGAATTGGGTTAATAGTGTAACCATGTCATTCCATTGGTTTGGCGTAAGGTGCGAACCAACTGGATTAACTTAGGGCTTTCTAAGGTTAGAGATTGAAAGAAGTGGTTTGATCAAGGTTGGGTTTAGGTTTGTCTTTGACCCATTCTTGAATTTACGGAGGCACCTCAATGTCATCCCGTATATCCACCAAGGTGAATTCATCTCTACATGAAAAGGTACAATCCGTGTGGAGAAGAGGCAATCGTGTCGCAAATCTGAGCATATCTAAATTGAGTCTGAAACAAAATATGCTTTCACTTAGTATATATGAAATGTGTTGATCATTCACGGTGTTAGCATATCTTGGCAAAATAAAGCTGCTAATATTATATGAGAAAAGTAGCGGTTATTATATCTGAGACGTAAAGAGTTTACGCGCTTTACCTGGACGACCAATGCAAGGAATGTTGTTCCAATTAGCGAGAGGCAAAGTCCGGGTGGACCGCCATGATGATGGAGGATTGTCATCATCCTCCCTATCCCGAATGATGGCCATTTATGTCCGGGCAATCATTATGCAGGGTGTATTTGTTGGTATGCTAGTCATGAGCGATGATGCGTATACGACATCATTCGGATGGCGTTTTCTTGATTCTTCGTTCCTCTTTTTCCCGCTCATGGATTTGGAACAAAGATTTCTTTTCCTTTCACCAGTATCGGCTTGGGACATAATATAGCCATTACATTGGTTGTACTCAGAGTTTGAAGGTGAAGATGAACGCCACATGGTTGAAGCTAAAGGAATCTACTGATGTTTATGAGGATTCCCGTGACTAGAACTGGCAGAATAGCCTAGCCCAGCTGTTCCAACTTGTCTGGTTAAGCGAATTGGGTACTTGATACCCTGGCAATCTTTACCCAACCCTTGTCCCGGCTTATGACCCAACGACATCATTTCTTGAGTGGCCGACATTACCTCGGCAGAAATCTTGGGTTCGGGCAATGGTGCTCCAATAGCATGATATTGGGTGTTGCTTATTTCCAAAGCATGAAAACTGACTGGTTCAACGTCCGCATTGGCATTGATGAATGGCATGTCTCCGAGCTGAGGAATCTCCGGTTTAGCGTTGACTGTGACCAGGCTATTGTTGATAATGTATTTCAACTGTTGGTGAAGAGTGGAGGGGACTGCCCCAGCCATATGAATCCATGGTCGTCCCAAGAGCAGGTTGTATCCCGAATCTATCATGAGCACATGGAAAGATACTCATAATGTGTGAGGACCAATTTCGATTGGCAGCTCAATTACTCCGATCGAATTTCACCAGGCTCCATCAAAAGCTTTGATGATAGTATGGCTACTCTGAATTCGGTTGAGATTGATGTTCATTTGCACCAAGGTAGCATATGGGCAGATATTCAGAGAGTAACCTCCATCTATTAAGACTCCAGCTACCATATATCCGGAGGACAAAATTGCAATGTCCAACGGCTTGCAATGACCGGTCCCTTCGGGTGGTATGTCATCATCAGTGAAGGATATCACATTGTTGTTGAAAATGTGATCAACCAGATGTTAAAACTTTTCCGTGTCCACTGATGTCGTTAAATAGGCTTCTTCTAAAACCTTTAGTAAGACCTTCCGGTGATTCTCAGAGGTTAAGACCAAGTCCAAAATTGATATTTGTTGTGGAGCTTCTTTCAAGGTTAAAACCACCGTAGCTTCGTTATGACCCATAGTGCAGAGGAATTTTTTGATCTTCTCCATGGGTATTTTCACCTTTGATTTTGTGGTAGGCATCATCACCCGTTGGGGAAGATACAGTGGATTTTCCTTCGACACTGTAGCAGTTGTATGTGAGGTGGATCCTTCACCTTCTCCATAATTCCACAAAACTGTGCGCAAGCTAACAATAGGGTATTGTGCTCTGCACGGCAAGTTGATTGGCTTGGGAGCGGCCACTTTCAAAGGATTGTTAATTCCCTTGAGTTGAATTATTGGCATTGTGAGTAATGTATTAATCCCATCAGTTTCAGTGGCTATGACTGCTACCACACTCTTCCACTTAGTAGGGCCTGCATCCTCACTTGCACGTAACACAGTATCATCGTTTGCTAGGCGCAGGACACCACTGTCGATTAGATTTTGAATAAGGTGGCGGAGTGCCCAACATTCTTCTGTGCTGTGACCACGAGACTGGGAGTGATATTGGCACACTCCATCGAGTTATACAAATCTGAACGAGGGTTGATTGGAGGTAGAAGGAACCGATCATTCCTTCATTGATTAGCATATGAAGGATTTCCTCCATAGGTTGGCCAGATAGGTGAATTCCCTTTTGTTGGCGAAATCCCGACGGGCTTTGGCATTTGCTCTCTTTGTCACTTTGTCTTCCAGCATTTCATTTTCTGAAAGTGATGAGGGAATATTCATGACAATAGGTAGGAGACTGGCATGCTCCTGGCTGATTAACTGACGAGTCACTTGATGCTGATAAGTCACTAGTTCCGCCAATTGTTCAATTTATTTGCAGAGAGCTTTCATCTTTCGTTCCATTGTGAACTAGAACTTGGCATAATCCCATTTGTCATCACCGTCTTTGATGGTCTGGGAAGAATCACAGCTGAAATTGGAACTCTGTCCATTGCTCCAATTAATCATGTTGACCTCTTCTTCTTTGTGTTGAGGAAGAGGGTTGTCTTGTACGTGAGACTAATTTGGTTTGGTGATCACGATCTCTCCATTGTCTATCAGGTTCTAGATCTTGTGTTTCAAGGCCAAACAATCCTGAGTATCATGTTTAGGTGCCCTGACATGATAAACACATTTCCTAGCAGCATTGAAACCCCGTCCATTAGGGCTGGCTGGTGGAAGAAGATGTGTAATTTCTTCTGTGTTGTCAGAAGATTTAAGATGTTCTCGAGGGTATCCCCTAAGGGTGTAAACACTCGAGGGCGTTTGACTTCTCCACCTTTTGGTATTGGAGGGTTTCTGATTTGTCTTTGAAAAGGAGTGTAGTTTCTCCTTTGAATAGGCATGTTCTGATTGCTTTTTTGCCCCTATAGTATCAGGGAAACATCTTCTTCTTTCTTTTTATGGACCCTTCGGGGGTTGTTCCCATAATTTCTAGATTGGATGTGATCAGCAACAACTTTGAGTGTAGCTAGGTCTTGAATCTTTCCTGACTTCAATCCCATCTCAGCCATCTCCCCATGTTTGACCATTTCAGAAAATGGTTTGCCGATGCCGGCTAAAACTCTTTCATAGAAGGGAGCTTCTTGTATGTCTATGAAAGTTATGACCATTTCCGATTCTGTCATGGTAGGACTAACTTGGGCAGCCAGGCGTTTCCCCCTCTGGGCATACTCTCTGAAAGACTCGTTAGACTGTTTCTTGATCTTGGTAATTTGATACCGATTAGGAGCCATCTGAGTTTGAAAGTTGTATTGAGTGAGGAAAACATGTTCTAGCTCTTCCCAGCTGTGGATTTTGGAGTTGTCTAATCTTGTGTACCACTTAGAGCAGGCTTCTCGGTTAGACTCTTTTGGAATAATTGCATTACGAGCTTTTAAGTCCTCTGCATAAGATCCAAGTTCTCCAATAAACACTTTTAAATGTGTGTAAGGATCTCCTAACCCGTCATATTTTTCAAAGTCAGGAGTTTTAAATTTTTCTGGATAATGGACACCAGGGAAAATACATAGATCAACATATGAAACACTCCCGTGTGTTCAAATTCCTTTGATAGCGCGAAGGGTTTCTTCCATTTGGAGGACTTTCTTTTTGATGTCACCGATTATGCGGATCTCCGATTGGGATGGGCGACATCATGAGTTTTGTTGGTCGTATCCAACTGTAGTCGAGTATGGTAATGACCTGGATTCCTCCTTGTGTGGAGGATTCAGCATGTACGGGTATTTTCTGACCTTGTGTAGACTGGTGTAATTCTTTGAGAAGAACAGCCAAATCTGTAATCTATTTGCTTAACCCGTCAAATTCTTTGCGAGAAACTGGATTAAGTTCAACTGCGGTGGAGACGACGACATGATTGACTGTAGACCTGTTGCCTTCTTGGACTTTGACCGGGTAGTAGGTCCGATTGATTCCCTGTGAAAGACTGGCATAATTTAGTCTTTAGGGAATGTATATAATAACATGCTATATGATGTGTGTCCATTTTAGGAATTTTATCCTGCACAACGGATGTCAGCTGTTTGTAGCATGTTAAATATGTATATGTACACATTTCTTCATATTTCTCATTACATAGAGATAGATATGGAATGAAATTACAAGTAATTGTGTTTACAAGTAATTGAAATGAGAGCATGAAGAGACTTTCCTCCGTTTTGGGTTTATCATAGGCTGACCTATCTTAGGTTACTCTCGCGGCTTTTTGGCATGAAGGTTCCCAAATCATCGCAATCTACTTGACGGGAAGTTAATCCGGTCTTTCAATTGGAGCGAATTTGGTTGGTGCCTTTCCTGAGCCTCGGAGAATTAGTCTTCTCACGAGTCCAGTAATCAAACACCGATGGGATAGCCTCCTGGTGGAGGGACCACACAACATACATTCACATACATTGCGTCTCACCGTATGAAAATGATGACATGTGCGAAGCACTAATATCAGAAGCAGTTATGGTGCGAAGCACTAGCATCACAAGCAGTTATGGTGCGAAGCACTAGCATCGCAAGAAGTTATGGTGCGAAGCACTAGCATCACAAGTAGTTATGGTGCGAAGCACTAAGTGCAATAAGGAAATGCATTCGTACACATTCATTAAATGTAAGTGCAACGTCCACACACAAGCAGATAATAGTTTTGAAAAGATTGTAGTAGCGGCTTAAGTCCTCTTACTGGAGTCCCCAGCAGAGTCGCCACCTGTCGACGTCGGGAGTTTTGGGTGTCCCTTTCCGTTACTTGTTCTTTGGTGTTCTCATTTTAGGTGAGATCTGTTTGAAAAAATAAGTGAAAAAGGTCCGACATGTATAATGTCGACGATGGACTGTTAAGAGTCGCCAGTTGGTTTTTTAAATGGTTGTACCAACATAACCGAGAAAAGGTTTGCACATTGACCCAGTGGTGTGACACTGCTAAACAAGTCGGTGAAACCGAGATTCATTAGGGTCCGGGGACTTGGTTATGCGGGGGGAAGGTGTTAGGAACCCCCCGACATCCGTGTTACCATGGTGACCGCCTCTTTTCAAAAAACTTTTATCTGAATGTGTGTGTGTGTGGGTCAATGTTCTGTTATTTGGAAGTAAAAGCGAGGCCTCGTTCGCTTTTATATACATTGTGGTTTGAATTTATGTAGAAAAGTCAGTTTTTAGCAAGATATAGCAATGATGTAAGACCCCAACTTTTTAATGAATAAAATCAAATTTCCTTTATTTATTATTGTGAATAATAAGGTATTAATTTGATATAATAACTTTGGTTATGGGTGAAATGTGAAAATTTTGCAAAATAAGCAAGTGGTTATAAAATATTCATTTTTCGGTTTGGAATATTCTTTACGCTCGGGGAATATTAAATGACGGCAGCGCCTTGCCCAATTGTAGGCCCCATAATGGATAACAGTCGAATGAAGAAAGCGACAAAATTGAATAACGGCAGTAGTTATTCATGTTAACATCGTTGGAATACCCGGTGGTTAAAGTAAAAAATGTCTGGCGTTGTTGCCGATAAAGATATCTACGGTATTGCATAGTATTGTTGAATTATTGATCCTTACGTGAAGAAGGCACTACTCAATAATTGTCATAGTAATTCTTATTCAATATTTTATTTTATTGATTCAATAATTGCTGCATTGATATTTTATATTATTGTTGTTTCAATTATCGTCACTGCACAATATCTCCTTTATCAGATCAGTAATTCAGATTATTTGGAATAATATTATTAGATAACATTATTGGCAATGTCTAAAAAGTTCTGTCAAGGAGAGGTTTGGTCAGCTAATTGCGCGCCAGTAAGGAGAAATCCTTATTGGAAAGCCCCCTCTTTCCTAGGAACAGCCTGGTTGTCATAAATGTGATTCTGTAATATTATTTGTGAATAATTAATCATTGATTCATATGATAAGTTTATTTTATGTGGATATAAATGATGGATTTATTTATGTGGTTATAAATGAAAAAATTAATGTTGAGGTGTTTTATTAGTATTTTGTCGGATTGGAGGTATTAAAAATCAAACTAGTGTTTTTTGAGATATATTGCGGGAGTTATAATTTTTAATCCGACCGTTGGATAGTTGTAATATTTGGACATGTTATACATATATAAGTTGAGTATATGTCCACAAATTTTGAACAGTTAAAAATGAGCGTATGATTTGTTATGAATTTTAAGAGGTGGTTGATTCGGAAATCAGGTTATAAATCATTTTGGTGGAAAATTCTAGAATTGGTGGGCCCCACTCTTGGTTGGTGAAGAAATGTCTTTGAGATTTTATTCAAATGTGGTGGGTGGGAATAGTAGCAAAGTAAAGCCATCGAGGTTGCTGGAGTTAAGTGCGCTTCAAATATGCTAACATTTTCCTATAAATAGAGGGTTAAGTTAGAATTGAAAATCACACGAAACAAGTTTTCTCTTTTCTCTCTAGATTATTGAGTGTATTTTGTGAGTATTTAGATACTTTGTGAGTTTTTGTTAATCGGTGCAAGTTTCCTTGAATTTTTTATCCGATATTAGATCGTAAGTATTGATATTTTGAGGTAAGGATATTATCTTCTTCTTAAATGATATTTTCTTCAATATCATTATCTTAGAAATATTGGTATGAAATTTTTATCAAATATGTAACTTTTTGTGTCTGGGGTCTTATTCACGTATATGACACTATTTACTGAATCTCAAGACTATTCATAGAAAAATGAATTTTTCTTCTTTTGTCCAAGTTGTCTATTATGGTTACTATCTTTGATTGTATCCATGTTTTGATCATTATTTTGAATTTCGCTTCAAAATTGGTTATTTGAGAATATTATTGAACTTGGATAAATTGTAGTACGAATCCTTAATATTTGATTTGTTATCTCATTGGATTCATTTTCTTTAAAATATTTTTCATCATCCTCAGTCCTAAATGATGATACAAATGAATATCCTTGGCCTGTAGTGCAGAGATGAATGATTACCTAATGAATATCTTTGGCCCGTAGTGTAAAGATGAACAGGTGTTGAGATGAACATGAACAACTCGTGATACAAATGAATATCTTTGGCCTGTAGTGCAAAGATGAATATTTGATTCAAGATGTATATTGATTAATGTTACAGGGATAAAATATTGATGATGGACTTTTAAATCTTAGAAGATAGTAGAATTCTTTCTCTACTTGACTCTTCTAATGGATTCTTTTTTTTCATTGCAGGTTGTTGATCTAAAACTTGTTGTCTATTATATTTTATCGATTATTCCCGTTGAAGACTAATGATAATTTGTTGTATATTATCTTAGTCATAATATTCTTTACTGGGCTAGTTGAGCTCACCCTTTTGTTCCATTTTTCTTCTCAGGAGGTGAGAACATAGCGAGGAACTAATGGGGAGAGTGCGGGTGATGGTTCTAGAAAGTTGTTTTAGTAGTCCTCACTATTTTTAAAATAGTGTATCAATAATTGTAATGAGGACTCCTTTTGAGTTTTTATACTCTCTATTTGTATTTAAACTCACAGTTTAATGAAGTTGTATTTGTTTCTGTACCATGTATTTGGCGACTCAGAATGGGTGATGTATACCTATTTTGGGGGCGTCACAGTTGGTATCAAAGCTTAGAGATATGATCCCTGGCTAAGATGTGAGACAAGAACTAGGAGGGGAGAGACGGGGAATTCCTTTGCTAGTATGACCTGACTAAGTTTATTTGGTATTTATTTGGTCGGTCAGAGTATAGGGATAATATGTTGCATGACTATTAACCCTTGTTTTATGTCAGTATTTAAGAATGGCAGCTGAGAATGTTAATAATGGAGTGAATAAGACCGTGGAGACACCTTTGATCACTACCCAGGGGAACGTGCAACAGGAAGGCAATAATCCTCCTGTAAACAACGTTACCGAATAAATGATGAATGATGGGATGTTTAGAAGCTTTTTGCAGTTCATGCAAAACTAGACGAGGGAGACTCGTGCACAAAATACGGGTGGAAATGCTAGCAATGCGCGGCTTATCACAGCCAAGCAGTTTAAAGAGTTAGGACCACCTGAATTTAAGGGAAAACTGGATCTGATCATGGCGGAAACGTGGGTCAAACAAATTACCAAGATATTCGATGTCTTGGGATGCACGGAGGAACAAAAGGTTCCATTCGCCACCTTTATGTTTCACGGTGAGGTAGACTACTGGTGGGAGTCTGTGAAGCGTACCCAGCCAGTCGCACTTAGTATGTCTTGGGAAAAATTTTAGAAACTATTCAATGACAAGTACTTTCCTGAAAGTATTCGTCATATGAAGGAGGTGGAGTTTATCAGACTGGAACAAAACAACATGACGGTGTTCCAGTACGAGGCAAAGTTTGCAGAGTTATCCAGGTTTGCACCTCATTTGGTCAAAAATGAGGAACGAATGACGAGGATGTTTCTGAGAGGTCTAAAGCAGAGATTCGACAATATCTTATCTCTCATAAATTTTCTTTATATTCGGATGTTGTAAATAGGGCTCAATTATTAGAGGCGAGATAATGAGTATGTTCAACCGAGGGAACACTGACGTGGTCATCCGGTAGGTGGCGGTGATCATCCGAGCAATGACAACCGAGAGGAAGGAAAGCATTCCGGACAAAAGCGGTAACCACTCTGGTGGTAATCGTGGCCGTGATAATAGAAGGAGCGAGTCAGGAGGAGATTTCAAATGGAGAAGGTACAACAATGATAGCGTGAAGGCGTCAGCACCAACATCAACTGTTTCTAGGGGAGGAGAACGACCATCGGTCGTATGTTACAAATGCGAGAAAGAGGGACATATCAGCCCAAACTGCCCACAACAGTTCAAGGTATGTTTTAACTATGGAAAGGAAGGTCATATAGCTAAAGATTGTCTTGTTGCGAAACCAAGTTCAACGGGGATAGTGATTCCAAAGGCTGTTCCGGACAAGTCAAAGTCAGCATTTCCTGGAAGAGCGTTTGTCGTGACTGGCCAAAACGTGAGGAACCCGAACAAGGTGATCACGGGTAAGCTAATCTTGAATTCTTGCGAACTTTATACCTTATTAGATACCGGTTCTACCCATTCTTTTATCTCTCCTGCTTGTGCTCAACGTTTAAACTTGACTCCTGAGAAATTGGACTTTGACTTATCTATTGAAACTCCGTTGGGTGAAACCTTCGTTATATCTACAGTTTATAAATCTTGCTTAATCCAAGTTGGCACTATCACATTACCTGTTGATCTTATCTCTTTAAAGATACTTGCTTTTGATGTGATTTTAGGAATTGATTGGTTAACCACTCATCATGCCAAAATTGATTGTTTTCGTAAGGTTGTTAGTTTTCATATTCCTAACCAACCTGTCATACGAATTCAAATAACTAAAGCACTAAAATCAGTCACTATTATATCAAGCCATAAAGCTATTCGTTTATTAAAAAATGGATGTCAAGCTTTCTTAGCCCATGTTATGGATTTGAACAAAGACAAGTCAGATTTGAATAATATTTCTGTTGTTAGAGAATTTCCTGATGTATTTCCTGAAGAACTTCCCCGTCTACCCCAGAACGTGAAGTTGAATTCTTTATTGACCTTGAACCGGGTACAAAGCCCATTTCTAAAACCCCATATTGAATGGCTCCTATTGAACTTCAGGAGTTAAAGGTCCAACTACAGGAGTTTTTGGACATCGGTTTTATTCGTCCTAATACATCTCCTTGGGGTGCTCCTGTGTTATTCGTAAAGAAGAAAGACGGGAGTATGCGACTTTGTATCGACTACCAAGAATTGAATCATGTCACTATCAAGAATAGGTATCCGTTACCTCGTATTGATGACCTGTTTGACCAGTTGCAAGGAGCACAATTCTTTTCCAAGATCGATCTTCGTTCTGGATATCATCAGCTGAAGATTAAAACTGAGGATATTCCAAAGATTGCCTTCAGAACTCAGCACGGGCATTATGAATTCTTAGTCATGTCTTTTGGATTGACTAATGCTCCTGCTACTTTCATGGATATGATGAACCGTGTATTCAAGGAATATTTGGATCAGTTCGTTGTTGTCTTTATTGATGACATCCTCATCTATTCCAAAAGCCGTGAAGATCATGAGCACCATTTGAAGCTGGTACTGCAAAGGCTTCGTGATAACAAGCTATATGCCAAGCTTAAGAAATGCGAGTTCTGGCTTGAGGAAGTAGCATTCCTTGGGCATGTGGTGTCAAAACATGGAGTATCTGTCGACCCGACGAAGATTAAAGCCATACAAAGTTGGGAGAGCAAAAGTCGGTGGCCAAAGTCACGTAGCTTTACGGGCTTAAATTGGTTATTATCGGAGATTCGTGGAAGGATTTTCTCGAATCGCTACTCCGTTAACTCAGCTGACTCGTAAAGATATAAAATTCGGTTGGAGCGAGGATTGTGAGAAGAGTTTTCAAGAACTCAAGAGAAAACTCATTTTAAGACTGTTCGACAATACCATCCGGTTCGGATGGATTTGTTATCTCTGACGATGCTTGAGGGCAAAGGGTTAGGATGTGTTCTCATACAACATGGGAAAGTCATAGCCTATGCCTCGCGACAACTCAAAGAATATGAGAGAAATTATCCTACTCATGATTTAGAGTTGACAGCAGTCGTATTCAGCGTTGAAAATTTGGAGACACTACTTGTATGGGGAGAAAGTGGAGATTTATACGGACCATAAAAGCCTCAAATATTTCTTCACCCAAAAAGAACTCAACATGCGGCAACGACGTTGGCTTGTACTATTGAAAGATTACGATCACACTATTCAATATCATATTGGAAAAGCGAACATAGTAGCTGACGCATTTAGTAGAAGATCATATGCGGGTACGAGTGCAATGTTGTTAACACAAAGGTCCATTTTGTATGACTTGCAAAGGATGGAGATAGAGATGAAGGCTCCAAGTACCCACGTGATGATATCAAACATGCGAGTAGAGCAGAACTTTAATCGATAAAGTTAAAGCTGCTCAAGCTACGGACATGGAGCTGATGCGTATGAAGAAGAAAGTGCAAGAAGTTGCTATTCCAGAAGTAAGAATCGATGAAGAAGGAATACTTCGAGTCAACTCCAGACTTTATATTCCTAACGATTCTGACTTGAAGCATAGAATCATGATGGAGGCATACAACACACCATTTGCAATCCATCCTGGGAGTACCAAAATGTATCATGATCTTCGACATACATTTTGGTGGAGCAATATGAAAAGAGAGATCGCGGAGTTTATCTTGAGGTGTTTAACTTGTCAACGTGTAAAGGCGGAGCATCAAATGCCAAAGGGTCCATTACAACCACTTGAGATTCTGAAATGGAAGTGGGAACACATTACTATAGATTTCGTTAAGGGTCTTCCCAAGGTTTCTCAAGGCAAAGTATCAGAATAATAGACTATCTATTTTGATAGAATGACACCAAAGTTCAGGGAACTTTGAAATAGCTGAACAAATCGTTAATCAATAACAAGTCTTCTAGTATTCTAGGTAACACAATAATCTGATAATGAAAGAGTACAATGCTTTCAAAGTTTCTATGATATTCTATTGAATAAACAAGAATCAATTCTACACAATAACAAAGTGGAAATGTTTTCCAGATTTATGCTGAGCGATCCATTAGATCTAGAACTTCTCTTCTCGGGTATATATTAAAGTTTTACTTTGACATATACGTAGGTGTATCAGATAACCATAAAGATTAAATCATACCCCTTTGCAAGTACTTAGAGCCGGCCAACTCCTTGTACCCTATATTATGCATAATACTTAAGTCGCGCGCAATGGTTGAATATATAGCTAAACATGTTCCCTTTAAATAAAAGGTTGTTCTTCTCAGTCTCGGAATCAAGATTTTGATTTAACAACGAAATTCAATGATTTCAATATCTAATCACTTTTCTTCTATTCTCTTCTCAAACCTATCAAGTTTTCTTTTTCGATCTAGCCGATACAACTGGCATTGATCTATCAATAATAATTAAATTCTCTTCTCTTCTCTTTTCGAACCTATCAAGTTCTAACAAATGTTCGTCTAGCCAGAATAATTAGCTAAGACATTTCTCAACATAATTCGATAATAAATAGGAATTATCTGTACTGTCAATATTAGCTTCTACGAATTTAAATATCCAACAACAGTTGTTCTACGAATATATTTCCAGAATCAATAATTCAGTTTGAATTATTAAATATGCATTAACTGCGAATAATCAACAATAAATCCCTGGACATGGTATAATTAGCAATAATTAACCACTATAATAATTGAATGAATATAACTCAAGGTTGAGTTAGGAAACTTGCCTTCCACGTTGATTACAGCTACACAATAAATTTATCTTTGTTTGAAAGACCTATAACCAATAATATCGGTCTCACAATTAGCACAATATTTCATAACACACAACACTGTAATTCATAGCAAATCTTCTCCTAGACACATTACCGCATAGCCACATTAGTGTTTATAATCTATATAAACACTTATCAAGTTTAACTAGTTCGGCCTGGTTGGACTTCGGTCTCATCTTGGTGTTTTGATCACCCTATCCGACAATTAACACATTGCTTGTCAATTAATTTTGGTCTCTAAGCTTCAATATTATATTTAGATAAGTCAAATATCGTTTATAATATTTTTTGAAAGCTTTTAATAATTTATAAACAAATATTATAATTTATAATAATTTTTCAAACACTTAAATCATTTTTAAATGATTTAATTATCAAATAATCTTATTATTATTAATTTTTAATAATAAAAATATTAATAGCATACTTGTCAAAATATTAAAGTTATTATTTATAACTTAAAATATTTTTAATTCATTAATATTCTACTTAAATGATTTTTAAATTAATTAAAATCATTTTAAACCATCACCATTAATATTTAAATATTAATGAAATTATTATCAAAATATTAAAAGTCATTAATTATAAATAAAATATTTTAAAACATTTTTCTCATTTTAAAATGATTTTTAAATCAACAAAACCATTTTTAATTCATTTATTTAATATAATAATTAAATAAATCCAACATCATTAATATTAATTTATTAATGAGAATTTTCAAAAATATTGAAAATTATATTTTATAATTCAAAATATTTTCTAACACTTTATTCTTATTTAAAGTGATTTTTAAATCAATAAAATCATTTTTAACTTATTTATTTAATTTAATAATTAAATAAATCTAATATCATTAATATTAATTTATTAATGAAAATTCTCTAAAAATATTAAAAGTAACATTTTATAACTCAAAATATTTTTAAATACATTAGTCTTATTTTAAATGATTTTTGTAATATTAAATCATTTTCCTCTAATTTATTTAATATACTAATTAAATAAATTAAATATCATTTTATTCAAATAATTATAATTATTTAAGAAAAATGTCCCAAATAATTAAAAGTTATTTTTCAGAATTTAAAATGATTTTTAAAACCATTTTTAGTAATTTTTAGAATTTATTTCTATTTTTAAATAATTTCTGAAATATTTAGAAATTAAAAAATAATAAAACCGTCGCTAAAGACCTTTAGCAACACAAAGCGTCGCTGTTGGTGTTCTTGAGCTTAAGAACACTAACATCCTTGTTATCAACCTGCCTTGTTTGACCTGATTAAATGCTCGGCTAACTTAAGGTTCAATATCGTAGTACACATATAATACTACAACTACAATTCCTCAACTTGGTCATAACACATCACAGATGCAAGATCCGAAGCCCCAAAGTAGCTGTCAGAAGCTTCTGGGCTTTTTGGGTTACCTAGAAACCCAGACAACTTCGACTGCCTACTTTGTGGCTCGATTCGCTTCTAGTTCTGGATGTTGCATGGATGTTATTAAGGTTCACAACTATATTACTAATGTTAAGGTACAGTTACAAATCAATAACTCAGTTAAATAACATCCAAATTGCCATATTTAATTCGGTCAAACTATGTCAGAATGTTTGTTCTAACTGTTTCTAGGTTTTCCAGAAACAGCACTTCGTGCTCAACTGGTCAGGTTTGACCACTCACTACACTTGATCTGTTGATTATATAAATGATCTAAAACCATGGAATCAAAGAACATATAATCGGCTACAAGTATGTTACAACAACATCAAAATAACACTATAAACCTGACAGATCAAGAGGCTTAAAAATCTTGTCAGACGGATATTTTAAATTTCTAGGTTGTCCAGATTTTGCTTGGTCATGCCCGGTCAACGGGTTTTGACCGTTAATAACTTCAAATCCAGACATCAAATGGTACTGATCCCACTTGCAGCTTAAAGACAACATTACAAGATACACATAACAACTTTAAAACATCAAAAAACGAAAACGAACAAGACTTTGTGGCTCCTGACATTAACTTGTCAGACCACAAATTTTGTTCTTGGACAGATTTTGAAAAACTCCTTTTTAAAGCCATTTGATGCTATGGATTCATCATGGATCAACATAGATCAAGTAAAAACATTATATAACACTAATCTAAACACATAAACACAAAAGTTGTCTTAGCATACAAGATCAAAAATGGATTTCAGGCTTTATACCTTTATGTTCTAGATTTTGATCTTTGCTCTTGAACTTGTTATTGGTTGATCTAGGGTTGTTTCTAGGACTGATATACTTATAATTTTCGGATGTCTTGGTGAGAGAGAGAGTAGGTGAGAGCAAGAGAGAAAATGGCTAAGATTTATGCACTTTCTCTCTCTAATTCTCTTATATATGCCATGACTTGTTGCTAGATATAATAATTTAGGCTGGTCGCTGATATAATACACTTACCAATTCAATGTAGTGGTTCACCAACTAAAGGTGTTGGTGAATTTTGCAAGTTACCATTTAAATAAATGAAAAAGGGCATTTTGGTCTTTAGCAAAATAATTTAATGGCATTCTAGATTTTTTGTCCAAACTCTTAGGGTTTAACCCTTAGGTTTTAACCCTTAGGGTTTAACCCTAAGGTCCTAACCCTTAGGTTTTAAAATACTCCAATTCTGGAATTTTTTAATTATAGTTTAAACTAGAAAATTAAGAATTTCAAAAATGTAATTATGGTTTTAAATAGAAATTAATATTTCTAATGTATAATTAGGGTTTCCTAATTATATTAACACATACTAATCACTTTAGGCTTGCTAATTAGGATTAGGGTTACCTAATTAGGGGTTTTAATTAGAAAAATTAAATTTCCAAATTACAATTAGGGTTTCCTAATTAAATTAGGGTAGTTTCTTAATCAAATTAACATTTATTAAACATATTAAGCTCACAAATTAGGATTAGGGTTTCCTAATTAGGGTTTTAGGATTCTTGAATATGAAATTAGGGTTTCTCGGCTTTCAATTAGGGTTTCTAACTGTACGTTAGGTTTCCTAAATTTGAGATTAGGGTTTTTAATCTCTTGTCGGGGTTTATAAATTTTAAACCTTATCCGATCAATCATTGATCAATAAATCTCTTCGGTACAAACACATACTCATTAATATAATTATATTAATTATATTTTTTATCGAATCCCTTTCATAAAATTAGGGTTAGGGTTTCTAATCTTGTTAAGCACAACTCTACTCTAAATTTATTAGTCAATACACAAATTGACCTTCTCGAGACTCATATCACAGATACTTGTCACAAAATTAATAATCAATATTAATATTAATATTAATTAAAAAAAATTACTCGTAAAATTTTGATTATTCGAAATCCCGGGTTATCACATTCACCCCTCCTTAAAAGGATTCCGTCCTCGAAATCACTGCTTTCTTATTCTCTACAATTTTTTAAAGTTGTATCATCAATTCATTTTTATCAACACAATATTCATTTGTGTTTCAAATTCTAACATGTGACTTGAATCTATAAAAGAAAATAATTCATAGTAATTATCTAACTCAATATTACTCGCGTAATTTAAGTATTAAGCGAAATCATTACTTGCTACCACCTCCTGAGCAGCCACTGCATCCTGCGCCGTCATGTTGAATGTACGGGCTGTTGGTCTTCCTAGTTGTGCAGGTCCTCGAGTTGCCAAGGTTCCGCCACTGGGTCCCTTGTTGCCACTTTCCTTCTCCGCATTCTTCTTCGGACAGTTCCGAACCAAATGATCAGTCGATCCACATGCAAAGCAACCTTGAATTTTCATCGAATTGGGGCAATTGGGTGACATGTGCCCCTCTTGCCCGCAGTTATAGCTAACTCCCTTCTTCTTCAGGCAAACTCCAGCATGGTTCTTCCCATAATTCGAACATGGCTCCCTTCCTTTCCTATTATCTTCTGTTTTATTACCCGACTGGGTATTCTCACTCCATTTCCTCTTATTCAGATTACTACCACCACTGCTTCCACCATCATTTGTCTTCTTCTTCTTCTTCTCCTGATGAAATCGAGATGCAGCTTCGCTCCCTCTTTCAGCAATTAACGCATTCTCCATCAAAGCCGCGAAAGTATTGATTTGTAATACTGCTACCTTATTGAATATTCCCGGCTTCAGTCCATTCTCGAATCTTCTTGCCTTTCTCGCCTCTGTGTCTACCTGATGAGGTGCAAATCTAGCCAACTCGTTGAATTTGGCAGCGTATTCTGTTACCGACATGTTCTCCTGCTTTAATTCTAGAAATTTAACTTTCATCCTAGATTGCATACTTGACGAGATGTAGTTCTCAAAGAACAATTCTTTAAATCTGGTCCAAGTCACCATAGCTGTACCCGCTCTTGCTTAGTTAGTCTCCCACCAGTAATTGGCTTCTCCCTTCATCAGATAAGTTGCAAAAGCTGTTTTCTGCTCTTCTGCCACACGTGCAATGATAAATGCTTTCTCCATCTCCTTCACCCAAGTTTGGGCTTCAATCGGATCCGTGGTTCCTTTGAATTCAGGCGGTCCTACCGCTTTAAAGTCTTTAAAGTTAGCCAATCTATCGACTGGCTGATTCCTCACTCTTCCTCTTGCAGCTGGAGCTCTATTCTCCATAGCTTGGGCTAACATATCCGTAAAGTTTTGCTTCAGGTCAGCTTAACCTCCTTCATTATTCACCGATTGCTCTTCTCTTTGATTTCGATTTTGTCGTCTAGGTGGCATGATCTGATTTAAATACAAATCTTATATTAATTCTCTTTCTTTACACAAATTCTTAACACAATAAGAATTCAACACATAATTCTCATATAATTGCATATTTATTCAAATAACACATAATACATATAGTACTTAACACATTTATTATCCCTTTTTTTTAATCATATCAGGATTAACAACACAACTTTACACAAAAAGTTGTAATTCTCCATTTACACATAGTTATTCCCCGTTCATCAAACTTACCACACCTAGGGGTTCAGGAATTTGCCACAATTATACGAGTGTATGAACTTATCCTAGTCAGACCTTTGGCGTCCATTCACTGAGGGGTTCAAAACATTTCATATAATTATGAGTCATTAACTTACCATAAGTATGAGTTTTAAGAACACACAAATTAATCTTAATCTTATATTCATATAGAAAATAAAGATTTCATTCATACAAACATATCTATATTTACATATGTTCACACATCATTTGTGATATTACAACACTTAATATCATAATCTTCTACCAAAAGATACTAACGCTCAAACTTAAGCTATCTACCGTCCACTCCCTTCACCAGTCATCTTCTTGTTTGGACACTTGTTGAATCAGTGACCCATTCTACCACATGAGAAACACTTCCTCATATTTGGCTTAGGACAATGTAAAGAAATATGTCCTTCCTGCTTATAGTTGAAACACACGTTCTTCCACATCATGCATTTTCCCGCGTGAGTCTTCCCAGACTTGCTACAGGCTTGCTTCTTCTTCGGACTTGACTTTTCAGAATTAGGGTTGTCGTTGTCCCTCTTCCTCCTTTTCTTGTCTTTCTGCAGCTTGATTGTCCCTTTAGACGATCCACCACCTTCAGTCTTCATCCTTTCCACCTGCGCCTTGAGCTCGTTCTGTTCTTCAGTCATTTTGCGTAACACTCGCTCTGTCTTCCACAACTCCTCCAAGAGAAATACCTTACTCCAGAGTTCTTGTACTTCTGTCGATAGTTGATCTTGTTCTCCAACTTTGGTCTTATTCCCTTTCTCCATCTTAGCTGGCTCAGACTCTGCCTCCTCATCTCCACTCAGATACATCTTAGGATAATTGTCATGATCGCTCCCCAGATTGACCATGAGTTCATCTTCTCCCACCTTCTCAACTAATTCTCTTTGCGCTGGCACCTTGGCTTCTAATATTAGTGCAACAGCTGCTAACATCTCCGCACTCGTTTCATCTTCTCCAGACATCCTACAATCAGTTTAAATAACTTGATTAGTACTTCACCAGTACAAAATTCTCACACTATGTGTCCACATATCTCACTATTGATGCACTTCGGCAATCCCTCACTTAGAACTAAACATGAGTTTTCTCTATCTCGCGTATGGTTATAATCCTAGGGTTTTCCCCCCCACCCCACTTAAGGTTTATAACCTACAGCTTTGATACCAACCTGTGACACCCCCAAATCCGGGTTACCTGACCCCCGAGTTTGGTGCTCACGATCCACAATATAATAATATCTAACTACCCATTCATATAGAAATAGTAATACATATCACATTAACATATGCTGTTAATACATTAGTCCCAGGTCCGCTAACCTTAACATTACAAACATACCCCTTAGATATACAAAAAAGGTTTACAATTATAACATATTCATAATGTTTATAAAAAAAAACTAATCCAGCATTTTGCCTTTGCCTTTGTTCTTCTTTGACCTGATGGCCTCTTCGTTCCTAGCTGAAATATTTTATTTAGCAAGGGTGAGCAACAAATTTGCCCCGCAAGTGAAGATATAAAATGAATGTATAAGTATCAAAATAATAGACTATCTATTTTGATAGAATGGCACCAAAGTCTGGGGAACTTTGAAATAGCTGAATAAATCATTAATCATTAACAAATCTTCTCTTATTCTAGGCAACGTAATACTCTGATAATGAAAGAGTACAACACTTTCAAAGTTTCTACGATATTCTATTGAATAAACAAGAATCAATTCTACGCAATAACAAAGTGGAAATGTTTTCCAGATTTATGTTGAGCGATCCATTGGATCTAGAACTTCTCTTCTCGGGTATATATTAAAGTTTTACTTTGACATATACGTAGGTGTATCAGATAACCATAAAGATTAAATCATACCCCTCTGCAAGTACTTAGAGCCGACCAACTCCTTGTACCCTATATTATGTATAATACTTAAGTCGCGCGCAATGGTCGAATATACGACTAAAAATGTTCCCTTTAAATAAAAGGTTGTTCTTCTCAGTCTCGGAATCAAGATTTTGATTTTACAACGAAATTCAATGATTTCAATATCTAATCACTTTTCTTCTCTTCTCTTCTCAAACCTATAAAGTTTACTTTTTCGATCTAACCAATACAACTAGCATTGATCTGTCAATAATAATTAAACTCTCTTCTCTTCTCTTCTCGAACCTATCAAGTTCTAACAAATGTTCGTCTAGCCAGAATAATTAGCTAAGACATTTCTCAACATAATTCGATAATAAACGGGAATTATACATCTCAATCAATATTAGCTTCTACGAATTTAAATATCCAACAACAATTGTTCTACGAATATATTTCCAGAATCAGTAATTTCGTTTGAATTATTAAATATGCACTAACTGCGAATAATCAACAATAAATCCTTGGACATGGTATAATTAGCAATAATTAACCACTATAATAATTGAATGAATATAACTCAAGGTTGAGTTAGGAAACTTGCCTTCCGCGTTGATTACAACTACACAATAAATTTATCCGTGTTTAAAAGACCTATAACCAATAATATCGGTCTCACAATTAGCATAATATTTCATAACACACAACACTGTAATTCACAGTAAATCTTCACCTAGACACATTACCACATACCCACATTAGTGTTTATAATCTATATAAACACTTATCAAGTCTAGCTAGTTCGGCTTGGTTGGACTTCGGTCTCATCTTGGTGTTTTTATCACCCTATCTGACAATTAACACATTGCTTGTAAATTAATTTTGGTCTCTAAGCTTCAATATTATAATTAGATAAGTCAAATATCGTTTATAATATTTTTCAGAAGCTTTCAATAATTTATAAACAATTATTATAATTTATAATAATTTTTCAAACACTTAAATCATTTTTAAATAATTTAATTATCAAATAATCTTATTATTATTAATATTTAATAATAAAAATATTAATGTTATACTTGTCAAAATATTAAAGTTATTATTAATAACTTAAAATATTTTAAATCATTAATATTCTACATAAATGATTTTTAAATTAATTAAAATCATTTTTAAACCATCACCATTAATATTGAAATATTAATAAAATTATTATCAAAATATTAAAAGTCATTAATTATAACTTAAATTATTTTTAAAACATTTTTCTCATTTTTAAATGATTTTTAAACCAACAAAACCATTTTAATTCATTTATTTAATATAATAATTAAATAAATCCAACATCATTAATATTAATTTATTAATGAGAATTCTCCAAAAATATTGAAAATTATATTTTATAATTCAAAATATTTTCTAACACTTTATTCTTATTTAAAGTGATTTTAAATTAATAAAATCATTTTTAACTTATTTATTTAATTTAATAATTAAATAAATCTAATATCATTAATATTAATTTATTAATGAAAATTCTCTAAAAATATTAAAAGTTACATTTTATAACTCAAAATATTTTTAAATACATTATTCTTATTTAAAATGATTTTTCATAATATTAAATCATTTTCCTCTAATTTATTTAATATACTAATTAAATAAATTATATATCATTTTTATTCAAATAATTATAATTATTTAAGAAAAATGTCCCAAATAATTAAAAGTTATTTTTTATAATTTAAAATGATTTTTAAAACCATTTTTAGAATTTATTTCTATTTTTAAATAATTTCTGAAATATTTAGAAATTAGAAAATAATAAAACCGTCGCTAAAGACCTTTAGCGACACAAAGCGTCGCTGTTGGTGTTCTTGAGCTCAAGAACACTAACAGCCTTGTTATCAACCTGCGTTGTTTGACCAGATTAAATGCTCGGTTTAAAATCGTTTCTGGGCTAACTTAAGGTTCAATATCGTAGTACACATATAATACTACAACTGTAATTCCTCAACTTGGTCATAACACATTACGAGATGCAAGATCAAAGCCCCAAGTAGGTTGTCGAAGCTTCGGGCTTTACGGGTTACCCAGAAACCCCGGGCGACCATTACCTACTTTAAGGGCTCGAATCGCTTCTAGTTCTGGTTGTTGCATGGATGTTATTAGGGTTCACAACTATATTACTAATGTCAAGGTACAGTTACAAATAAATAACTCAGTTAAATAACATCCAAATCGCCATATTTAATTCGGTCAAACTATGTCAGAATGTTTGTTCTAAGCTGTTTACGGGTTTTTTCGAAAAATGACGCCGTCTTTCAATGGTCGAGTTTGACCACTCACTACACATGATCTATTGATGATATAAATGATCTAAAACCATGGAATCAAAGAACATATAACAGGCTACAAGTATGTTACAACAACATCAACATAACACTAAAAACCTGACAGATTAAGAGGCTTAAAAATCTTGTCAGACGGATATTTTAAATTTCTCGGTTGCCCAGATTATGCTTGGTCATGCCCGGTCAACGGGTTTTGACCGTTAATGACTTCAAATCCAGACATTAAATGGTACTGATTCCACTTGCAGCTTAAAGAAAACATTACAAGCTACACATAACAACTTTAAAACATCAAAAAACGAAAACGAACAAGAATTTGTGGCTCCTGACATTAGCTTGTCAGACCACAAATTTTGTTCCTGGACAGATTTTGAAAAACACCTTTTTAAAGCCATTTGATGCTATGGATCCATCATGGATCAACATAGATCAAGTAAAAACATTATATAACACTAATCTAAACACATAAACACAAAAGTTGTCTTAGCATACAAGATAAAAAATGGATTTTAGGGTTTATACCTTTATGTTCTAGATTTTGATCTTTGCTCTTCAACCTGTTATTGGTTGATCTAGGGTTGTTTCTAGGAGTGATATACTTATAATTTTCGGATGTCTTGGTGAGAGAGAGAGAGTAGGTGAGAGCAAGAGAGAAAATGGCTAAGATTTATGCACTTTCTCTCTCTAATTCTCTTATATATGCTATGACTTGTTGCTAGATCTAATAATTTCGGCTGGTCGCTAATATAATACACTTACCAAGTCAATGTAGTGGTTCACCAACTAAAGGTGTTGGTGAATTTTGCAAGTTACCATTTAAATAAATGAAAAAGGGCATTTTGGTCTTTAGAAAAATAATTTAATGGCATTCTAGATTTTTTGTCCAAACCCTTAGGGTTTAACCCTTAGGTTTTAACCCTAAGGTCCTAACCCTTAGGTTTTAAAATATTCCAATTCTAGAATTTTTTAATTATGGTTTAAAATAGAAAATTAAGAATTTCAAAAATATAATTATGGTTTTAAATAGAAATTAATATTTCTAAAGTATAATTAGGGTTTCCTAATTACATTAACACATACTAATCACTTTAGGCTTGCTAATTAGGGGTTTTAATTAGAAAAATTAAAAATTAAATTTCCAAATTACAATTAGGGCTTCCTAAATAAATTAGGGTAGTTTCCTAATCAAATTAACATCTATTAAACACATTAAGCTCATAAATTAGGATTAGGGTTTCCTAATTAGGGTTTTAAGATTCCCGAATATGAAATTAGGGTTTTTCGACTTTCAATTAGGGTTTCTAACTGTACATTAGGTTTCCTAAATCTGAGATTAGGGTTTCTAATCTCTTGTCGGGGTTTATAAATTTTAAACCTTATCCGATCAATCATTGATCAATAAATCTCTATAAACACATACTCATTAATACAATTATATTAATTATATTTTCTATCGAATCCCTTTCCTGAAATTAGGGTTAGGGTTTCTAATCTTGTTAAGCACAACTCTACTCTAAATTTATTAGTCAATACACAAATTGACCTTCTCGAGACTCGTATCACAGATACTTGTCACAAAATTAATAATCAATATTAATATTAATTAAAAAAAATTATTCGTAAAATTTTGATTATTCGAAATCCCGGGTTATCACAGTTATTCATATTATTATTTGCATTATTGACTTTGTCTAGAAAGTTCTATCGAGGAAAGGGGTTTGGTCACCTAATTGCACGCCAATAGGAAGATATCCTTATCGGAAAGTCCCCTCTTTTCTGAGAATGATTTGATTGTTAATATTGTGAGTTATAATATTAATGATGAATGTTATTAAAAATGTGTTTTGTGAAGCCAAGTGAACTGAGATAAATGAATGGGATTTTTATGAAGTATTTGTTGTAAATTTGGCTTAATATATGGATCCCCACTTACCCAATTTTCAAAATAATCGGTAGAAAGTTATTCAGTATATATATATATATATATATATATATAATATGTGAATGATTCGGGGGGGATGAATGGTGGTCACGGGTCACTACAACAAAAAGGGTTATTTTCGACGGAATCTTCCGTCGGTAATAAGCATATTCCGTCGAGGTTAATCTGATTTAAGTCCGTCGTATATAAGCAGGTCAAAATTAAGTCCGTCGATCTTTCGGTCGGGGATACTTAACCTCGACGGACTTATCATCGAATTGAATATTCTATCGAGAATTTATATGTCCATTGAAAATATTCGGTCGATAGTATTCAGTCGGTGATAATCATGACACGTGTCAGCATGGCGAAAATAGGGGGAGTTCTTATTTTGACGGAATTCCGTCGATAATAGTACTATTCCGTCGAGAATGATGATTTTTTTTAATATTTTATTTGTTTTTGCAATATCCAGGGATTTAACCCATATCTTGTACATGTACCTGTATTCCAACAGCACATACACATACACAAGCTAACAATATAACCTCCAATAGCACATACACATACACAAGCTAACAATAAACAATAACACAAATTACAATTACCAAGGCTGACAATATGTAAAAAACCAACTAAATTATAAGTAAAAAGGTTAAAAACATCCCATTAATCTAAACTAATGTATATCAAACATCTAATTAAGCTAAATTAAACTAAATGCCAAGGTTTAAACTACAATACATAAAAAATAATGTAAACTACAAATTAAATGAATGTAAACTAAGTAAAACTAGTAGAGCCCCTGGTATGAGGAGGATCATCAGGCGGGCGTCGACGCTGCTCTAGAGTATGAAAATTGCCACCATCGTCATCCCGCTCGTCAGTCCGCTCGTCACCCTGTTGATATAATATAATGCAACTCATTAGTCCATTTATATGATTCAGTTAAAGATAACTAAATGAAAATTAAATTACATTCAGAATATATATTTGAATTTAAAATGAATAGTATACACGAAGCAAATGAGGGTGACTCAACATCGCCCAAGCGCGTCCTCGACTAAGGTAACCACCATCAAGAACAATCTAAATCACGTATCGCGGCCCACTGCTCCAGAGGGATACCCGTACTCTCGGCGGTGGCACCAGCTGCAACGTCCTGCGCAAGCTGATGGAGGCGAGAACGGCTCGGAAGGTTCTGACGATGGAACAACGAATCGGTCTCAAACCTCTCCGACACCGCAGCCATAACACGCTGGAACAAAGCATCGTCTAAGCCAGCGCCCGTATGTGACTTTAATATATCTCTGACTGAATTATGTTCGACTAATCGATCCGTCGGAAATACAGTAATATCGACCGATTTTATTCCGTCAAAATTAATTCCGTCGATCATAACATGTTTTCTTGTAGTGGGTGGGAAAGGATTATATATATATATATATATATATATATAAATTTTGTTTTTATTATTATTATAGTAGTAATAAAACATAAAACTTTTTAGATAAAACATAGTACTTTTTATAAAGTTATTCGTTTTATTAGATTATAAATAGAATATATTTTATTTTATTTAAAATTTTTGTTTTATTAGAATATTTTATTGGATAGTGATTCATAGTGAATTTCAGAAAAATCAGATGAAACCTGTGAAAACTTTCTTCCTATTGACCCGTGAAAATTTCAAATAGTGCCTATGTATTCTCCTATAAATAGGATGCACAGTTTAGAAATGAAAATCACACCAGAATCAGAGAATTCTTCTTCTATAATATTGAGTGTATTTCTTTAGAGTTTAAGGAAGCTTTGTGTGTAGAAAATAGTACAAGTTTTCTTCAAGAATATCCCCGCTATACTAGTCAGAAGTACTCTTTTTTTAAGGTAAGAGATATTATTTTTGTTCAGTATTCGTAATAAATAATATTTTCTACCATACTCTGTAGTATGTGAGTAATATTATTTCATTTCTGATTCCGAATTCTACACTCATTTTGTGAAGTATTGATTCTATACTACTTGAAATTAGTAGAATATCCTTGATATTTGTGATTCATTTAGTATCGTTTCACAATGATATTTTTCTGAATATTCTTGTTAAATTTTAATCTTTTCATACCGAGGTACTATTCACGGGGTACTATTCACGAAGTACTATTCGCAGGGTACTATTCACTCGGGTACTATTCATGAAAAAAAATTGATTTCTTTTCTATCCAAATTATTTTCGAAATATTATTCTTGAATTTTACTCCACAAAGCAGTTATCATGTTGACAAATTAGATATTTTTAAACTCTGGATAAATTAAATATCTTTAATATATATCCTTAATTTCGTTGATTGATGCTTATATCATTGTCATCATCCTTATGCTTATATTGTGATAAAAATCATCTTTAGCCCGTAGTGCATAGATGGACTGTTGATTGGTATGATTATGACTATGTATCGGTATAATCATGACCTGTAATGTTACAAATGATGTAATAAAAGTTCTCATTGGCCCGCAGTGCATTGATGGACAGTTGTTGGTATATCATGACCATTGGTGATAACACAAATATCCTTGGCCCGTAGTGCATGTATAATTCAGTGATATGGATTATTTATTGAGCTGAATCTCAGCGATAAAATTGATGATAAACTTTTAAATCATAGAAGATAGTAGATATCATGCTCTACTTAATTCTTCTAATGGATTGTTATTTTCACTGCAGTTGTTGATCTAAAACGTGTTGTCTATTGTATTCTATCAGTTGTTATACTATTGAAGGCTAACGATAATTTATTCTGCATTATCTTAGTCATAATATTCTTTACTAGGCTAGTTGATAAGTTCACCCTTTGCTTTCATTGTTCTCTACAGGAAATGAGAATATAGCTGGGACTAGCCGGGGAACGGAGTGATGGTCCCAGATAGTGGCTATAGTAGTCCTCACTATTTTATAAAATAGGGTGATAATAATTATAACGAGGACTTCATTTGAGTTTTGATATTGTCTACGAGATAATATTTGTGTTTAAACTCTCAACTTATGTATTTTCGTATTTTACACGACAGTTGTATAATTTAGTTCATATTTAAATTTTGTATTATGTATTTGACGACTCAGAATGGGTAATGTATACCTATTTTGGTGGCGTCATATTTGGTATCAAAGCTTAGGGATATGATCCCTGGCTGAGATGTGCGGCTAGAACTAGGAGGGGAGAGACGGGTAAATCCTTCGCTGGTATAAAATACCTAAGCTTATTTGTTATTTAAGTGGTCGGTCAGAATATAGAGAAAATATGTGGCATGTCAATTAACCCTTGTTTTGTGGCAGTATTTGAAAATGTCATCTGAAAATGTTGAGATAAACAATGGAGCACATGAGACTGTTGAGTCACCGACGATCAATAACCAGAATAATGTGCATCAAGAAGGCAATAATCCTCGTGTACACAACAACACCGAC
Organism: Panax quinquefolius; assembly: GCA_020205615.1. Taxonomy (NCBI): domain Eukaryota; kingdom Viridiplantae; phylum Streptophyta; class Magnoliopsida; order Apiales; family Araliaceae; genus Panax; species Panax quinquefolius. Next base: position 59,564,623 of record CM035165.1, on the reverse strand, counting down.
CAAATAACGATCGATGGTATGTTCAGGAACTTTTTAGAATTCATGCAACACCAAACGAGAGAGACTCCTATTCATAATACAGGTGGAGTCAATGGCAACTCACGACTGGTCACCGCTAAGCAATTCAAGGAGCTGGAACCACCAAAGTTTTTGGGAAAGACAGAGCCACTTAAGGCAGAGACGTGAATTAAGCATATCACAAAGATATTTGATGTCTTGGGATGCTCCAAGGAGCAAAAGGTTTCCTTTGCCACCTTCATGTTACGAGGAGAGACATATTATTGGTGGGAATCTGTAAAAACGTACTCATCTTTCCACACTAAGGATGTCATGGGAGAAGTTCCAAGAATTGTTCAACGACAAGTACTTTCCCAAAAGTATTCGTCACATGAAAGAGGTGGAATTCATCAAGCTGGAGTAAAACAACATGACCGTATTGCAATACGAGGTAAAGTTTGTGGAGTTGTCCCGATTTGCATCCCATTTGGTTAATAATGAGGAGTGAATGACGCGAATGTTTCTACGAGGTTTGAAACCCGAAATACGTCAATACCTCATTTTCACAAACTTTATTTATATTCAGATATTGTAAATAGGGCTCAATTATTAGAACGCTATTATGAGTCAGCTCAACCAAAAACAACGACCAACAACACGATAATAATCATACCGGTGCCAACGACCATCAGAACAATGATAACCATCGTGGAGGAAATTGTCATGCCAGAAATGATAACCACTTTGGTGGTAATCATAGCCAAGATAATATGAAAGGTGAACTAAGTGAGAACAACTTTAAGAAGAGAAGATTCAACAATGATGAAAAGATACGATAGTAGCACCGACACCCGTTTCCAAGGAAAGAGAACAACCACCGGTCGTATGTTACAAATGCGGACAGGAGGGACACATCCGTCCAAACTATACGCAACAACCCAAAGCGTGTTTCAATTGCAGAAGAGAAGGTCACCTAACTCGATTTTGTCGTGTACTGAAGTCAAGTCCAGCTGGGATAGTGACGCCAAAGGGTGTCCCAGAAAAGTCAAAGTCGGTAGTTTAAGGGAGAGCATTTTTTGTGACAAGGAACCCGAATGAAGTTATCATGGGTAAGCTAATCATAAACTCTTAGGAAGTCTATACCTTGTTAGATACCGGTTCTACCCACTCTTTTATTTCACCTAGTTGTGTTCAACGTTTGAACTTGACTATTGAGAAATTAGACTTTGACTTATTTGTTAAAACTCCGTTAGGAGAAACCTTCGTTACATCCACTGTTTATAAATCTTGTTTGATTCAAATCGACACCCTCGTGTTACCTATTGATCTTATCTCTTTGAAAATACTTTCCTTTGATGTGATTTTAGGAATCGATTGGTTAACTATTCATCATGTTAAAATTGATTGTTTTTGTAAGGTTGTTAGTTTTCATATTCCTAACCAACCTGTTATACGAATTCAAGCAACCAAACCACTAAAGTTAATCACTGTCATATTAAGCCATAAGTAAAGAGTCTCGGGCCTTTCGCTGGTGACTTCCTTGTTTAAGATGCACCGAAGCCAGACTTTCCGTAGGGGACGCCGTGAATAACGGTGGAAAGTTGATAGTTATCAATGTGAGGTGCTATCCAAGTCTTGGATGAAAGTCACATTTTTGAATGATAATTCTATTGTTAATAAATTTCTTAACGTATTCCTCGAAAAACTTCCTAGCCTACCCCGGAACGTGAAATCAAATTTTGTATCGATCGTGAACCCGGTACAAAACCCACAAATATTTCTTTACCCAAAACAAACGTAACATGCGCCAAAGACGTTGGCTCGAGCTGTTGAAGATTATGACCATACCATTCAATACCATCTTAGAAAAATAAACGTGGTAGCTGGCGCGTTTAGTAGAAGATCATATGCGTTTACGAGTGCGATATTGTTAACACAAAGACCCATTTTGTACGACTTACAAAAGATGGAGATAGAGTTAAAGACTCCAAGAACCAACGTGACAATAGCGAATATACGATTAGAACCGACTTTAATCGATAAAGTTAAAGTCGCTCAAGCTACATACTCAGAGCTGATGAATGTGAAGAAGAAGGTGCAAGAATGCGTTATTCTAGAAGTAAGAATCGACAAAGAGAGGAAATCTCAGCCCTCAATTTTATTGGTCTATTTGAAATCCTCGATAGATTAGGAATTGTGGCCTATAGACTCGCTTTACCGCCAAGTATGTCGCGTGTTCATAACATTTTTCACGTATCGATGTTAAGTAAATATGTGGACGACCCGAACCACATTATTGAATTAGAACTAGACGAGATAGCAGAAGATTTAACGTATGAGAAAATACCTATTAAAATCTTGGATAAGAAGGAACATATTCTACGTTCAAAGGTTATACCTCAAGAGTTAGAATCTGAAATGAAAATAAGGTATCCTCACCTCTTCGACATACCAGGTACGTACACCAATTTCAAGGATAAAAATTAATAAGAAGGGGAGGTTGTAAGATCCCACCTTTTATGAATAAAAATTTAACTTTTCTTTAAATATAATTTTGAATATTATGGTGTGAATTTGATATAATGTTATAGTTGTGGATAATATTTACAAATTTTGCAAAGAAAGCAAGTTGTCATAATTCGATTGGTCAAGGAATATTCATTTTATCAGGGAATATTAAATGACGACAAATATAATCATTGGTGGACCTACAATGGAATAGCATCGGAGTTAGAAAAGCATGTAAATAACTTTTTATAAAAATAACGGCAAAAGTTTTACCGTTAACTGTTGAAATACCTGGTGGTAAAAGTACAGTAATACGCGTGGTTGTATAGTATCACACGGTATTGTATAGTATCTTTGATTATTGATGCTTACGTGAGAAGTCACTTAGTTTCATTCAATTATTGCCACAGTAATTGCTGCATAGTATCTGCCGTTATTGATTCAATTATTGTCATAATATTTATATTATTAAATCAATAATTGAGACAAAAAAGTTATTCATATTATTATTTGCATTATTGACGATGTCTAGAAAGTTCTGTCGAGAAAAGAGGTTTGTTCACCTAATTGCGTGTCAATAGGGAGAAATTCTTATCGGAAAGCCCCCTCTTTCCTGGGAATGATCTGGTTGTTAATATTGTGATTTATAATATTAATGATGAATGTTATTAAAAATGTGTTTTGTGAAGCCAAGTGAATTGAGATAAATAGAGGGGATTTTTATGAAGTATTTGTTGTAAATTTGGCTTATTATATGGACCCCCACATACCCATTTTTTAAAATAATAAGTAGAAAGTTATTCAATATATATATATATATATATATATATATATATATATATATGTGTGTGTGTGTGTGTGTGAATGATCTAGGGGGGATGAATGGTGGTCATGGGTGGGAAAAGTTTATATATATATATATTATATAAATTTTGTTTTTATTATTATTATAATAGTAATAAAATAGAAACCTTTTTATATAAAACATAATACTTTTATAAAGTTATTCGTTTTATTAGATTTTAAATAGAATATATTATATTTTATTAAAAGTTTTCGTTTTATTAGAATATTTTATTGCATAGTGATGCATAGTGAATTTTAGAAAAATAAGACAAAACCTGTGAAAATTTTATTCCTGTTCATAGAGAAAATTTCAAATAGTTTCCAGCCATTCTCCTATAAATAGGATGCTCAGTTTAGAAATGAAAATCACACCAGAATCAGAGAATTCTTCTTCTATAATAATGAGCGTATTTCTTTTGAGTTTAAGAAATCTTTGAGTGTAGAAAACAATACAAGTTTTCTTCAAGAATATCCCCGCTATACCAGTCAGAAGTACTCTCTTTTTAAGGTAAGAGATATTATTTTTGTTCAGTATTCATAAGAAATAATATTTTCTTCCATACTCTGTAGTATGTGAGTAATATTATTTTGTTTCAGATTCTAAATTTTGCACTCATTTTGTAAAGTATTGCTTCTATACTCCTTGAAATTTGTAGAATATCCATGAAATTTGCGCTTCATCTAGTATCGTTTTACAAGGATATTTTTCTGAATATTCTTGTTACATTTTGATTTTTTCATGCCGGGGTACTATTCACGGGGTACTATTCACTTGGGTACTATTCACCCAGGGTATTATTCATGAAAAAAATTGATTTCTTTTCTGTCCAAATTATTTTAGAATATTATTCTTGAATTTTACTCCACAAAGCACTCATGTTGACAAATTGGACATTTTTAAACTCTGGATAAATTAAAAATCTTTAATATTTATCCTTGATTTCGTTGATTGATGCTTATATCATTGTCATTATCCTCGTGCTTATATTGTGATAAAAGTCATCTTTGACCCGTAGTGCATTGATAGACTGTTGATTGGTATAATTATGACTATGTATCGGTATAATCATGACCTATAATGTTACAAATGATGTGGTAAAAGTTATTATTGGCCCATAGTGCATTGATGGACAGTTGTTGGCATGATCATGACCATTGGTGATAACATAAATATTCTTGGCCCGTAGTGCATGAATAATTTTTGGACGTGATAATAATGATTATCCTTGGCCCGTAGTGCATTGATAATTCAATGATGTGGATTATTTATTAAGATGAGTCTCAACGATAAAATTGATGATAAACTTTTAAATCATAGAAGATAGTAGATATCATGCTCTACTTGACTCTTCTAATGGATTGTTATTTTCGCTACAGTTGTTGATCTAAAACTTGTTATCTATTGTATTCTATCAGTTGTTAAACTGTTGAAGGCTAACGATAATTTATTCTGCATTATCTTAGTCATAATATTATTTACTGGGTTAGTTGAGCTCACCCTTTTCTTTCATTGTTCTCTTCAGGAAATGAGAATATAGCTGGGACTAGTCGGGGAACGGAGTGATGGTCCGAGATGGTGGCTATAGTAGTACTCACTATTTTATAAAATAGTGTGATAATAATTATAACGAGGACTCCATTTGAGTTTGGATATTATCTACGAGATAATATTCGTGTTGAAACTCTCAGCTTATGTATTATCGTATTTTACACGACAGTTGTATAATTAAGTTTGTATTTGAATTTTGTACCATGTATTTGACGACTCAGAATGGGTGATGTATACCTATTTTGGGGGCGTCACAAGACATCCTATACCGAGTTGTATATCCTAGGAGGGATAAATGTGTGTCAATAAAATTTGACACTTAGTGCAAGTGGGCACGATTAGGATGAGATGCATACTCCTAGCTAGGATGTTGAATAGGTTGATCCCCTGTCTCACATCTGAACAAGATTTTTATTCTTTGTTACTGACAGAAATAATAAAAAGTCTAGAAATGATTAAAATATAAAAATTCCAGACATGGTAAACAACACTTAGTTTTGAGTTTACTTCGTGGCCATTTATTGCTTTCATTTACATTTTGTCCCGCCTGGAGTTTACTTCGAGGCGGTTGATCGTTCATATATATATATATATCGTAAGACCCCAACTTTTTGAATAAAGATTAAATTTTCTCGAAATATATTTTTAAATATTATGGTGTGGATTTGATATAATGTTATAGTTGTGGGTAATATTTACAAATTTTGCAAAGTACGCAAGTTGTTATATAATATTTGATTGGTCGGGGAATATTTATTTTAACAGGGAATATTCGTACAATGGCACAATCATTGGTGGACCCCCACAATGAAATTATTGACGGATTGAGAAAACGACAAAAATACTTTATGAAAATAACGGCGGAAGTTTTACCGTTAACTGTTGAACTACCCGTAGTAAAAGTACGATGAATCGCTGGTGGTTGCATAGTAGCACACGATATTGATTATTGATGCTTAAGTGAGAAGTCACTCGCTTATACTCAATTATTGCTACGAGAATTCTTTGCATCATATCTCTCATATTATTGATTCGATTATTGTCATAGTATCATCTGCATAATATTTTATTTTATTATATCAATAATTGAGACGGCAAAGTTATTCATATTATTAAATTGCAATATTTACAATGTCTAGAAGTTCTGTCAAGGAGAGGTTTGATCACCTAATTGCGCGCTAATAGGGAGAAATCCTTATTGGAAAGCCCCCTCTTTCCTGGGAACGACCTGGTTGATAAATATTGTGAGTTATAATATTAATGATGAATGTTATTAAAATTGAAGTTGTGTTCGGAGTTGAATTTGGAGACGCGAGCGTGATATTTGAGTCCGGAACGATAAAATTAGTAAAAATAGTCTATAAACACAAAATTTTCCGGAATCCACTATTTGGTCAAAAAGTCAACAGTTAACTTTTTCGAGAAAAGTCAAACTTTGAAATTTCAAAATTTATATTTTTGATAAAAAATGGTTTCATTGTGTTGGAATTATTTGTGTTAGTGAAAATCGACAATTATTTCGATAATAATTGATGTCCGGAGGTTATATTGACCATCTAATTCCAGTATTTAAGGGTGTGAAATGAGCAATTGATTGCTATTATTTCACATGATTATAACTATTTGTTCACATGTGTATACTATTGTTTCACATTCTTGTTACTATTAGGGGAGTTGGTGCAAGATTGATAATACTTGCATGACTAAGTTAAAAATGGATGTATAGATGGAGGTATTATACTGTAATTCGTATTTTCACATGTTTAGAACTATTGATTCACATAATTTACTATTGAATCACATTATTTATTATTAGGGGAGGTGGTGCAAGTTTGATAATACTTCCATGACTAAATTAAAAATAAAGAAAAAGTTGGAAGTATTATATTGTAATTTTTCGAGCCCCAAAACGTGCAATTATCGAAACTATATTTTTCTATAAATAGAAGCTCATTCTTCCTTCATTTCTCACCAATTCACAAAAGCTTTAGAGCGATTATTATAGAGAGAAATTATAGAAAGAAGAAGAGAAGTCTGCTACCTCACTATTCCAGTATCCAGTTTTTCTAAGGTAGGGAGTATTATTTCTTTCTTATCCATGAAGAGAACTTCGTTATTCCATTCTTTATTATTTCATTGGAATAACCCAGATATCTGTGAGCTACCTATACTTGGTAAAATTCTTATGTTGTTCCATTCTTTATCATTCTATTGGAACATCCACATTCATGCGTTTCTATGCCGGACTGGTTACATCTTTATTATTACATTTGGAATATCCGTCATGCATGCTTTTACGTCGGATTCGATTAAAATCTTTATTATTCATTGGAATATCTCGTCATGTGTTTTTACGTGGGACTCGATTAAAATCTTTATTATTTCATTGGAATATCCCGTCTTCATGCGTTTTACGTCGGACCGATTTCGTCTTTTATTATTTTGTTGGAATATATCACATGCATGCGTTTTACAGGACTGATTTCGTTATTTATTATTACATTGAATAACTCGCCTGCATCTGATAACGCATCTCTGGTGATTTCTTTTGTTATTCCATTCCTTATTATACTTAGTTGGTTAAAGTTTTGACTTTATACTCCATGAAATTAGTGGAATATCCTTGATATTTGCACTTCATCCAAAGATCTTTCATGGAAATATTCTTCCGAGCATTCTTGAATTTTACTCTACAAAGCAAGTATCATGTTAACAATTTGGGACGTTATTAGTTCCTGGATAAAATAATTCTTGAACTTGTTTTATTGAATTCTTATATCATTGTCATCATCCTCATGTTTATATTTTGTTGAAAGTCATCTGTGACCTATAGTGCATAGATGGACTTGGTATGATTATGACTGAGGATTATTCGATTGTAATCACGACCGTAATGTTACAAATGATGTGGTAAAAGTCCTCATTGGCCCGTAGTGCATTGATGGGATGATTGTTGGCATGATCATGACCATTATTGAATACATAAATATTCTTGGCCCGTAGTGCATGGATAATTGTGGTCGTGATACTAAAGAATATCCTTGGCCGTAGTGCAGGGGTGATTCGATGATGTGGATTATTTATTAAGCTGATTCCCAGCCATAAAAGTGATGAAAAACATTTTAAATCATAAAAGATAGAAGATTTTATTCTCTACTTGACTCTTTTAATGGATTGCTTGTTCCGCTGCAGTTAAACTTGATGGTTGTTATATTGTATCAGTTTAACACTATTTAAGGCTAACGATAATATATTCTGCATTATCTTAGTTATAATATTTTTCATTGGGCTAGTTGAGCTCACCTTTTACTTTTATTGTTCTCTTTGAAATGAGAACGTAAAGAGGGGACTAGTCGGGAACTGAGAGTGACGGACGAGATGATAGCATTAGTAGTCCTCACTATTCAAAGTGAAATAGTGGAAAATAAATGTAATAATATTGAATTTGAGTTTGTATATTGTCTGAGCGACAATATTTGTATTAAAACTCACGACTTATGTTTTATCGCATACTTTACACTACGGTTGTATAATTAAGTTGTATTTGTATTCTATACCATGTATTTGGTGACTCGAGAATAGGTGATGTATACATTTTGGGGCCACGATTAGTATCAAAGCTTAGGGATATGATCCCTGGCTAAGATATGAGATTAGAACTAGGACGGGAGAGACGGGGAATTCCTTCGCTAGTATGACTTACCTAATTTTTTTTTTGGTATTTAATTGGACAGTCAGAGTGTAGGGATAATATGTTTCATGTCAATTAACCCTTATTTTGTGGCAGTATTTGAAAATGGCATCCGAGAATGTTGAGAACATCAATGGAGCACAGGAGACCGTTGAGTCTCCACAGATCAATAACCAGGACAATGTGCATCAGGAAGGCGACAATCCTCATGCAAACAACAACACTGACCAAATGATGAACGATGGAATGTTCCTAGGCTTCATGCAATTCATGCAACATCAGGCGTGAGCGGCTCCTGTCCAAAATGTAGGTGAAAACACTGGCAACTCTCGGACGGTCACTGCCAAACAGTTCAAGGAGCTGGGACCACCAGAGTTTATTAGAGAGCCAAAACCACTTAAGGTGGAAGCATGGATAAAGTAGATAACCAAGATATTTGATGTCTTGGGATGCTCCGAGAAACAAAAGTTTCCCTTCGCCACCTTTATGTTGCGTGAAGAGGCGAGATCTTGGTGGGAATCAGAAACGCACTCCAGCCAGTGATGCACTCAAGATGTCTTGGGAGAAGTTCCAAGAGCTGTTCAACAACAAGTACTTTCCAGAAAGTATTCGTCACATGAAGGAGGTGAAGTTTATCAAGTTGGAACAAAACAATATGACCGTGTCGCAATACGAGGCTAAATTTGAGGAGTTATCCCAGTTTGCATCCCATTTGGTTGATAATGAGGAGCGAATGACCTGAATGTTTTTAAGAGGTTTGAAACCGGAGATACGACAATATCTTATTTCTCATAAACTGTGTTTGTATTCAGATGTTGTAAATAGGGCTATGTTATTGGAGCGCGATAACAAGTCAACGCAACCAAGAGAAAGCGGTAAGACGAATAAAAATACCGGTTATAATGATCATCAAGCGGTGACAACAAAAGTGGAGGAATCAACATGCCGAAATGGTAACCACTTCGGTGGTAATCATAGCCAAGACAATAAAATGGACATTTCAAGAAAAGGAGATTCAACAATGATGGAAAGACGCCAAAGACCAAAGCGATGCTGTTGTTAAGGAAGGAGAACGACCACCTATCATATGCTTCAAATGTGGAGGGAGGACACATCGGTCAAAAAGCTAGCGATGTCAAGTCAAAAATGTTATAATTGTGGAAGAGAAGGTCACTTAGCTCGATTTTGTCGCTCATCAAGACAAATTCAGCTAGGATGGAGGCACCAAAGGCCGTCCTAGAAAAGTCAAAGTCGGTAGTGCAAGGGAGAGTGTTTGTTGTGACCTCCCAGAAAGCAAGGAACTCGAACGAGGTTATCACGGGTAAGCTTATCATAAACTCTAGTGAAGTTTATATCTTATTTCATACCGGTTCTACCCATTCTTTTATTTCTCCTACTTGCGTTCAACGTTTAAATTTGACTTTAGAGAAATTAGACTTTGACTTATCTGTTGAAAATCCATTAGGAGAAACCTTCATTACATCCACTGTATATAAGTTTTGTTTGATTCAAATCGGTAACCGCACATTACCTGTCGATCTTATCTCCTTAAAAATACTTGTAATTGACGTGATTCTAGGGATTGATTGGTTAACTACTCATCATGCTAAAATTGATTGTTTTCGTAAGGTTGTTAGCTTTCATATTCCTAATAAACCTATTATGCGAATTTAAGAGACCAAACCATTAAAATCAATCACGGTCATCTCAAGCCATAAAGCTATTCGTTTATTGAAAAACGAATGTCAAGCTTTCTTAGATCATGTCACGGATTTAAACAAAAATACGTCAGATTTGAAGGATATTTCTATTGTTAATAAATTTCCTGACGTATTCCTTGAAGAACTTCCTGGCCTACCCCCAGAGCGTGAAGTTGAATTTTGTATCGACCTTGAACCCAGTACAAAACCCATTTCTAAAGCCCCATATCGAATGGCTCTTATTGAACTTTAAGAGTTAAAGACCTAATTACAGGAATTGTTAGACATTGGTTTCATTCGTCCTAGTATGTCTCCTTGGGGTGCTCCTGTTCTATTCGTGAAGAAGAAAGATGGGAGTATGCGACTTTGTATTGATTATCGGGAGTTGAATCATGTCACCATCAAAAATAGGTACCCATTGCCACGTATTGATGACATGTTTGATCGCCATCTGAGCACAATTTTTTCAAAGATCGATCTTCGCTCGGATATCATCAAATTTGAAGGTTAAAATCGAGGATATTCCAAAGCGCCGAGAACTTCGAAGATGCAGGTATTATGAATTCTTAGTCATGTCTTTGAAAGTAATATGCACACAAGCCAATCATGTTTGATGATAAATCATATACTTTGTAACAATCTTATTCATTTATTAATAAAAAGTATTAATTTATTAAAGGCTTTTAATTATCTACATGATCTTTGTTTTATAATATGTGATAAACCCATAGTTTTAAGCAATGCTTTTAGAATAATGATGACGATCATTCTAATGAGATCTAAATTCTTAGAAAGCTTACAAACTAAAATAGTTCCCAATCATTGGATTACTAAATTGGGGATTAGTGAATCCGGATAGATTGGTACATACGTTGCTTGCTCATTGGATGAGGATGATTGATCTCATGATCATTTGTGTGGAGACACTAAAGCAAGTATGTAGGTGCTTATTAGAGAATAAGTTCACTGAACGTGACTCGCTAAGGAATACCTAATGGAGTTTTACTTGCCTGTCAATAGGAATTCCTGTAGTGATAGTAGTACAAGTAATCCTTGGACTTGAGATCATCATAGTATCTTGTGTATGATGAGTTATACTTTGACTTATTCCTTAAGACCCTTAGGGTATATCAAAGGTATGCTTGGGTATAATAAGTTGTACATGGAGATAATGTATGATCAATAAAGAATCTACCACTTCTAATAAAAGAAGAGAAATGTCTATGTGATTCGATAAATGACAACCCAAGAGTCCTTGGTTGGCAAGCGTAATGAAATTAGAAAGGAGTTTCTAATTTGCATTATTTGAGTTGTGCATTTAAAGATCGAAATACATATAATTAAATAAAATAAGAATTGATGATAATTCCATGTCTTATATTTAATTGGGACATTGTATGGTGGAAGGATTGAATTATGACAGTAACTATTTACTCAAAGGTTCTTTAATGATTAATGTTGAAATCTATATTATCCGGAAAGTCGTTGATCGCTAGGGAGGCTTATCCCTATTGTAGAATAAATATTATTTATTTAAATAAATTAATTGTTTAATTTATTTATTTAAATAAGATTAGAATTGTTCTAATTGATTTATTCACAATAGGTTTAATATGGAGAACCTAAAGGGTCACACCATAAAAGGAAGAATAATTATTTAAGAAGTTAATGGCATAATCGTAATAATATGTTATGTATATTTAATTTAATCTATGGTGATAGAATAAATTAAATAACTTAATATTTATTATTTAATATTTTAGAAATATTAAATATAAATTAATAAGAGGAGTCTTATTAATATTATTACAATTATTATTATTTTAATTTCTAAAAGAGTTTAGGAATTAATTTAATATAAGTACTCTCATTTATTCCTAATTAGATTAGGAAGGGAAATTAGTTAAAGGAGTTTAATTAATTATCCCTAATAAGATTAGGGAGCTTAATTAATTAAAAGAATTTAATTAATTAAATAAAACCCAATTCCTTAATTGTTAAGATGGGTTGCCCACATCTATAAATAAGAGGAGTCTTTATTATAGGTGGTGTGGGTTGTTGACTTTAACAACATACGTAATTCCAATAGTTGGGAGAGTACGCCTTTTCTATAGAGATAGAAAAACTAGGGTTTAGCCAAACACCCCATCTTCTTGAATCATTATTATTCCTTGTTGGATCACCTCTAGAGGCCAAACATATGGGTGGCTAACGTTGATCAAAGCAAGGAACAAAACCCCGGTGGATTCAAGTTGAACGCGAAAGGATTTGGAGGTGAACTTGTACCTGAGGAAGCTCGATATTCAAGGGTATGATTTTATTCTTTATCTTTTCGTTTAATTAATAATTATGCATAAAGGGTGATCCGGGTATATGGTTTGTAAATTTTTTAAACTCTGATTTTTACACGCTTCCGCATTATTTTGCAATTTGATTGCGTTCATGAATATTACAAACCTAAAAGTGGCATCAGAGCCAAACCTTTATGCGAATTATTAATTGTTTTAATTTGATATGTATATTGATATGTGTTTAGAACAATTTAATTGGGCATAATTTTGTTGTATACAATTTATTTTTTTAAAAAAAAAAAAAAAAAAAGGGTGATTTTTTTTTTTTTCAAAGGGAACCTGCCACGAAAAGGAAGTCAGGATATAAAGCATGAGGCAACTCACGGATATGTTTTTCACTTATTAAATGCCGAATTTTTTTTTTCCGGATATGTTTACTTGTTAACAGGATTATATATATATATCACATGTTTTTTTTTTTTGATAGTACCGAATTGTCAATAGGAAATTTACAAGTGCTTAATTTATTCATACGGAAATCAAGCCCATGCATGTTAACGTAATATTTGACAAATGCCAAGTTAGGATATATATATATATATATATATATATATATATATATATATATATATATATATATTCGGTACTATTATATATATATATATTATTCTTACTTATTTTATAATTAAAATAAAAGTTTATTTTAAAATAAAAAGTTTATTTTATTATTATAATAAAAAAGTTTATTTTAATTTTAAAATTAAATTTCATGCTAACTAATTAGAGTTGGAATTGGATTCCATGATAACTAATTAGAGTTGAAATTGAATTCCATGTTTCTTAAATAAAGGAGTTTATTTAAATATGAAATAAGATTTCATATTATTCTAAATAAAGGAGTTTATTTGTGAATAGAAAAAAATCCAAGTTTCTTAAATAAATGAGTTTATTTAAATATGAAATAAGATTTCATATTATTCAAAATAAAAGGAGTTTATTTGTGAATAAGAAAGAATATCCGTGTTTCCTTTAATAAAAGATTTTTTTTTATATATGGAATTGGATTCCATAATTAATTAAAATAAAAGAGTTTATTTTTATTAAAGATTTTGATTAAAATAAAATAGTTTATTTTATTCAAAATTAGATAAATTAAAATAAAATAGTTTTATTTTGATTTAAATTTGGATTAAAATAAAGGAGTTTATTTTGATTCAAAAATAGATTTTATACTAACTAAATTTGCCCATTAAATGATATCAATATATATATTAAATGTTTATTATTCATAAGATGAATGTTATTTATTGATGCATATGATGATGTGTATGATAATAAATGGGATTGATTAAGGACTATTGACCAATGCGATTGGATTTTATTTTAGTTGGATGCATGAATGTATGGGTTTTATTAAATGGGGTCTCTGCGTGACCTCGTCTTCTCTAATTTTTACGAATGTAAATTCTATCTCCTCCTATGTACTTCCCTCGATCACTGATTAAGGTTTCTATTTATTTTAAAATAGTTTTGTAATAGGAATATTTAGAAATAATTTTGAAGAATTAGAGATCAAGGGACAAGAAGCGCTTGAAGACCCGTTTGTAATAGAGCCCGGGTTTAAATGTAATAGTTATATTTAAATATTATTTCTTGCACCCCTAGAGTTTGACCTTTTTGGTTCACTTGGTGGCTCTAGTGAACCAAACTAGAATAAAAATCCATAATCAATCGGGTAGAATATAGTATTCTATATGTGCATGCGTATACTATATATATTATATATTATGCAAACATGCTTCGCATGTTCATTAAATACGACGCGTATATTTTATATATATATGCATGCATGCGCTAAACAAGATGAGACAAATTAATAACAAACCCCTCAATTTTTATATTAAGTCCTAAGCGTTCAAAGATATTTGGAATATCGAACGTCGCCTTCTAGCATGATAAAATTAATAGAGTATTAAATATTTAATATGAGTTTGTTGTGTCACCACAAGGCAAGTATTAAGTATTTAAGATGTTAATTTATCACATTTGATGCTTATAAAGAAAATTGAACAATATTGTTTTGTTGTGTCACCACAAGGATGATATTTTTCTTTTTGAATATATGGAGTGCTAGGTCCGACTTAACTTGGATAATTTTAATTCGGATGTGCCACCACTTGATCAAAAGTAATCTAAGAGGCAAAAGAAAAGGAGTTGCATAGTTGATGTAATTGACAAAAGTTGTCTACCTATTTATTTATATATAGTTTGTTGTGTCACCACAAGGCTATATACATTTGAAATGGGATCCTTATTCTCACTAGCAAATCTTTAATTAGATTTTGCCGAACTATATAAGTGAGGGTAATATAGTTTGAAGAAAATAGTGGGAGATACCAATTTAAAACAAGACCTAATTTATTTTGGTAATTAATAAAGAATGTATGTTAAAATGTTGTTAATTACAAATTCATTTACAAAATTTTACAATGTCTTGATTATTATCATCGCGAAGCATATTAGATGCTAAATTAACTGCATCAATTAAGCGGATTGGTTAAGGAATTTGAGAATAGTTTCATATTTGAAAAGCTATCTTATGTCCTTAATACGCCTATCCCCTCGCAATAGTTGCGCATAATGCCTCCGAGGAAGAGATTGCTACTTTTAGAAAGTGGCAAGATGATGCACGATTGGCTCAACGCATCATGCTCGCATCCACGAGTAATGAGCTTCAACGTCAAGATGAAACTATGGATGCTCCTACTATATTCCCGCACATCAAGTAGTTGATGGTGAGGAAAGTAGGACCGATAGATATCGAGATATCTAAGGAGCTCTTCCGATCTAGAATGGCCAATGGCACTATAAAGATGCAGATAAAAGTTCTTAACATAATCAATTTGATTGATCAATTAGGACAACTGGTTTTGTCATGGATGGAGAGTTGAGCAAAGATTTGATCTTGCACTCACTCCCGGACTCTCTTTTCATTAATTATTGTGAATTTTTCATATGGACAAGCTAGATATCGCCCTCATTGATTTGCTTAACATATTGAAAAATGTTGAGAGTCACTTTCAACCAAGAAAACCAAGTCTTATTGGTAGGGCCAAAGGATCTTCTGAAAAGAAGAACTATTCAAAGAAGGTAAATGAAAAGGCATAAACAAAGGATAATAAGAACAAAACTGATACGGATAGCAAAGGAGTTTGCTTCCACTGCAATAAGATAGGACACTGGAAAGAAACTGCAAGAAGCATCTTGCAGAGGCTAGCCAAAAGAAGCTTAGTGAAGTTTCGGTTACAAATACAAATTTGTTCATGATTTAAAATAATTTTTTTTTTCTTTAAGTCAATGTTCTACTTGGGTATTTGATACCAACTTTGGTTATCATAAATGTAGATTTATGAAAGGACCAAACAGAAGTAGAAAGCTAAACAAATATAAGTAATCCTATGTGCGGGAAATATAGCAAAGGTTGCCATATTAGCCATAGAAACTTATAGTTTAGAAATGCCTACTGCAAATCTATTAAGTCAATAAGTTGTTATTGTATTCCAGCTTCTTGTTAAAAATATTATTTCCATTTTATTGTTGGACAATGAAATCTTTGGTATTATAATTAAGAACAATTGTTGTTCTATTTATAATAATAATGTTTTGTATAGAATCTGGAATATTACTTAATAAATTTTGTATACTTGACTTACATGAAAATAATTTTGCAAATTGAACAAACTAGTATAAGAAAAGGAGATGATCATTCAAAGAGTTAAATATGTGTATTTGCTAAAATACAAGTGTGAATTATATGAAAAGGTTCTAAGAATTCAGAAGTGAAACAAATTGGCAAAGTATTAAGATTCTTTGATTAGATCAAGAAATAAATACTTGTGCAATAGGTTTCTAGATCATCTCAAATGGTTTTCTCATAATTGACACATCCTGATACGCAATAATTGATTGATGTATCTGAATGAAAAATCGTACCTTGTTGGACATGGTGCGGTCCATAATGATTTTACCGACATTTCAGTATCCCTCTAGGGTCATGTCCTAGAAATGGCTGCATATCTACAAAAAGGTAACCTCAAAATCCGGCCCCAAGACTCCATAAAAGTTATGGATAGGGAGGATTCCTAATCTTAAGTATGTTAAGATAAGGGGTTGTCCAACTTATGTGAAAAGGTTTCAAAGGATAAGCTTGGGACAAGATTTGACAAATACAGATTTGTGGGACATCCTAAAGTAAGTTTAGGGTAAATGTTCTATAATTCTACTTAGCAAAAGGTGTTTATTGCGAAACACGTTTCCTTCTAAGATAAAGGTGTTTATCAATGAAGGGGCTAGTGGGAGGATAATAGATCTTGAAAAGTTCAAGAACCACAAAACACTATAAATCAAATAAGAGGAACCTATAGATAGACCTATTGTACCACAACCGAATCATAAACCGAATAGTAAGAAGATACCTAGGAGGTATGGATTCATCATGGATGATGATGATGAGGTACGATCATAGAAGATGATGATCCGAGTTACATACGATGAGGTAAGAGTTCTAGTGTGTACAAAAAGGTCGAGTGGGAGCGCCGTGAAATTTCTAGTATTATATGTTGATATACTACGGATAAGGAATGACATACCAATGCTACAATCAAGTAAAGATAAAGTTGTCTAAACATTCCTCCATGAATGATTTGGAAGAGTATCTTAATTGGGGATATAAATCTATATAGATAGATTTAAGAGGATGCTCGACTTGACCCAAGGAACGATATTCATTTGATGCTAAAGTCGTTTAGCATGGCAAACTCAAGAGATGTCTCATGTCGATGAGCTATGGAGTGAATCTCTTAATAGTCCCCATAGACTCCAAAAGAGAGATCGCATGAGTAACAATCATGTATGCAATGAAATGTACGAGACCTGATGTTGATCAGTCATATTATGGAGAAGTTCACTATGAGTCGTTGAAAACATCTTAAAGTGCTTAACCCAAGCATTAAGGATGTGATCATATTCATGGTGGGTCTAAATTAAAACTAGAGGGCTTAACAGACTCAAGTTTTTCAGACAGACCAAGATGACAGAAAAATCCACTTTAAGGTAAAGGGTTACCTTGAACAGTGGTGCAGTGAATTGGAAAGGTTCCAAACAAAGAAAGAGTTCTTTGGTTTAGTGATAAAGACAAAGTATATAGCTATAAATGAAGCTGCAAGTTGATTGTTTGGATTAAAAGTTCATTACAGAACTAGGAATAGTTCCTAAGTCTCGTCTTGGATCTAAACATGTGTTGTGGCACTTTCATTTGATTATTAGAATCATTGAAAGATGGGAAATCACTATAGAGATGGTGGACTCTCAAGAACAACATTACATATCCATTAACTAAAGCTTATCCAACAGCAGGATAATCGTCACTTAGAGAAGAATAGTATAAGATACAATGGCGATTGGCTTTAGTGCAAGTGGGAGATTGAAAGTAATATGCACACAAGCCAATCATGTTTGATGATAAAGCATATACTTTGTAACAATCTTATTCATTTATTAATAAAAAGTATTAATTTATTAAAGGCTTTTAATTATCTACATGATCTTTGTTTTTTATAATATGTGATAAACCCATAGTTTTAAGCAATGCTTTTAGAATAATGATGACGATCATTCTAATGAGATCTAAATTCTTAGAAAGCTTACAAACTAAAATAGTTCCCAATCGTTGGATTACTAAATTGGGGATTAGTGAATCCGGATAGATTGGTACATACGTTGCTTGCTCATTGGATGAGGATGATTGATCTCATGATCATTTGTGTGGAGACACTAAAGCAAGTATGTAGGTGCTTATTAGAGAATAAGTTCACTGAACGTGACTCGCTAAGGAATACCTAATGGAGTTTTACTTCTGTCAATAGGAATTCTGTAGTGATAGTAAGACAAGTAATCCTTGGACTTGAGATCATCATAGTATCTTGTGTATGATGAGTTATACTTTGACTTATTCCTTAAGACCCTTAGGGTATATCAAAGGGTATGCTTGGGTATAATAAGTTGTACATGGAGATAATGTATGATCAATAAAGAATCTACCACTTCTAATAAAAGAAGAGAAATGTCCTATGTGATTCGATAAATGACAACCCAAGAGTCCTTGGTTAAGGCAAAATGAAATTAGAAAGGAGTTTCTAATTTGTATTATTTGAGAGTTGTGCATTTAAGGATCGAAATATAGATAATTAAATAAAATAAGAATTGACAAGTAATTCCATGTCTTATATTTAATTGGGACATCAGATGGTGGAAGGATTGAATTGTACGGTAACTATTTACTCAAAGGTTCTTTAATGATTAATGTTGAAATCTATATTATCCGGAAAGTCGTTGATCGCTAGGAGGCTTATCCCTATTGTAGAATAAATATTATTTATTTAAATAAATTAATTGTTTAATTTATTTATTTAAATAAGATTAGAATTATTCTAATTGATTTATTCACAACTAGGTTTAATATGGAGAACCTAAAGGGTCACACCATAAAAGGAAGAATAATTATTTAAGAAGTTAATGGCATAATCGTAATAATATAAAGTTATGTATATTTAATTTAATCTATGGTGATAGAATAAATTAAATAACTTAATATTTATTATTTAATATTTTAGAAATATTAAATATAAATTAATAAGAGGAGTCTTATTAATATTATTACAATTATTATTATTTTAATTTCTAAAAGAGTTTAGGAATTAATTTAATATAAGTACTCTCATTTATTCCTAATTAGATTAGGAAGGGAAATTAGTTAAAGGAGTTTAATTAATTATCCCTAATAAGATTAGAGAGCTTAATTAATTAAAAGAATTTAATTAATTAAATAAAACCCAATTCCTTAATTGTTAAGATGGGTTACCCACATCTATAAATAAGAGGAGTCTTATTATGGGTGGTGTGGGTTGTTGACTTTAACAACATACGTAATTTCAATAGTTGGGAGAGTACGCCTTTTCTATAGAGATAGAAAAATTAGGGTTTAGCCAAACACCCCATCTTCTTGAATCATTATTATTCCTTGGTGGATCACCCCAGAGGCCAAACATATGGGTGGCTAACGTTGATCAAAGCAAGGAACAAACCCCTGTGGATTCAAGTTGAACGAAAGGATTTGGAGGTGAACTTGTACCGAGGAAGCTCGATCTTCAAGGGTATGATTTTATTCTTTATCTTTTCGTTTAATTAATAATTATGCATAAAGGGTGATCGGGTATATGGTTTGTAAATTTTTAAACTCGATTTTACACGCCCGCATTATTTTGCAATTTGATTGCGTTTATGAATATTACAAACCTAACAGTCTTTTGGATTGACTAATGCTCCTGCTGCCTTCATGGATATGATGAACTGAGTATTCAAGGAATATTTGGATCATTTTGTGGTCGTCTTTATTGATGACATCCTAATATATTCCAAAAGCCGTGAAGATCATGAGCAACACTTGAGGCTGATACTCCAAAAGCTTCGTGAAAATAAGCTATATGCCAAGTTGAAGAAATGCGAGTTCTGGCTTGAGGAAGTTGCATTCATTGGGCACGTGATATCAAGTCATGGAATATCTGTTGACCCATCAAAGATTGAAGCTATTCAAAGCTGGGAGCAACCTAAATCAGTGACCGAAGTACGTAGCTTTCTTGTATTAGCTAGTTATTATCGGAGATTCGTGGAAAGATTTTCTCGAATCGCTACTCCATTAACTCAGCTGACTCGAAAAGATACAAAGTTCGGTTGGAGTGAGGAATGTGAGAAGAGTTTTCAAGAACTCAAGAGGAGACTCATTTCCTCCTGCTCGACAATACCATCCGCTCAGAGGATTTGTCATCTCTGATGATGCTTCAGCAAAGGGTTAGGATGTGTTCTCATGCAACATGGGAAAGTCATAGCCTATGCCTCATGACAACTCAAAGAATATGAGAGGAATTACCCTACTCATGATCTAGAGTTGGCAGCTGTCATTTTTGCGCTTAAGATTTGGAGGCATTACCTGTATGGAGAGAAGGTGGAGATCTACACGGATCATAAAAACCTCAAATATTTCTTCACCCAAAAGGAACTCAACATACGACAATGACGTTGGCTTGAACTATTGAAAGATTATAATCATACCATCCAATACCATCCTGGAAAAGCGAACGTGGTAGCTGACGCACTGAGTAGAAGATCATATGCGGGTACGAGTGCAATATTGTCAACACAAAGGCCCATTTTGTATGACTTGCAAAGGATGGAGTTAGAGATAAAGACTCCAGGGACCCACATGATGATGGCAAACATACGAGTAGAACTGACTTTAATCGATAAAGTTAAAGCTGCTCAAGCTACAGACCTGGAGCTAATGCATATGAAGAAGAAAGTGCAAGAAGGTGCTATGCCGGAAACAAGAATCGATGAAGAAGGAATACTTCGAGCCAGCTCCAGACTTTGTGTTCCTAACGACCCTGATTTAAAGTATAAAATCATGATTGAGGCGCACAACACACCATTTGCAATCCATCCTGGGAGTACCAAAATGTATCGTGATCTTCGACATACATTTTGGTGGAGCAATATGAAGAGAGAGATAGCAGAGTTTATCTCAAGGTGTTTAACTTGTTAACGAGTCAAGGCGGAACATCAAGTACCAAAAGGTCCATTGCAACCACTTGAAATTCCAGAATGGAAGTGGGAGCACATTACTATGGATTTCGTTACTGGTCTTCCCAAGGTTTCTTAAGGCATATATGCAATTTGGGTCATTGTTGATAGATTGACCAAGTCTACTCATTTCTTACCAATACGAGAAACTTATACACTTGAACGTCTTGCTCGTATGTACATAAACGAGGTTGTAAGATTGCATGGTATGCCAGTATCCATAGTTTCTGATCGAGACCCAAGATTCACTTCAAGATTTTGGGTTAGTTTGCAAAAAGCTATGGGCACGGATTTACGTTTTAGCTCGATATATCATCCTCAGACGAATGGGCAGTCGAAGAGGACTATTCAAACTCTTGAAGATTTATTAAGACTCCGTGTCCTTGACTTCAAAGGAAGTTGGGACAAGTTCTTACCATTGGTGGAGTTTTTCTACAACAATAGTTATCAAACAAGTATTGGCATGGCTCCATTTGAGGCATTGTATGGAAGAAAATGTCGTTCTCCAGTATGCTGGGATGAGGTGGGTGAAGCAACGTTGTTGGGACCAGAGTTGGTACGTATGACTACGGAAAAGATTCAAATGATCCGACAACGAATACAAACCTCACAAGATCGACAAAAGAGTTATGCTGATCTTCATCGAAAAGACGTAGAATTCGATATTAGAGATCATGTGTTGTTACGTGTTGCTCCATGGAAAGGAGTTACAAGATTTGGAAAGAGTGGAAAGCTCAATCCTCGATTCATTGGCCCATTTTTAATCCTCGATCGAGTAGGAACTGTGGCATATAGACTTGCGTTACCGCCAAGTATGTCTCGTGTTCATAACGTTTTTCACATATCCATGTTACGTAAATATGTGAAAGACCCGAACCACATTATTGAGTTAGAACCGGACGAAATAGAGGAAGATTTAACGTATGAAGAGGTTCCTGTTAAAATCTTGGATAAGAAGGAACATATTCTACGCTCCAAGGTTATACCTCAAGTCAAAGTTTTGTGGAGAAACCACGATGCTGAGGAAATGACCTGGGAGTTAGAATCTGAAATGAAATCAAAGTATCCTCACCTCTTCGACATACCAAGTACACACCCTAATTTCGAGGACGAAATTTCATAAGAAAGGGAGGTTGTAAGACCCCAACTTTTTGAATAAAGATTAAATTTTCTCAAAATATATTTTTGAATATTATGATGTGGATTTGATATAATGTTATAGTTGTGGGTAATATTTACAAATTTTGCAAAGTACGCAAGTTGTTATATAATATTCGATTGATCGGGGAATATTCGTTTTAACAGGGAATATTCGTACAACGGCACAATCATTGGTGGACCCCCACAACGGAATTATTGTCGGATTGAGAAAACGGCAAAAATACTTTATGAAAATAACGGCGGAAGTTTTACCATTAACTGTTGAACTACCCGGTAGTAAAAGTACAGTAATACGCGTGGTTGCATAGTAGCACACGGTATTGATTATTGATGCTTACGTGAGAAGTCACTCAGTTATACTCAATTATTGCTCTGAAGAATTCTTTGCATCATATCTCTCATATTATTGATTCGATTATTGTCATAAGATCATCTGCATAATATGTTATTTTATTAAATCAATAATTGAGACGGCAAAGTTATTCATATTATTAAATTGCAATTTTTACAATGTCTAGAAAGTCTGTCAAGGAGAGGTTTGATTACCTAATTGTGCGCTAATAGGGAGAAATCCTTATTGGAAAGCCCCCTCTTTCCTGGGAACGACCTGGTTGATAAATATTGTGAGTTATAATATTAATGATGAATGTTATTAAAATTGAAGTTGTGTTGAGTTGAATTTGGAGACGCTGGACGTGATATTTGAGTCCGTAACGATGAAATTAGTAAAATAGTTTATAAACACAAAATTTTAGGAATTCACTATTTGGTCAAAAAGTCAACAGTTGACTTTTTCGAGAAAATCAAACTTCAAAATTTCAAAATTTATATTTTTGATAAAAATGGTTTCATTGTGTTGGAATTATTTGTGTTAGTGAAAATCGACAAATATTTCGATAATAATTGATGTCTGGAGGTTATATTGACCAATCGGGTATTTAACCGGATAAATGAGCACTTGATTGCTATTATTTCACATGATTATAACTATTTGTTCACATGTATATACTATTGTTTCACATTCTTGTTACTATTAGGGGAGTTGGTGCAAGATTGATAATACTTGCATGACTAAGTTAAAAATGGAGATATAGATGGAGGTACTATACTGTAATTCATATTTTCACATGTCTAGAACTATTGATTCACATAATTTACTATTGAATCAAATTATTTACTATTAGGGGAGGTGGTGCAAGTTTGATAATACTTCCATGACTAAATTAAAAATAAAGGAAAAGTTGGAGGTATTGTATTGTAATATTTCGAGCCCCAAAACGTGCAATTATCGAAACTATATTTTTCTATAAATAGAAGCTCATTCTTCCTTCATTTCTCACCAATTCACAAAAGCTTTAGAGAGATTATTATAGAGAGAAATTATAGAAAGAAGAAGAGACGTCTACTACCTCACTATTCTAGTATCCAGTTTTTCTAAGGTAGGGAGTATTATTTCTTTCTTATCCATGAAGAGAACTTCTGTTATTCCATTCTTTATTATTTTGTTAGAATAACCTGTATACGCGGGCTACCCTATACTTGGTGAAATTCTTCTGTTGTTCAATTCTTTATCATTCTATTGGAAAATCCTGTCTGTGCGTTCTACGTCGGACCTGGTTCCATCTTTATTATTATGTTGGAATATCTTGTCTGTGCATTTTACACCGGACCTGATTTCGTCTTAATTATTCTGTTAGAATATCACATACGTGTGTTTTATGCCGCACTGATTCCGTCTTTATTATTACTCGTTAGAATATCACATGCATGCGTTTACGCCAACCCGATTCCGTCTTTTATTATTTTGTTAGAATATATCACATGCATGCGTTTTATGGGACCGATTCTCGTTATTTATTATTACGTTGGAATAACTTCGCTGTGCTTGATCTATCGCATGCCTGGTGATTTCTTTTGTTATTCTATTCCTTATTATACTCAGTTGGTAAAAGTTTTGACTTCTATACTCCATGAAATTAGTAGAATATCCTTGATATTTGCGCTTCATCCGAAGATCTTTTCATGGAAATATTCTTAGAGCATTCTTGAATTTTACTCTACAAAGAAGTATCTTGTTGACAATTTGGACGTTATTAGTTCTCGGATAAAATAATTCTTGAACTTGTTTTATTGAATTCTTATATCATTGTCATCATCTTTATGTTTATATTTTGTTGAAAGTCATCTCGTGGCCTATAGTGCATAGATGGACTTGGTATGATTATGACCGTGGATTATTCTTGTAATCATGACCGTAATGTTACAAATGATGTGGTAAAAGTCCTCATTGGCCGTAGTGCATTGATGGATGAGTTGTTGGCATGATCATGACCATTATTGAATACACAAATATTCTTGGCCCGTAGTACATGGATAATTGTGGTCGTGATACTAAAGAATATCCTTGGTCAGTAGTAAGGGGGGTGATTCGATGATATGAATTATTTATTGTCGAGTCCTGCGATAAAAGTGATGAAAACCTTTTAAATCATAAAAGATAGTAGATTTTATTCTCGACTTGACTCTTTTAATGGATTCCTTGTTCCGCTGCAGTTAAACTTGATGGTTGTTATATTGTATCAGTTTAACACTATTGAAGGCCAACGATAATATATTCTGCATTATCTTAGTCATAATATTTCTTACTGGGCTAGTTGAGCTCACCCTTTTACTTTTATTGTTCTCTTCAGGAAATGAGAACGTAGCAGGGACTAGTCGGGGAAAGGAGTGACGGACCAGATGATAGCATTAGTAGTCCTCACTATTCAGTGAAATAGTGGAAAATAAATGTAAAAATATTGAATTTGAGTTTGTATATTGTCTAGACGAAAATATTTGTATTAAAACTCACGACTTTATTTTTTCGTATTTTACCACGACGGTTGTATAATTAAGTTGTATTTGTATTACGTACTCATGTATTTGACGACTCGAGAATAGGTGATGTATACATTTTGGGGCACACACACACACACACACACATATATATATATATATATATATATATATATATATATCTGACTATTATATATATAACTGTTTACAAATTTCATACAAATTGCTACATCATGTGAGCCTAAGAATCATGTGATCACAGATTCAGTCTATTGAATCTAGATTCGGTTCCCGTGATGGACATTTTCAGCTGTACATGGATTGTAAATTATTCACGGTGTTTGAATTTCCTTATTCGGTTCTCATGCTCACAAGGAATTCGGCACTGCTTTTTATCTTATTTTCTCGAAAATGCTTCGCATCTCGAAAATAAAAGCAATCCAGTCGAACACATAATAAAATTCAAGTATCAAAGGCCTCAATTACTGTTGAGCATAAGGGTTTGAAAAACCTCTTTTACAAAACGTTATTGCTATATCTTGTATAAACTAAACTTTTATACAAAATTCAAACCCTTTTTATATAGGTGCAAACGAGGCATAACACTACTTCCAGATAATTGCACATTGATCTATACACACATTCAGATAATGATTTAAATTGTAAAGTGGCGGTCACCATGGTAACACAGATGTCAGGAGGTGCCTAACACCTTCCCTCCGCATAATCAATCCCCTGGTCCCTAATGAATCTCAGTTTCACAGACCAGTTAAATAGTGTCACATCACTAGGTTAACGTGCAAACCTTTTCTCGGTTGAGTTGGTGCAACTATTTAAAAATACCAACTAGCGACTCTTACAGTCCAATCGTTGACATATACATGTCGAACCTTTTCACAACTTATTTTTTCAAACAAATCTCACCTAACATGAGAACACAAAAAGACAAGAACAGAAAAAGGACAAATAAAAATCCAGAAGTCGACAATAGGGTTGTTCTTCTAAGTTTTAGAGTACAAGTCCGCACCAAAGTAAGTTTGGTTTTTATAAGCTTCAAGGGTAATTTGGGGTTTAACGATCAGCAACTAATGATTAGTTGAATCAATAAAGTTTGGCATCATTTCAAATGTTCAATAAAAACTTTATACGGATTAGTAATGAATCATAGGTGAATCAACATTATATATATCGAAGTTATGTTTAGAAATGAACTAGCTAGAAAGCATAAGCATTGAATAATATAATAAATCTTGCTTGAACAACATTAAGCTAAGGCTATAATCTTGCTTAATAAAAGAATTGAATTATTGAATAATGCATAATTGATAACAAGTTGAGAAACAAAACTTGTTCATCAAAAGAATAATGGAATCCAAAAATTTGTATAATACGAAACAAATTAAAGATAGGAAACCTTCTCAAAATAAGAGTTAGGTTAAAGAGTTTGCATGAATATAACTAAGTTATATAAGTAGGATTAGGAACTTGCTCAATGAAAAAGTAAGGATCAGAAACTTACCTTGTGTGTAAGCTATTAAATTACAATTTACGTTCACCTACACATATTATTAGAATCACAACATCTATTATGTATACCAACATTAACCTTACAAGTTAAACCTCATTTTAGTTGAACTTGTTATTTTAGTACAAGTTCCAATCACTAACACCATACAAATTCTGAAATAACAAATCTTAGCACTATAACACTTAATCACCATCTCTAGATTTTAACAAATCACAACGTAAAGTTTTTCACAACTTACTAATTTTACAACTTTGGAATTATAACATTCATGTTATAAATATGTTATAGCATATTTGTTATATGCTCACCACATTAACATTTTCATTAAATTAGGTTATAATGAGTTTTAACGACTAAACCATCACTGCCACTGTTCTGGCTAGGGCTCAATTGCGCCATTTATAGCTCTAGAACCAGCGCAGCTGCGCCATTTTTTCCTTTGACACCAGTGCTGGTGCGCAGACAGAAACTATGAAGATAGTTTTCTTGCTCTATTCATAACCAAAACTCACGAACTTCACCAATTAAGCAACAAATTATATATATCCAGATAATATAAGCTTTATGTAAATATTATCCATCATATATACACTGATTTAGAACAACTAAAACAATCAATCCAACATGATTAAAATCATGTTCATGCCTTAAAACTCAAATTTTTATGAGTTTAACGAATTCAATCACTATGACTTCATTTCTCCACCAAATCAATTCATTTAAACTGCATTCTTTTTGTTTCTTAATGAATTAACACATTCAAGAATCAATTTACAATTTAATTCATAAATTAACTATCAATTTTGGACTCCGACAAGCCATATTTATACACACACACTCACTATAATCAATTTCTTTTCTTTTAGAACAAGAACACAGAAAACACACTCACTAATTGCATTACAGAGGGTTTGAAAACAAAATTTATTTTTATTAAACTCAAGAACACAGAAAACCTTTCATGTAAAGGAACTAAAGCTTCTGGATATTATAATTATACCTTCCCTTTGCTTGATTAAACCTTGTTAGATGACAAAGAAGTGCTTGGATAATCACATATCTACTCCTTGATTCACAAAATTTCTCTCTTCTCTCAAACTCTCTCTTCTTCTCTGTATTCTCTACTTCTTAGTCTAAGTATAAGCCAAATAAAAATGATGAGTGAAAAATAAAAACTGACAAACATAATGCGCACAATTCAATTTTTTCCAGATACAAAAATTAAACATAAGTTATCAATTAAAATTTCAAAAGCCACAAGGCTTTGTTTGACAAAACTAATTTAAAAATAAAGACTTAATATCCTTAAACCTTGTTTGGAAAAATAAAATTAAAACTCTCTAATTTATTTTAATAAATCACTTACTATATGGTTTAATGGTCACCCTCTAATTAATTAAATTCAAATATTTTAATTAATCATTTAAAATTATAATTTTACTTAACAAAACTTAAATCTCTAATTAAATTATTAAATGAAATTAACACATAATTATTCAACAACTCAATTAATCATTACTAACTTTCTCTAATTTAATTATTAAATTAAATTAGAATATTACAATTATATAATATGATAATTAGTTAACCACTCATTTAATTTAATTAACCTATTAAATAAAACTTCAACCCACAAAATTACTAAACATCAACTTAATTAATATATTACACTTAATTAAGTTAGTCCACAATTATTCATGAAATATTTATTTAACTAATAAATAATCCAACAAATATTACTTAACAACCAACACATCAATTAAAAATATTTATTTAATTCAATAAATATTTGAAATTACAAATAAAATTCTGGATTGTGACAAGCGAGCTTTTGAGTTATCCATATAGTACTATACATACTGCGATAGAGCTTCTGACCCATATTGAGACATTGGGCAGGAGCTTAGGGATGCCCCTCAGTCTTCAGAGAAGGACATGCTTCTGGAGTTGTTGGCCCGTCTGGTTGCGGGTTT
This sequence comes from Panax quinquefolius, assembly GCA_020205615.1. Lineage (NCBI taxonomy): Eukaryota > Viridiplantae > Streptophyta > Magnoliopsida > Apiales > Araliaceae > Panax > Panax quinquefolius. Next base: position 59,535,850 of record CM035165.1, on the reverse strand, counting down.
ATAGCTTAGCTTTTATTTATTTACCTGTATATACTAGATTAGTCCCCTTTTGATATGTACATGATACTTATGTATATTAACCAGTAACATATGGAAAATAAATGTATTTTAGTTCACTTCCCTTTTGGATATGTTTTAACCTTGTTTGATGGTTGTCATTTTTATCTCCGTGACTTGTTATCTTGATGTATTATGGTCTCTTCCCAGATGAATTGACGTTGAGATGTTGTAGGGTCTCTCAGCATGGGTCGTAGATCTTCGGGTTTTTTTTGTTGTATATGCTTTCAAGTATGATTTTGGTGTCTTGGGACTGGTATTTAGATTGGTATTTATTTTAAGTGAAAAAGTGTTTGGCTTTTCTTTTGAGGGTTAGACCGCACCATAGATGGATGCCTACGTACTCCCATAGATGGGGGAGATCAAGTCTTACGTAGTTCAGACTTAAACTATAAATACCTGATTTGATATTTTCTTTAGGACTAGGATGGTTTTTTGCAGAAAGTTCAGACATAATACCTTTTCACATAGTCTGAATTAATCAGCTGTGGAAATTCTTCGTCATCCATCTCTTGCAATCTGAGCGCTCCTCCAGATAACACTCCTTTGATAATGAAGGGGCCTTCCTAGTTTGGGGCGAATTTTTCTTTAGCTGCTTCTTGGTTTGAAATGTCCCTTTTCAATACCAAATCATTCTCCTTGAATTGACGAAGCCAGACCTTTTTATTGTAGGACCGAGTTATCCTTTGCTAATATAATTTACTATGGAAGATGTCGATAGCTCTTTTCTCATCTATCAGAGCTAATTGACTGTACCGATCTTGTAACCATTGATCTTATTCTATCTAAGCATCGACCAATACCCTTAATGATGCCATTTCCACTTCTATGGGAAGTATGGCTTCCATGCCATAGACCAATGAGTATGGGGTAGCCCCAGTAGAAGTGTGCATTGATGTTCTATATGCTAGTAAAGTCAAAGGCAACAAGTTAGACCATTCTTTGTGATTTGCAACCATCTTTTGCATGATCTTCTTGATGTTTTTGTTGGTTGCTTCAACAACGTAGTTCATCTTGGGACGGTAGATGATGGAATTGAGATGTTTGATATTGAATTTACTGCATAATTCTTACATCATTTGATTATTCAGATTTTTGGCATTGTCTGATATGACCACCTCCGGTTGCCCGTATCAACAGATTACATTGTTTTTGATGAAACTGATTATAATCTCCTGGTTGAATTTTGAAAATGAGGTAATTCCACCCACTTGGTAAAGTAAATGACCATAGTAAATATGAACCTATGACCGTTACTGGCTTTGGGCTCTATTGACCCAATCACGTCCATCCCCCACATGGAAAAGGGCTATGGTGAACTCATAGAGTGTAGTTCGTTTGGAGGAGTGTGGATGCCATTTCCATGGATTTGGCATTGATAAAATCTTCTGACGTGGTCATCGCAGTCTGCCTTGATGGAGAGCCAGTAGTGTCATGTTCTTATTATCTTCTTGGCAAATAAGGGACCGCACATGTGTGGCCCGCACACTCCACAATGTACTTCATCTATAATCCTCTTGGCTTGGTTTTTATCTTATAATTTTCATAGGCCCATTCCAAAATCTTTGTTATAGAGAGCGTCTCAACATAAGTAGAATTTCATGACTTTTTTATAGAACCGCTTTCTTTTAGCTTGGCTTTCTCCAATGGGTATAGACCCATCACGTGTATATTCTTTGATATCCTGGAACCATGGCTGTTTGATGGGAGGTAATTCATCTGATACTTCTCCGATATAATTTCCATAGACTGGTGACATCTGATTCATAAATTTGATATCAGGGAGTCCTTTCCTTGCGGAGATACAAACTAAGGAAGCCAGTGTTGCTAGTACATCTGCGAAATCATTTCGATTTCGAGGAATGTGTATAAAGGCTATATTTTCAACCTCTAGCCATCCTGATAACCTGTCGATGATAGGGCAACAAGTGAAACTCTGTAGTGTGATATGCTCCAGTGGTCTGTTTGATGACCAGCTCAGAATCTCCAAAGACCGCTAGACGTTTAACACCCACCACTCAAGCCAATTTTAATCCCATGATATAGCCTTCATACTAGGCTATGTTGTTAGTATTGTTGAAATATAGTTTGGCGGCCGTGGGATATTGTTCCCCGGTGATGGATACAAAGACTGTCCCCTGCTCCTACACCTTCTACGTTTACAGCGCCATCGAAGTATAGCTTCCAAAATTAACCCATATCCTCTTAATGGTTTTTCTGGATTGTTATTACATGGTCATCAGGGAAATAGGTTTCTAAAGGTTCAAAATCCCCAGATGGTGCTTCAGCGAGTTGATCTGCAATTCCTTGACCTTTAATGGCTTTTTTTGTTACGTAGATGATGTCGAATTGATAGAGAATCAATTGCCATCTTGACAATCAGAAATTCAACATAACCTTGCTAACGATGTACTTCAGAGGATCATGCGAGAGATGAGATAAGTTGTGTGCCCATGGAGGTAATGTTGTAACTTCATGGCTGCCCATGCTAAGGTATAACATGTCTTTTCAATCAAGGTCCATTTCTGCTCACAACTGCTGAACCTTTTGTTGAGGTAATAGATGACTCTTTCCTTTCTTTTATCATCTTTTTGCCCTAACATGTAGTCCATGGTGTTGGAATTGACTGATATGTATATGAAAAGTGGAACTTTGTCCCTTAGAGGTACCAAAATAGGAGCTTCAATCAACTGTTTCTTGATGGCGATGAAGGCCTTTTGATAGTCTTCATTCCAATTTCCTGAGGAATTTTTCCTCAATAACTTGAAAATAGGCTCACAAGTTGTGGTGAGTTGGGAGATGAATCAACTGATGAAATTAATTCTTCCTAAAAATCCCAGGATCTCCTTTTCTGTCTAGGGTATAGGCATCTCAGTGATGGCTTTATTCTGGGTTGGATCTAGCTCAATGCCTCTATTACTCACTAGAAAGCCCAACAATTTGTCAGATTTAACACCAAAAGCACATTTGGTTGTGTTTAGCTTTAAGTTGTATTTGCAGAGCTGGTTGAAAAGCTTTTTAAGATGGTCGTCGTGGTCATCTTCCTTTTTAGATTTGATGATATCATCCACGTAAACCTCTATTTCCTTGTGCATCATGTCATGGAATAGAGCCATCATGGCTCTTTGATATGTGGCACCAGCATTAGTGAGGCCGAAAGCTAGCCGCCGATAGTAGAAGGTTCCCTAGAGAGTAATGAAAGTAGTTTTCTCCCTATCTTTTTCGGTAACTAGGATTTGATGTATCCAACAAAATAGTCAACAAATGAGTATATGCCATATTGAGTTGTGTTGTCTATTAAGATGTGGATGAAAGGTAATGGGAAGTCGTCTTTGAGACTAACCTTATTTAGGTCCCAATAATTGATAAGTAGGTTTTATACCTACTTATCCGGTATCTATTACTTGAATTAGTTGTTTAAACTTATGTTTCTTAGTTACTTTTTATACATTTTATATTATTTTGTAGGCTATGACATAACATTGGCATGAAGAAGCAAGGGAAAGCAATTCAGACATCTTTTGGACCAACATACGCAAGCAAATGCAAGGAGGGAAGATTGAAGGACTTTTAACACCAAGTTGGATGCATGTTCTTGGCTTGGAACTTGGATTATACTGTAGAGATTCTTTTTAGCTTCCCGGAACATCTTGAATCGTCCTAATCAGAGTTCGGATGCGAGAGTTATGGCCTTTTTATCAACAAAGATCAAAGTTAAGAGTTGTCATGCTTGCCATTTACATAATATCTACTTCAAGATCGATTTCCACCTTGCTCCAGACCGAATATGTCAATTGTCAAAGAATGAAAGTTGTAGATCTCATCGATATCTTCGATTTGATAAGTGGCAGGCCCCGTAATACCTAGCTGATCAAAGGTTATGCCTGTTTACATCAAGGTCATCGCAGAGAGAAGAAGTAGTAAGCGCGGACAAGCGCTATACACACCAACATGGGCATGCCGGCCACACGAGAAAGTAGCACGGGGCGCGCTCTAAATGACCTAGGGAGAGCGTGGGGCACGCCAATCTACGGGGGGACAACTATTTTGGGTTATTTGGTGTCCAATTTGAGTTAGAATAGGATTCTTAATTGCCTAACTTGCCAGGGTATCCATTAGAACTATAAATACATGATGAGAGGCATAAAAGAGAGATATATAGGCTAATTTTGGAGGATTCTATTAGGTTAGATTAGAGTAAATTAGATCAAAACACTAGTTCTTGTTAGATTTGGAGATTGAAGCAACTTGGAGACCATTGAAGATTCAAAGTAGGAGCAAGGAGGGAGCTTCAAATTTACAGACAATAGATTATATCTTCTCATCTTCTTCTATCTTTGTCTTTTATTATTTATTCAATTGTGGATTCTTAGTTTTAATTCAATAGTCATGAACTAATTATTTGTTTGAGATTACAATGGATCTTATTGTGTAGTTTATTTTAATATGCTTCGCTATCAATTATTATATTCTATTGTGAGGATTATCTATTGTGATTTGGACTTAATTGATTAATTTCTAGCTAAAAATTACTATGATAATCTATATGAACTCGAGAGATGAAGTATAGATTTAGAGCTAATCATGATAGCATGTGTTTGTGATTTCTGCATAGATGGAATTCTTGATTCGTGTTTAGGATAGAGATATGTCTTTACGCCATATGTAATCTTATAGAGAACTTGTGCTTTAAATCCTTTTTAATTGTAATTCACATAGAGATATAGTGGATTAGTTAATTAGGGTGTCTTGCTTAATTCTATCATCTGTGGATTTAAGTGAGTACGGGTATTATGCATCAAGATGTGGTTTGATCTGCTTTAGTGTTCTTGATTAATAATTCAGGATAGAGAATAATTAATGAAAAATGTGTTAACTTAAATGAAGCAATAAGTGAAGTTGTGATCTTAAATCTCCGTAATCTTAATTTAACTAGTGGAATTTAATAGTAGTTTAATTATAAATTGAAATTCATTCGTTTAAATAAGATTGAGTTGGTTACGGGTTAGTACTTGGTAATTTTTATTAAACAATTCCTCGTGGGAACGATACTCTAGTTTCACTTTATTACTTGCTGACCACGTATACTTGCGTGTTGTGCGTAATTAGATTTTACCCAACAAGTTTTTGGCGCCGTTGCCGGGGAATTAATTTAATAATTATTTACCAATATTAATTTCAATCAAACTAGTCTTAATTTAAACATTTTTATTTTTATTTTTAATTCTCTTCCTATATTTCTATCTTTTCAGCTACTATGGATGACTTTGTGTATCAATGGTCATACACAAATATGACTCAACCAAGGGAAACAAAGATTGATGGACTTAATGCAATTTCTGCAGAGCCAGTACAAATTGAAGCAAATTCGAAGACGTTGGAGGTTATCGCAGCCCAACGGAGTCGATGGATGGCAGTTACGTGTGACTATTGTGCTGGCAACCATCAAAGTCATCAATGCACCGTCAGTTTTGAACCGGTACAATATAGTGGTGATTACCTCAATAACTATGTTGATCCTAACTATTCCAAGATTGGGGGTATCACCCGGATTTTTCATCGAGCTATAATTATGATGACCAACATTACACTCTAAATCCATCATACACACCGGAATTTTCATGTCCACCTCTAGTGTCACAAGAGACAAATAATTCAAGGTTGGAGGAATTGTTTTCCAAGTTCGTAGCAGCAAATGAGGAAAAGATGAGTAATCAAGCAACGTCAATTCAAAATCTTACGGATCAGATAAAGCAAATGACCAAAGCCATAAGAAACCTTTCTCTAAATACTTGGCTTTATGACATGGATGACGAAATTGACAGATAACCCGAACCAAATATGCGACTAGATGAGCCACAAGATATCGAAAGTGTGGGGACAATTGGAGATAATGAAATAGAGGTTGACGAAGATCTAAATGGGTCTCCACCAAAGATCAAAGAGTCAGTCAGATTTGCAAAAACATGTCCACTTGGTAGTCATGTCGTCGGCGAAGCTCTTGATGACAAAAGAGCGAGTACAATTTTGAATTCATGGTGGGACGAGACAGAGAAAATAGACGAAGAGCCCATTGTGTGTGACAAGTTTCCATGCCCCAAAGTGATCACATACACAATGGAGAAAACACCTAGCTGTGGGACGTTCTTGATTGAGATCATACCTAATCAGAGCATGTTAGGTGACTTTAAAGCAATGGCTATCACAATTGGGAACCTACCAAAAGCTACATTATTTCCGATGGATGGAGGGTTCCTCAATTATCGAAGAGGAATTGGATAGCATTGACTAGACAAAGTCAGGCTGAAAGACTATAATTCAAGCGCTAACTGGGAGGCAACCCAAGAATTTTTCTATTTATTTGCTTTACTAGTTTATTTTGTAGATAGGAATTAATTTGCTTATTAAGTTCTCTTACCAATCCAAGTGCTATTCTAATCCATGTTGTCTCTCTTCAATGTAGGTATTGGAGGTTTAATGGACATGCAAAAGATTATGAAAAGGTTATTCAAGTCAAATTCAAGTGTGATGCCCAATTTGTTCCATGCGCCTAATCTATTCTCCAAACTTAGCGGACAAGGAGGATGATTGCTATATTTTCAGGGAAGTCCTCTGCTTTCCTTTTTTCTATTTCAGCCATTGAGGACAATGTCTAGTTTAAGTTTGGGGGCATTTTAGTGTCGTATTGCATATAGTTAGTTATTTACATTGTAGTTCATATAATTACATTTAGTTTTTGCATTCACTTTCTTTAAAAAAAATATATCAAAAATCAAAAATAATAGTTAGTTACTATGTTCATCTTGCATGAGTCCAGCTGTTTGATAGTTTAAGTTTATTTTGGCCAATGATGAGATTGGAATTGGGTAGACAAGTATAGTACTGACCATAAGAACTTTGATGTGATTTCTTGTTATGAATTGAGTCTTTTTCTGTTTAAAACTAGTATAATAAGGATATCACAGTAAAAATAACTTGTTGAATGATTGAGTTTAAATTGATACATAAAAGACCTCTAAAGGATAATGCTAGTTTAAATAAGAGAATGACAAGAATAGGCAGTGAAGGCGAAGAATTAGGCAAGAACCTAAGTTTGGGGGAAAAAGTGGGGTATATAAGCTTCTAAAAAAAAGATATTGAGTTGAATAAATTGAGTCCTGTGGTGGGTCGAGAAGAAGCGTGAAATGCACTCCTCATAAACACAGGCGTGAGATGGAGCGTAAAACGCACTCACTATCCAAAAAAAAGAAAAAGAAAAAGAAAAAAATAGAAAAAAAAAGAATAAATAAAACGAGAAATAAGAGCAAAAAGCCCCCGTAGATGAAAAATAAAGCATAAGTATCCCATGTTGACACGTGATATTGGTAATTGTTTAATTTTAGTTGGATCTAGCTTATTGTTGGATTTCTTGAGTTTACATTGTATGATGCCTTCGAAGAGACTTATTATGTGTTAAATTTGATTTTTTATCAGTTAACATTGTTGTGGAGCACACACGCACTATATCAGTGATAACAGTCTAAGATTTGATGATTGATTGAGAAGTTAATGATTTGTTTTGATATGATGTATTATCATGTTTACTTGATATTTCTAAGGCCGATTAAATAGACTTATTTCTGTCATTACTGCTGGATCCGTAGGCATGTAGATTAGTTGCATTGCATAGCATTGTTGTTTTATGTTTTTGCTTGAGGACAAACAAATATTTAAGTTTGGGGTATTTGATAAATAAGTTTTATACCTACTTATCCGGCATCTATTACTTGAATTAGTTGTTTAAACCTATGTTTCTTAGTTACTTTTTATACATTTTATGCTATTTTGTAGGCTATAGCATAACATTGGCATGAAGAAGCAAGGGAAAGCAATTCGGACATCTTTTGGACCAAAATACGCAAGTAAATGCAAGGATGGAAGATTGAAGGACTTTTAACACCAAGTTGGATGCATGTTCTTGGCTTGGAACTTAGATTATACTATAGAGATTCTTTTTAGCTTTCTAGAACATCTTGAATCGTTCCAATCAGAGTTCGGATGCGAGAGTTATGACCTTTTTATCAACAAAGATCAAAGTTAAGAGTTGTCATGCTTGCCATTTACATAGCATCTACTTCAAGCTCGATTTTCACCTTGTTCTAGACCGAATCTGTCAATTGTCAAAGAATAAAAGTTATAGACCTCGTCGATATCTTCGATTTGATAGGTTGCAGGCCCCGTAACTCTTAGCGAATCAAAAGTTATGCCTGTTTTAACAAAGGCCGTCGCAGCAGAAAAAGAAGTAGCGCGGACCGCGCTATACACAGCGCGGGACGCGCCGGGCCACCAGAAAGTAGCACGGGTCGCGCTCTAAATGACCTAGGGAGAGCGTGGGACGGATCGTTACGAGTTTGTATCGATTATCGGGAGTTGAACAAGTTAACGATTAAGAATAAATACCCGTTGCCCAGGATCGATGATCTATTTGATCAGTTGAAAGGGGCAAAGTATTTTTCTAAGATAGATTTGTGCACGGGGTATCATCAACTGAAGATAAGGAAGGAAGATATACCTAAGACGGCGTTCAGAACTCGTTATGGGCATTACAAGTTTTTGGTTATGTCGTTTGGGTTGATTTAATGCACCGGTAGCATTCATGGATATGATGAATAGAGTGTTCAAACAAAGATTTGGACGGCTCGTCGTAGTGTTCATTGATGATATTCTAGCCTATTCCAAGACGCCAGAAGATCATGCTGAACATTTAAGAATAGTGTTGGAAACCCTACGGAGGGAGAAGTTGTATGCGAAATTCACTAAGTGTGAATTTTGGCTCGAAAAAGTGCAGTTTCTAGGACATGTTATAGACAAGGATGGCATATCCGTAGATCCAACGAAAGTAGAAGCGGTGAATGAGTGGGAGCAACCGAAAATGCCAACCGAGGTTAGGAGTTTTCTGGGGTTAGCGGGATACTATAGAAGGTTCATTCAGGACTTTTCTAAATTAGCTACTCCACTGACAAATCTGACAAGGAAGTCGGTGAAGTATGAGTGGACAGAAAAGTGTGAGCATAGTTTTCAAGAACTAAAACGGAGGTTGAGTGAGGCACCGGTATTATCCTTACCAGATGATACGGGGAATTTTGTAGTTTATAGTGATGCTTCGCATAAAGGACTAGGTTGCGTGCTTATGCAGCATGGAAAGGTCATTGCGTATGCGTCACGTCAGTTAAAAGATTATGAGAAGGTCTATCCTACTCACGACCTAGAACTGGCAGCTGTGGTGTTTGCTTTAAAAATATGGAGACATTACTTATACGGGGAGAAGTGTGAGATATACACGGACCATAACAGTCTGAAATATATCTTCACACAGAAGGAGTTGAACATGAGGCTGACAAGGTGGTTAGAATTAATAAAAGATTGTGATTGTGATATCTTATATCATCCGGGGAAGGCGAATGTAGTAGCAGACGCATTGAGTCGAAAGGGTAGAGAGAAACTGTCAATGTTAACGACTCAGAATGAGTTAATAACAGAAATGGCGAGGATCGAATTAGAAGTTAAGTTACCAAGGGAAATGAGGGAGATGTTATTTGCGATAGAAACTCAACTAACGATAGTGGAACGGGTTAAGGAAGTACAGTTGAGTACTGAAGAATGCGAGCGGATGAAGAAGATAATGAAGGATGAAGTGAAGACTAAGTATAACCTTGATAAAGAAGGTTTACTTCGTTTTGAAGGAAGAATTTGGGTTCCAAATAATTCCGAATTGAAGGAAGAGATTATGTGTGAGGCCCATAGTTCGAGGTACTCGATACATCCTGGTAGTACTAAGATGTATTAAGACCTTTGTCAGAACTTTTGGTGGCCGAACATGAAGAGGGAGATTGCAAAATATGTTAGTAAGTGCTTAACTTGTCGTAAAGTTAAATTTGAACACCAAAGACCGAGTGGATCGATACAACCACCGGAGATTTAGGAGTGGAAATGGGAGCATATCACCATGGACTTTGTGGTGGGACTTCCAACGACCAGAGAAGGATACGATGCTATTTGGGTAATAGTGGATCGGTTAACTAAATCGGCTCATTTTCTACCAATAGGAGTTAGGTATAACCTAGAACAGTTAGCTAAGCTTTATGTCAAAGAAATCATTTCTAGACATGGAGTACCTATTTCGATTGTGTCTGATCGTGATCCACGATTCACGTTGAACTTTTGGAGGAGTTTGCAAGAGCAAATGGGAACACAGTTGAGATTGAGTACGACGTATCATCCATAGACGGATGGGCAAAGCAAACGGACAATTCAAACGCTAGAAGATATGTTAAGATCTTGTGTTATGGATTTCAAAGTGAGTTGGGACGAACATCTACCGTTGGTAGAATTCGCTTACAACAATAATTTTCACGCTAGTATAGGCATGCCGCCTTACGAAGCGTTGTATGGACGGAAGTGTAGAACACCACTTTGTTGGGACGAAGTAGGTGAACGTCGGATGTTGGGACCTGAGATGGTACAACAAACGGCAGACATGGTAAAGCTGATAAGAGCTCGATTAGTAGCGGCTCAAGATAGACAACGGAAATATGCAGATCCTCATCGAAAGAAGAGGGAGTTTAAAGTAGGGTCTTATGTCTTTCTAAAAGTATCGCCTTGGAAAAGGAAGATACGTTTTGGAAAGAAAGGGAAGTTAAGTCCGAGGTTTGTAGGACCTGTTGAGATTTTAAGAAGGATAGGGGAGGTAGCTTATTAAGTAGCCTTACCTCCAGAAATGGAAAGAATACACAATGTATTTCACGTGTCTGTGTTGCGTCCTTATAAACCGGACTATAAGCATGTAATAGAGTATGAGTCTATTCAAGTAGAAAAAGACTTAACGTATGAAGAACTTACGATTCAGATTATTGATAGGAAGGAACAAGTCTTGAGAAATAAAGTAATAGCTTTCGTAAAGGTAATTTGGAGTAACCACGACGCTGAAGAAGCAACGTGGGAGCTCGAAAGTAAAATGAAGGAAAAGTTTCCTCATTTGTTTATGTAAGAGTAGTGAGATTCTGGGGATAGTATCCTTATAAGGAGGGAAGAATGTAACGCCCAAGAATTTTAAATTTTCAATGAATTAAATTTTTTATGATAATGTGGATTAAATGAATTTAATTGAGTTATTATGTGAGTACGATGTTCGAAGGTCGTTCTATGACCTAGAATGTGTAGATGTGGTTAGTATTCTGGCTTTGTGCTAGAATTAATTGTTATGAATTATCAAGACGAGAACGAAGGTTTTCTGAGATTGTTTGCGTAAAAACATTATTCATCCGATGACGTTTGGAGCTAGGGTTTGAAATTCTGAGAAACGCGTAATGTTAGAATATGACGATATTATGGAAAATCCAATAATATTACCGTTATGGCAAACAAAGTTTTCACCTGCGGACTTAAAACCTAAGGGTTTGTGAAAGAGGTTTCCAAACGGGAAATGTAATGCGTATAGTCGTTTCGATTATTATACGTAAGGAATATGAGTATTATACTAGTATGTATACGAGTATGGTATGAAGAATAGTACGACGTATAATACGATTATTATACGAGTATTATACAAAGAGAATACGTGAGTAATACGCGTAGAATACGAGTTGTATTATTAGAGTATGAGTTAAGGATTTTATCCAATCCAATTGGACTTGGATTAATAAACAAGCCCAATGAATTAATTATACAACCCCAAGTCAAGACCCAATATTAGATTGGTTAAAGCCCAATGTTTTTATGTCAAGCCCAATCCAAAAAGTAAACCGCGGGTCGAACCGGTGGGTCAAGGGATGGGTAAAACCCATGGGGCAACCCATGGGGATAACCCATGGGCAAGGTGGGCCGGCCACTTGGTGTGCAAGGCAAGAATAACACTTGGTCACCAAGTACTTTAGTTGGTGACAAAGTGGTAAATAAGTGAGGAGGTGGGGAATTGGACTATTTTGGCCTCGTTTGCTTTTCTATAAATATAAGGCTTATGTTGGCCATTTGGTGGTTTTACAAAGTTTGTCCAACATATTTGAGAGAGAGAAAAGAGCTAGAATCCTATAATCCTTCTACTTCCAAGCAAACCAATAGACGTTTATCAAGAACGTTAACTACTTCAAAGGTAAATTCCTATAAACCGTAATCTTCATCCTTTTCGATTTCTTTCTCATAGAAGAATCGTAGATGAGTGGAGAGAGTTTATTGAGAAGGCCTATTAATGACCAAATTATGGATAGGTCTTGACCAAATAGAAATCGTAAATGTTTACGGAAGTAGAAAATGTAGAAAGTCTTGAAAGTTAACTTAGTTATAATTGAAGGTTTTGGAAACTGTTGTAGATAAGATATGTGCATCTTGATTGGTTAGGATGTAGATATGAAGTTCATGGAGTATTCCATGAGATTTGGCTTAGAGAACATTAGTAACGAAGTTATGGCGGATTTTGCGGAAATAGACGTTAAACGTCGAAAACGCATAAAGTCCGGATTAAAGGTCAAAAGTTGCCGTGTGACTTGAAAATGTTGGTTTCCAATGTCAACATGTGAGATAAATTAATTAAGAGTCGTTAGAGAAAGAATCGTCGCATTTTGACTTATAACGAAGAAAACGAGTATTGAACGGGCGAAAACGTTAAACAAACGCTTAAAAATGAACTTAAAGGTGAATTCCAAGTTAACAGATTCAAAAATATAAAATTCTTATATGAACACGTAAAGGATGTAATTCTAGACTAGTAGGAATTCGAATGGGTCAATTCAGATGTAAAACGAACAAATTAGGAAGCCGGGAGTTTCGTTAAGAAACCAAACTGTTTTAATGGTGGCAATTGCAGGTGCAACGCAGCATGCCAAACCCCGTGTTATCTCATCATGCGGCAGCTTGATTATGGCCGGAGAAAATAAAAAGAATCGGAGACTCGCGATGCAGCACGAGAGTTTGTACATGGACTCGCGCCGCAGCGCCAAGTCCCGCAAAACCTCTCGGAGAGTGGCGTTGTAGCGCCACTAGAATATTGAGGATGTCAGCCACAATATGCGATAAAGGGGAAAAAGTTGACCAAGTTGGGTTTAGTTCCATTTTGAATGAAGATCTAATGTAAGATATTGAAGGAACTTAATGTACATTATAAGACTTACCTTAACTCACTTGTAAGATGTTAATGTAAGAAGAACGGGTAAGGTTTAATGGAAATAAAACGAAGAACACAAATACGTAATGAGTGAACCATGAATGACGTTCAACGTTGGTAATTAACCATTTATGATCGAATGCCGGTTAAGGATGTAAGAACGTTAATAAAACGTAACGAAGTATAGAAAGTCGAATCGACTTTAATAACGAAGTTAAAACAAGTAAGACATAGAAGAGAAAGAAGTTGGTTAGAACCGTAAAGTGAGTTTATTTGATAACTAATTACAGTGTGCTATGTGAATGTATCATGTAGATCCTTGTAAAGACTGTGAATAGTTGGAATACATATTTGAAGACGCTTGAAGGTAAGTCTTTCTTAACTCTTGTATGACCTTCGTGTTAGCCAAGTTTTTACGTAATGCATGATATAGAATGCATGAATGGTAAATAGAAAAGAGTTGATGCCTATTTTATTCGGGCTAGACAAGTATTGAAGGATAGATTGAATTGGTTACAAGTCTGTTGATATAGAACTGTTAACGCTATCCTATGCCAAGTATTTGGTACGAATGAGAAGGTAAGTTTGTCTATGAACAAACAAAAGTATTTTCATCGATTATTCGATGGGCACGCGAGGTTGCCAAATGTTAAACGTAAATACGTTTAACGTAAGAGTGTTAATCAACATATAGTACAATAAGCTGATCACCTAGAAGTGCTCGTAAGTAAAGACGGGTGGATGGCCTTAGTGCCGGATATCCTTTTCAAGTATGAAAACGAAAAGAGTATGTTCATGGTCTATTGACCGGTTCATCATTCCTAAGCTATTATTTATGCTATGAAATTGCTATATGAGAAGTATTAGTAAAATGTTTAATAATGCTTCATAGATAATTATTCGGATATAGAATTAAAGCATGTATATGTTAAGGTGATATTCATATGATTCGTTGTTAAGACTTGCTGAGCTAGTTATGCTCATTCTTGCTTGAACCATATGTTTGCAGCTAAAGCCGAACGAACTGAGAGATCTATGAGAGATAAAGGCAAGGCTAAGATGGACAATTAATCATCCTGTAATAGACTAGTATATTTGTATATAATATACTTATGATGAACAAAGAATGTATTCGATTATGAACCTGGGAAAGGATTTATTACAGATGTAATACAAAGATAGTAATTACATTCATTTTGTTGTTATTTCATTGAAATGATTGTATGAAATGTAGTATCGTGGAGCACCATCTGTCGGGTTGGAAGATACCCGAATTTGGGGGCGTCACACTTTTTGCATGATCCTGTCTATTCATAAAGGTAGGGTCTCCGATTAGCATACATAGGCTAGTAGAGGTTACCCCTTGTGAGCTAGGAGATGGCCCTTGACTCCTTAGCGGTTGTGCCATGATAATTTGATGTTATTCAGGTCGTGGAGTCTGGTGAAGTGGCTATCTTGAGGGAGGGCTCCTTGAAGATTGAGCAATAAATTTTCCTTTGCCTCTGCCTTTTTCTTTCTCTCCTTCCCCTTTACTCTCCCTCTTTATATTATCATCAAGGGTTCGAATGTCTTCAGACAGTCAATTCATGCCTTGAACAAGCTCGTGGAGCTGGTTCCTGGATTGAGCAATGTCTTCACAGTTTTCTTGGACCAGAGAATCAGTTTGGGATGTGTTCTTTCAGAGAATGGCCATGACAGTTTTAGTTTGTTGTACTTGACCCATGGAAAATGCTTGGAATTCTTGCATTGAGGTTCGTAGCCTTGAGATACTTTCCATCATAAGTATATTTTGAGATTCCTGAGTCTTCTGCAGAAAGAGAACTGCTTCATTGTGCTTCCTGACAGTCTGAAAGTGAATTTGATCCCTTTCATTAATACTTTGGATCATTTCCTTGATGATCTCCCTAAGTTTAGCTGTAAGCTCAGTACTCAGATTGCTGGGGTGGGTGTTGGCCGCATCGATCAAATGAGTCAGCCTTATATGAACAAGCTCAGAGTGAACTTCAAGACCTTCTTGAATATCCTTGGTCACCTTCTGGGATGCATTAGACAGCTCCATTTTGGTAGAAAGATCTGAGAGAAGCTCAAGGAGTTGCTGAGTATTTGGAGGAGACGCTCTCGTATTTTGATTTTGCAGATTGTAGAGAACAAGATCAAGATCAAAATAGTTATTTGTTGATGAGGAAGGAATATCTGATGGATGAGCAGGTGTGTGAGGTTGAGTTTAGGGAGTAGGTGATGGTGGTGCTTGTTGAGTGGGTGACTCTACGATTGGAGTAGGAACAATATTCGTAGAGTGAGAGATGGTAGGAGACTAGATCAATAAAAAATTAGGCATATTTGATTTATCAGTTATAGAATGTTGGGATTTTGTAACTGGAAATTGATTTAGTAGATGAAGTATCACTTCCAACCATCTTAGCAATTCGTAAAATTGGTTAAAAGTGGATGGAGGACAATGATTAACCCTAAAAGAGATAGGAATTAATTTTTCCTCATGCCCATTTTCTGAAGAGGAACAATTAGTGATTAGCTTTTGTGCAAAAGTGAGGTTTCTTGGGAATCCATGAGCTAGCACTATGATTGCTGGATAAGCTTTGAAGGTCCAGAACATGTGATCCCATGAGTTGAGAATTTGGGCTCTGTGATAGGGCATCATTGGCAGGTAGGAGAATAACTGATTGTAGTTAACTCTCCTATATCCATCACAGCCTACTGCAATAATTTCAACTTTGTCATCCACTTCTTCTTCTCGGTCTTCATTTTCTTCATTTGAAATTTCCACTACATCAATCATCTCCACTTATCTTCTCTATTCTTCTCCCAAGACATCTTCAGTGTGATAGGCTGAGTACGCTTTACGGATTCCCATCAATAATCTGCATCTCCTCGCAACATGAAAGTGGCGAAAGGAACCTTTTGCTCCTCTGAGCATCCCAAGACATCAAATATCTTAGTGATCTGCTTTATCCACATATCTGCCATAAGTGGTTCTGGCTTTCCCAAAAACTCTGACAGTCCTAACTCCTTGAACTGCTTAGCGGTGACCATTCGTGGGTTACCAGTGTTTCCACCTGTATTTTGAATAGTAGTCTTTCTCGTTTGGTTTTGCATGAATTCTAGAAAGTTCCTAAACATACCATCATTCGTCATCTGCTCAGTGGTGTTGTTCATAGGAGGAACATTGCCAGCCTGTTGCACGTTCTCCTCATTGGTGAGCAAAGGTGTCTCCACGGTCTCATTTACTCCACTGTTAATATTCTCAGTCGACATTCTTAAATACTGCCATAAAACAAGGGTTAATTAAATAAATTAACAAATCACATAATACCCCTATATTATGACCGACCAACAAATAAGCTTGGGTAAGACACACTAGCGAAGAATTTACTGCTCTCTCCTCCTAGTTCTATTCCCCGATCTCTCCATGGAGATCATATCCCTAAGCTCGATATTAATCATGACGCCCCCAAAATAGGTATACAACACCTATTTCGAGTCGTCAAAATACATGGTATGTAAACAACTACAACTTTATTAATACAACATAAAAGCGTGAGTTTAAATACAAATATTGTCATCTAGACAATATCCACACTCAAATAAGTCCTCATTACAATTATTAATACACTATTTTACAGAATAATGAGGACTACTAGAACCACTTCTAGAACCATCATTCCAGACCCCGACTAGTACTCGCTACATTTTCGCCTCCTGAGAAGAAAAATGGAACAACAAGGAAAAGGGTGAGCTCACCTAGCCTAGTAAAGAATATTATGACAAAGATAATGTACAACAAATTATCCTTAGTCTTCAACAGGGAAAAATCTGATAGAATATAATAGACAACAAGTTTTAGATCAACAACTGCAGCGCAAACAACAATTCATTAGAAGAGTTAAGTAGAGAATGAAATCTACTATCATCTATGAATTTAAAAGTCCATCATCGATATTTTATCCCTGTAACATCAATCAATATACATCACAAATCAAATAGTCATCTTTGCACTACAGGCCAAAGATATTCATCTGTTGGTCATGTTCATCTCAACACCTGTTCATCTTTGCACTACGGGCCAAAGATATTCATCAGTTGGTCATGTTCATCTAAACACCTATTTATCTTTGCACTACGAGCCAAAGATATTCATCAGAAAATCATTCATCTTTGCACTACAGGCCAAAGATATTCAGTAATATCATCATTTAGGACTGAGGATGATGAAAAATATTTTAAAGAAAACGAATCCAGTGAAACAAAAGAATAAATATTAAGGATTCGTACTTTAAACAATCCAAGTTCAAAAATACTTCATAAATAATCAGAGTGGAGTAAAATTTCATGAATGATCAAAACATGTATACATTCAAAGCTAGTATCCATAATAGATATTTTGGACGAAAAACGAAAATTTAATTTTTCTGTGAATAGTGTCGTATTCGTGAATAGTGTCGTATACATGAATAGTGTCGTATAAGTGAATAGTAACTCCGACACTAAAAGATAGAAATTTCACAAAAAAAATCATCATGCTTCGTGAATAGTACTCGTGAATAGTAACTCATAAATAGTAACTCGTGAATAGTAACTCATGAATAGTAACCCCGAAATGAAAAAGTTCTAAATTTGATAAAAAGTTCCAACCAATATTTCGGCATAATGATATTGAAGAAATAATATCATTTTCGAATAAAATAACATCCCTTACCTCGCAAAAATAGTACTTCTGACTGGAATACTGGATATAGTGCTGAAAGAACTTGCACCGTGTGTAACAACCCCAAAATAGGTCCATTCCATCCAACCCATTCTGAGTCGCCAAATACATGGTACAGAAAACAACTACAACTTTATTATAATAATTGTCGTGCAAAATACAACAACACTTAAACTGTGAGTTTAAATACAAATATATACCAACTGTGACTCATGTCCCAACCGTGGACAACACCTCATAATGACACCTTACATAAAGGTATAGTCGAAAAACTGTTTTAGAAATTAAAATCTTTGGGAAGTGCTCAAGAAACCTTCAGATATGGGAGGCCGTGGTCTCAGGTTATGATAGATATCATATGGCCACGTAATTATCCTTCGTTGACCCAGTAGACCCCAAAGAAAAACGAGAAGATTACTATCATATTCTTCCCAATGGCGAGTCTTCTCTTGACATATCATTATCTCCACTGTCTCTAATTGGGTATTATACTCCAAACAAACACCAAGATTATATAGGTAGTGCTTGTAAATATACTCAGCAAGTGGATGAGCACAACCTTGTCTTATGATGACATGAGGTTATATGTCATTAGACATCTTGTATGATAGTGGAAAAACACCCTTCCAAGTTAAGTTCACCTCACCCTCAACATCTATAGACCACCGTTCTATTCCCTTGTTATCCCCCGCTCGACCCAGCTACACTTTTATTACCTAAAAGGAATTGTGAAGCAAAAGGGTGAGCACAACTAGCTCAGTAAAGAATATCATGACTAAAGATAATTACATTATCAATAGACTTCATCAGTAATAAATCAGAGATTTAGAACATATGGTAGATAATAAAACTTTTCAACCATAGTTTCAGCGGAACAAGCAATCCATTAGAAAAGTCAAATAGACAATAAAGTCTATTATCAACTCCATGTTAAAAGTCCACCAACAATATTTTATCCCTGTAACATCAATCAACAATTCCTGTCCACAATCACATATATAACTCATAATCGTAATTGTTGTTCTAAATTCCTTTTCTCATCCAAGACGAAGATAATTTTCATAACCTATCTCACCTGAAACATCAAAGATCATGGTTATACCAAATCACAGTTCCTGTTCATAATCATACTAATAAATTCATCTTTGCACTACAGGCCAAAGATATTCATCAACAGTTCATCTTTGCACTACTGGCCAAAGATATTCAACAACATGTCATCTTTGTACTACGGGCCAAAGATATTCATCAACAATTAATCTTTGCACTATAGGCCAAAGATATTCCTCAACAGTTCATATTTACACTACAGGCCAAATATATTAATAGCTCAAAGAAATATATAATCATTTCAGAATTTATATAAACAATAATTATAACCATGTTGATCAATTCACCTTTGCACTTAAGCTAAAGATATTCAATTATAAATTCAATGGTCATGATCATACCAGTCATAATTCAACTTTTCACTACTGGCCAAAGAGAACCCTAGTCATGATCATACCAATAATCTACCCATCTTTACACTCCAGTGAAAGAGAATTTCAACATCAGGGTTATAAAAATGTTATATATGATAATAAAATCAATACATAGATTTAATCACCAGAGTAATATTCATAAATCAACTATAATTTGGTTAGAAAAAGAAAACAATTTTGTAGTGAATAGTACCCGTGAATAGTAACTCGTGAATAGTAACTCGTGAATTGTAACTCATGAATAGTAACCCCGACATGAAAAAGTTCCAAATTTGATAAAAATTTCCAACCAACATTCTGGCATAATGATATTGAAGAAATAATATCATTTTAGAAGAAAATAACCTCCCTTACCTCAGAAAGAATAGTACTTCTGACTGGAATACTGGATATAGTGTTAAAAGAACTTGCACCGTATAGCAATACTCAAAGTACTAAAATACTCACAAAAATACGCTCGATATATAAAAAGAGAAAGAGAGAGAAATCTTTAGTTTCTGGTGTGATTTTCAATTCTAACCTAAGCACCCTATTTATAGGAAAATGCTTAGAACACCAAAGCAGAAAATTTAATATAATATTAATATATATTATTAAGTTTCCTACGCCAACCTTTGTAGATCTGAATTCAGCCATTAATGTCACATGCTAGACCCACTTAACTCACCAAAAACGTTTTCTTTGAAAAAAATAATTAAAACTTCCAAAAATCAATTATTTCAGAACTTCTGAACTTCAATAATTCATAATAAATAGCTCTTCTGTCAGAAAATTCGAATCTCGCGATTTTTTATAAGAAATTCAATTCTCTACAACTTTACAGAAGAAAGTTTATCCAAATTCCAAACAAAAATTGACTGAAATCTACATACGTACGATTTTACAGGATATAATCAAATTTCAATCAAGAAATGGGTCCACCAACAAGTTTAACATGTTTTAAACAACTTTTGCAACAAAAATACTCTTCCTCCTCATATATTCATATATCCCACATTCATTGTAAAAATATTACCATTATTATATTATAATAATATAATAAAATATTATTTTATCAGGAAAGATTAAATATCAATTTTTAACAATTGTCACTTTAAAATTTTCTCCATCTATAACCACATAAAATCAATATTTTCCTCATCATATAAATCAATAATTAATTATTCACAAATAATATTACGAGAATCACAATATCGGCAACCAGCCGTTCCTGAAAGAGGGGTTTCAATAAGAATTTCTCTTCTTCTTGGCCGCAATTAGGTGACCAAACCTCTCCTTGATGTAACTTTCTAGACATTGCCAATAATGTTATCTAATAATATTATTCGAGATAATATAAATTATTGCTTCGATAATGGAAAAACGTGTAGTGACAATTATTAAAACAACGAAAGAATATAAAATATCAACGCAGACAATTATTGAATCAATAAAAATCTTTGAATAAAGAATTATTCTTTGTAACAATTATTTGGTAGTGCCTTCACGTAAGAATCAATAATTGGTGCAATACCATGTGCATCGTTGCAACAACGCGTAGACATCGTGTTTTAACCATAGGGTATTCCAACGATTGTTAATGAAAGAATAACTACGCCGTTATTTATAAAAACTCATACTTGTCGTTTTCTTCATCCAACAGTTACTCTCGTTATGGGACCCCACAAATGGTCATACTGATCGTCGCATTTAATATTCCCCTAGCCGTAAAGAATATTCCAAGACTAAACGAATATTCCAAACAACAATGAATATTTTATAACCACTTGCTTATTTTAAAATTTCTCATATATCACCCTTAACTTTAACTTTTATCAATTTAACCATTTACTGAATAGTAATTATAAGAAAAAATTGAATACTTTTATTTCATAAAATTCGGGGTCTTACACCGTATAGCAATACTCAAAGTACTAAAATACTCACAAAAATACGCTCGATAATATAGAGAGAGAAAGGGAGAGAAATCTTTAGTTTCTGGTGTGATTTTCAATTCTAACCTAAGCACCCTATTTATAGGAAAATGCTTAGAACACCAAAACAGAAAATTTAATATAATATTAATATATATAATCAAATTTCCTACGCCCACTTCCTTAGATCTGAATTCAGCCATTTACATCACATGCAAGACCCACAATAATGACCAAAAACGTTTTTCATATTAAAAATAATTAAAACTTCCAAAAATTAATTATTTCGGAACTTCAGAACTTCAATAATTCATAATAAATTGCCCTTTTGTCAGAAAACTCGAATCACGTGACTTTTTATAGGAAATTCAATTCTCTACAACTTTGTAGAAGAAAGTTTTTTCAAATTCCAAGCGAAAATGGAAGAAATCCACAAGCAGGCGATTTTACAAATTTATAATCAAATTTCAGTCAAGAAATGGGTCCACCAACATGTTTAACATGTTTTAAAAAACTTTTGAAACAAAATACTCTTCCTCCTCATATACTCATATATCCCACATTCATTGTAAAAATATCACCATTATTATATTATAATAATATAATAAAATATTATTTTATCAGAAAAGATAAAATATCAATTTTTAACAATTGTCACTTTAAAAATTTTCTCCATCTATATCCACATAAAATCAATATTTTTCTCATCATATAAATCAATAATTAATTATTCACAAATAATATTATCGAATCCCAGTACTGGCAACCAGACCGTTCCCAAGAAAGAGGGGGCTTTCCAATAAGAATTTCTCTTTACTGGCGCACAATTAGGTGACCAAACCTCTCCTTAGACAGAACTTTCTAGACATTGCCAATAATATTTTCTAATAATATTATTCAGATAATATGAATTATTGCTTCGATAATGGAAAATCTTTGTGTAGTGACAATTATTGAAACAACGAAGAATATAAAAATCAACGCAAAGAATTATTGAATCAATAAAATAAAATATTGAAAAGATTAATTACCGTAATAATTATTGAGTAGTGCCTTCTTACATAAGAATCAATAATTGGTGCAATACTGATATCATCTTGTCTGCAACAACGCAGATTATCGTGTTTTTAACCACCGGGTATTCCAACAAGATTAATTTGTGAATAACGCTGGCAAGTTATTTATAAACAACTTATACTTATCATTTTCTTCATCCAATCACTTTCAGTTATGGGGCCCACACATAAGGTCGTGGTCGTCGCATTCGAATATTCTCATGCTAAAGAATATTCCACTACAAAATGAATATTCTCCGACAACAATGAGTATTTTATAACGACTTGCTTATTTGAAATATTTGCGTATTTTACCCATAACTAACCACATTAATCAAATCAACCCTTACTATTTCAAAATGATAAATAGATGAAATCAAATTTCATTTATTAATAATTTGGGGTCTTACAACCTCCCCTCCTTATGAAATTTCGTCCTCGAAATTGACATGCGTAGGACATCCTCCTTCCCATCCAAGATCTTGACTGGTACCTCCTCGTACGTTAAGTCTTCTGCTATCTCGTCTGGTTCTAACTCAATAATGTGGTTCAGGTCGTCCACATATTTACGTAACATCGATACGTGAAAAACGTTATGAACACGCGACATACTTGGCGATAAAACGAATCTATAGTCCACAGTTCCTATTTGATCGAGGATTTCAAATGGCCTAATAAATCAAAGGTTTGAGCTTTCCTCACATCGTCGATTCTCGCTTTTGGAATAATGACTTCTTGCATCTTCTTCTTCATATTCATTAACTCCAAGTCTGTAGCTTGAGCAGCTTTAAATTTATCGATTAAAGTTGATTCTAATCGTATATTCGTTATCTTCACGCAGATTCTTGGAATCTTTAACTCTATCTCCATCTTTTGTAAGTCATACGAAATGGGTCTTTGTGTTAACAATATCGCACTCGTAAACGCATACGATCTTTTACTCAACGCGTCAGCTACCATGTTCATTTTTTTTTCAGGATGGTATTGAATGGTATGGTCGTAATCTTTCAACAGTTCGAGCCAATGTCGTTGCCGCATGTTGTGTTCTTGGAAGCTCTTTTCATATTCCTCGCTCCATTCAAATTTTGTATCTCTACGAGTCAGCTAAGTTAATGGAGTAGCGATTCGAGAAAATCTTTCTACGAATCTCCGATAATAACCAACTAAGCCTAGAAAGCTACTTATTTCAATTACTAACTTAGGTTACTCTCAACTGTAACTCATATCCCAATCTTGGATAGCACGTCACAATGGCACCTATCAGTTTACTATCACACAAATATGGCATCCCTACGAGATGCGGGCGGTGCATTCCACAAAGGAAGTCACCAGATAAAGGCTCGGTACAAACTTCTCTGATTGAATTTTTAACTCCGAAGTTCAATAGAGCCATGAGATTTTAGAAATGGGTTTTGTACCAGGTTCAAAGTCGATACAAAATTCAATATCACACTTTGGGAGTAAGCCAAGAAATTCTTTAGGAAATTTACTAAAAATAGAAATATCATTCAAATCTGACATATTTTTGTTCAAGTCCATAACATGGGTTAAGAAAACTTGACATCCGTTTTTCAATAAACGAATGACTTTATGACTTGATATGAAAGTGTTTGACTTCAATGGTTCGGTTGCTTGAATTCGAATAACAGGTTGCTTATGAATATAAAAACTAAAAACCTTACGAAAGCAATCAATTTTGTCATGATGAGTAGTTAATCAATCAATCCCCAAAATCACATCAAAAGCAAGTATCTTTAAAGAATAAGGTCAACAGGCAATGTGATGGTGCCAACTTGTATCAAACAAGATTTATAAAAAGTGGATGTAACGAAAGTTTCTCATAACGGAGTTTCAACAGATAAGTCAAAGTTTAATTTTCTCCGGAGTCAAGTTTAAACGTTGAGTATAAGCATGAGAGATAAATGAATGGGTAGAACCGGTATCTAATAAGGTATAAACTTCGTAAGAATTTATAATTAACTAAGTGCTAAACCGTTCGGGTTTCTCGCATTCTCGACCATCCACGACAAACGCTTTTCTAGGAACCGTTGACTTTGACTTGTCCGGATGACCTTTTGAGTCACCATCCTCATTGGGTGGGTTTATTCTCGCATAATCTCGGCGATATATGACCTTCTTTTCCACAATAATAACATACCTTGGAAGGTTGTGAAGCAGTTTGGACTTATGTGTCCCTCTTCTCGCATCTCAGTAGCATCTAACCGCGGTCTTTCTCCTCCTCTAAAATTCGTTCTTTGGCGTTGGTGTAAGCGTCTTCCCATCATTGTTAAATCTTTTCTTCTTAAAATTTCCACTTGAGTTATTTCTTCTATTACCTTGGCCATGATTACCACTGAAGTGGTTACCATTTCTGGCATGATAATTTCGTCCACGATGGTAATCATTGTTCTGATGACCGTCGCCATCGGTACGATTATCATCGAGTTGTTGGTCATTATTCTTCAGTTGAGCCGACTTGTGACGCCCCCAAAATAAGTCCATTCCATCAAACCCATTCTGAGTCGCCAAATACATGGTACAGAAATAACTACAACTTTATTAATACATTTGTCGTGCAAAAATATGACAACATATATATCGTGAGTTTAAATACAATTATTGTCTTCTAGACAATATACATACCAAATAAATCCTCATCACAATTATTGATACATTATTTTACAAAATGGTGAGGACTACTAAACAACTCTCTCTAGAACCTTCATTCCATACCCCGACTAGTACTCACTACATTCTCGCCTCACGAGAAGAAAAATGGAACAAAAAGGAAAAGGGTGAGCTCAACTAGCCCAATAAAGAATATTATGACTAAGATAATATACAACAAATTATCGTTAGTCTTCAACAGGAAAAATATAATAGAATACAATAGACAACCGCTTTTAAATCAACAATCGGCGTGAAACAACAATTCATTAGAAGAGTTAAGTAGAGAATGCAAACTACTATCTTCTATATATGAATTTAAAAGTTCATCGTCGATATTTTATCCCTGTAACATCAATCAATATATATCTGGAATCAAATATTCATCTTTGCACTACAGGCCAAAGATATTCATCAGTTGGTCATGTTCATCTAAACACCTGTTCATCTTTGCACTACGGGCCAAAGATATTAATCAGTTGGTCATGTTCATCTCAACACCTATTCATCTTTGCACTACGGGCCAAAGATATTCATCAAGAAATTATTCATCTTTGCACTATAGGCCAAAGATATTCAGTAATATCATCATTTAGGACTGAGGATGATGAAAAATATTTTAAAGGAAACGAATCCGATTGAAACAAAAGAACAAATATTAAGGATTCAGTATTTTAAACAATCCAAGTTCAAAAATACTTCATAAGTAATCGAGTGGAGTAAAATTCAAGAATGATCAAAACATGGATACAATCAAAGCTAGTATCCATAATAGATATTTTGGACAAAAGAAGAAATTTCATTTTCGGTGAATAGTGCCAGATTCGTGAATAGTCTTTTATACGTGAATAGTATCATTATCGTGAATAGTAACTCTCCGACACCAAAAGATAGAAATTTCACAAAAAACATCTTCACGCTTCGTGAATAGTACTCGTGAATAATAACTCGTGAATAGTAACTCATGAATAGTAACTCATAAATAGTAACCCCGACATGAAAAAGTTCCAAATTTGATAAAAATTTCCAACCAACGTTTCAGCATAATGATATTGAAGAAATAATATCATTTGAGAAGAAAATAACATCCCTTACACCGGAAAGATCGAAGATTTCTAAATGAAACACAGGATATAGGCTATGACTTGAACTTGCACCGTATAGCAATACTCAAAGTATACTCAAAATACTCACAAGAATACGCTCGATAATATAGAGAGAAAACTTCGATTTACGGTGTGATTTTCAATTCTAACCCTAAGCACCCTATTTATAGGAAATTGCTTAGAACACCAAAGCGAAAATTTAATATAATATATTATAATTTTTAACAACTTCATACGCACACTAACAATCTGAATTCAGCCTCCTAATCACATGTTAAATGAGTTTCAAAAATGAAAAAAACGTTTTTGTAATTAAAAATATTTTAAACTTCCAAAAATCAATTATTTCAGAACTTCGGAACTTCAATAATTCATAATAAATAGCCCTTTTATCAGAAAATTCGAATCTCGCGTGTTTTTATAGAAAATTCAATTCTCTACAACTTTCCAGAAGAAATTTTTCCCAAATTCCAAACAGAAATTGACCAAAATCCACAAACGGGCAATTTTACAGTCTATAATCAAATTTCAGTCAAGAAATGGGGTCCACCAACACACAAAACATGTGTTAATCATTTAATGCCACAAAAATACTCTTCCTCCTCATATACTCACACCATTCCAGCTATATTCTCCGTTCCCCGACTCGTTCCAGCTATATTCTCACTTCTTGAAGAGAACAGTGAAAGAAAGGGTGAGCTCAACTAGTCCAGTAAGAAATATTATGACTAAGATAATGCAGAATAAATTATCATTAGCCTTAAACAGTGTTAAACAAACATCAAGTTTAACTGCAGTAAAACAAGCAATCCATTAAAAGAGTCAAGTAGAGAATAAAATCTACTATCTTTTATGATTTAAAAGGTTTTTCATCACTTTTCTCGCTGGGACACTTAATAAATAATCCACATCATTGAATCACCCCTGCACTACGGCCAAGGATATTCTTTAGTATCACGACCACAATTATCCATGGACTACGGGCCAAGAATATTTGTGTATTCATTAATGGTCATGATCATGCCAACAACTGTCCATAAATGAACTACGGGCCAATGAGGACTTTTACCACATCATTTGTAACATTACGGTCATGATTACATCGAATAATCCCTGGTCATAATCATACCAAGTCCATCTATTCACTACAGGCCACAGATGACTTTCAAAAAAAATATAAATATGAGGATGATGACAATGATATAAGAATTCAATAAAACGAGTTCAAGAATTAATTTGTCCAAGAACCAATAACGTCCAAATTGTCAACATGATACTGCTTTGTAGAGTAAATTCAAGAATACTCAGAAGAATATTTCCATGAAAAGATACTGGATGAAGCGCAATTATCAAGGATATTCCACTAATTTCATGGAGTATAGAAGTCAAAACTTTAACTTGTTGAGTATAATAAAGAATGGAATAACAAAAGAAATCACCATGCATGCGGTGCTTTTACAGATAAAAGTTATTCAATAGAATACTAAATAACGGAACCGGTCGGTAAATTGCAGACCAAGCGGGATGTTCCAACAGAATAATAAAGAATGGAATAACAAATGAAATCACCATGCATGCGATTGCCCATTATGATGGAAAGTTATTCCAACAGAATACTAATAAGGGCCGGAATCGGTCCCACAGTAAAACGCATGCAGCAGGATATTCCAACAATAATAATAATAAAGACGGAACCAGGTCCGATGTAAAATGCACAGACAGGATATTCCAACAGAATAATAAAGACGGAATAAAGTTCGGCATAAAACGCACAGACAGGATATTCCAACAGAATAGTAAAGACAGAATAATAGACGAATATCACCAAGTATAGGGTAGCCCGCGTATACAGGTTATTCCAGCAGAATAATAAAGAATGGAATAACATAAGTTCTCTTCATGAATACAAAAGAATAACACCCCTTACGAGTACAACAAATAATATTCCCTACCTTAAGATGAAGAGTACTGGATATATAAGTAGTGAAGTAGCAGAATACTTTCTTCTTTCTCTCTATAGTTTATCTCTCTAGAGTTTTAGTGGATTCATAAGCAAATGGAGTCTCCAATCCAAGTTATAATCAAGTATTTATAGTCCTAATGCAAACCCTAACAAGTTAGGCAACTAACAATCCTATTCTAGCTCAACTTGGACAACATAACACCCAATTAGCGCTCTCTCCGTCGACCTACGCCCAGTGCTGCTCCAAGGCCAATTTGGGCATGCCCCACGCTACAGTAGCAGAAAATTTGATGTACTGGCGCTCCCCAGACCGCTTCTGGCGTGCCCCGCGCCGCTCTATTTTCTGTTGCGACATCCACTGGTAAAACAGGCATAACTTTTGATCTGCGAGGAGTTCTGGGACCTGCAACCTAGCACATCAAAGTTATCGACGAGATCTACAACTTTCATTCTATGAGAATTGGCAGATTCTAGCCGGATCAAGGTCGAAATTGGGCTTGAAGTAGCTTCTATGTAAATGGCAAGCATGACAACTCTTAGCTTTGATCTTTGTTGATTAAAAAAATCATAACTCTCGCATCCGAGCTCCGATTGGGATGATTTAAGATGTTCCGAAAAGCTAAGAAGTAGATATACAATAAATTTCAAGTTCCATGCCAAGAACATGCATCTAACTTTGTGCTAAAAGCCCTACAATCTTCCCTTCTTGTATTTGCTTGCATATTTTAGTCCAAAAGATGCCCGAATTGCTTTTCTTTGCTTCTTCATGCCAATGTTGTGTCATAGCCTACAAAATAACATAAAATGTATGAAATGCACACAAAATGCATCTAAAGTAAATACGAAACATATGTTTAATTAACTAATTCAAATAATAGATATCGGATAAGTAGGTATAAAACCTACTTATCAGCAATTGAGAGTCATGTCTGCAATCTTCATGAAATAGCAGATGAATTTTGGGGCCTTACTGATTGATTGGTTGTCCAAATGGCTTCAAAAGGCTGAGAAGAAGAAGTCTACAGATAAACCCCTCACAAAGGTTTTTCATGGAAGACTATTGAGCATTACTCTAAAGAAGAAACTAAAGAGCAAGATAAGGGATGATGAGGGAGAACCCCTAAATGCTCAAAAAGTGATGTCTCCAAAGCTGTTTAAAAATTGGAAGAAATATCCCATGGAGAATAAGAGGCTGAAGACATTTGGCAGCAGCAGCACGAGAACTGCAAAGAAGAGAAAGACAGGAGTAATGGAAATTGAGACATCTCAATCTGATGATTTTGCATCTCCAGTGGCTACTCCAGCAAAGCCAACCTAGAAGAAAACTAAGGTTGTGAAGAAGTCAACAGAGGTTCCACCAAGTAGTTTCTCTATTAACAGAAAGATATCTGAATCAAGAAAGAAAAAAGCACCTATTGTTGCACCCCCAAAGAGAAGAAAGAGTAACTATGACACTCCCAAATCTTGGTACTTCATTCCCACAGACTTGGTGTTTACTTTCCATTCGTTCATATCTAACTACTCAATATAATAAAATTAAACAATAAATCCTCCCATTAATAAATAAATCTCCCAGGGTATCTAACCTTCAAAACATACATCAAATGCGAAAAATTAAAATAGTTACATTATATCATTTAAAATAAAAGCTGTCATCATGAAAGTCAATAAATTACAAGTCTTCAACACTTGTTCATTTTTCCTTTCCCTTTGCTAGTGGTAGGTTCATCGACCTTGTCAACTTTATCTGCAATGATTATATATAAGCAAGAGTGAGCAAAATAAATGCTCACTTGAAATAACAATGAATATCAACAGCATAATAACTGCCAACAAATAGGCTCAACGGAACCAAATAGTACTCTATCAATGATAATCAATAAGTGAAATCAAAATATGAGATACATCTGAGGGTCACAAGACCACGAACTATGTCCAATGATATAAGCAATCTTTCAACTTAAACCTAAACAGTCATAAGACTGTAGGGACTCCCCGTACTTAGGGTGATCAGCCATTCGTACCATGTATTGTGTACAAACATCTAAACGCATTGCGTAAATAATTGCCCTATAAATAGGGTTGTTCTTCTCAGTTTTAGAGTACAAGTCCATACCAAAGAAAGTTTGGTTTGGATATGCTTCAAGGGTAATTTAGGGTTTAACAATCATCAACTAAGGATTAGTTGAATCAACAAAGTTCAATACCATTTTAAATGGTCGTTAACAACATAATATGGAATAATTATGAATCATAGGTGAATCAACACTATATAACGAAGTCATGCTTAGAAATAAACTAGAAAACATAAGCATTGAGTAATACAATAAACCTTGCTTGAACAATACTATGCTAAGGCTATAATCTTGTCGAATAAGAGAATTGAATTATTGAACTTGCATTAATGAATAACAATTTGAGAACAAAGCTTGCTCAATATAATAATAAAGGTTAGAAACTTGCGTAAAGTAAATGAGATAGGACAAGTTAATTAGAGATTAAAGTTCAGGAACTTGCATTCATTATGAAGAGAATAAGACTAGGAAAAATTGCTTAATTATAAACAAGTTAGGGTAAATTAAACAAAGGTTAGAGTTCAAAACTTGCTCAAATAAAATTATGGTTAGAAAACTTGCCTCGTGTGTAAGATATAAAATTATAACTCACATTCACCTACACATATTATTAGAATCACAACATCTATTAGATATACTAACATCCATTTTCCAAGTTAAATCTCATTTTAGTTGAACTTGTTATTTTAGTACAAGTTTCAAATCACTA
Organism: Panax quinquefolius; assembly: GCA_020205615.1. Taxonomy (NCBI): domain Eukaryota; kingdom Viridiplantae; phylum Streptophyta; class Magnoliopsida; order Apiales; family Araliaceae; genus Panax; species Panax quinquefolius. The sequence goes on along the minus strand of CM035165.1, from coordinate 59,504,963 downwards.
ATACCATATACACTTCAGAATTCACAAGTCCTAGAATTACAACACTTAGTCACCAACTCTAGATTTTAATAAATCACAAAGTAAAGTTTTCACGACTTACAACTTTGAAATTATCACATACATAATACAAATATGTTATAGTATCTTTATTACATGTTCACCACATTAACACTTTCATTAGACTAGGTTATAATGAGTTTTAAAAGTCTCCACAATCAACAAATATCACTGCCTATGTTCTGGCTATGGCGCAGCTGCACCGTTTTTAACCCTAGAACTAGCATTATCATTGTGGTTACGCTTTTGACTTTTGACACCAAATTTGCCTTGGTGCTTGTGAGACGAAACTACGTCAAATAATTATCATACTACATTCAATTCCAACTATCACGAACTTCATCAATTCAACAACAAATTACACATACCCAAATGATATAAACTTCGTATAAACATTACCCATCACATATATGCTGATTTAGAACAATAAAACAACAACTATAATCAAATTAAATCCTTTGAATTCCATACTTTTGCCAAAACTTCATTTTTTATATCTTTAGCGAAAATTATCACTGAAACTTCATTACTACACCAAATAAACTCATTCAAATTGTATTCTTTTCATTTCTTAACGAATTCACACATTCAAGACTCAATTTACAACTTAGTTCACAAAACAACTATTAATTTTGGACTCCAACAAGCCATATTTATACTCATATTCACTATAATCCGTTCCTCTTATTTTGGAACGTAATTTTCATAAACTAACATACCAACTTCTTATCTAGATGTTAGTTATAACATCACAATTACATATACACACAATCAAACACTTTATATATCAACCATTAATAAAAATTACATTTACAGAGAGTTTAAGACTCAAAAACACATAACTTTCATATATGTAAAACTAAAGCTTTAGGATTTATACCTTCATTTCGCTTGTTTAATCCACAACAATGTTTAGTTTTGCTTCCTCAACCCTCTTCCTTCAAACTCACAAGTTTCTAACTATTCTTTCTCTCTATTTTTCTCTGTTCTTCTTCCCTTCTATTCTCAGGCTTAGGCCAACTTCTTACGTGAAAAAAATAAAACAGACGCAAGAACTAAAACGTATAAAATTGTCATAATAATAAATATACTTATTATGTATCAGTTATAAAAATATTTATTATATTTTATTTTATTTTTAAAGTTCAAAAGTTATAAGGCTTTGTTTGGCAAAACACTTTTAAAAATAAAGAATTAATATTCATTAAGCCTAGTTTGGTAAATCCATTCAAAACTCCTTTAATTTATTTTAATAAATCATTTATATTATAGTTTATTATCCCATATTATTTACTTGGATTTACATATACAATCTTAATTAAATAAAACTAATTACAACTTATTAAATAAATTCTCCACTTAACTAATTACCACAAAATTATAATTTTCACTATAATTTTATTTAATAAATTAAAATATCACTTTAATTACTAAATTAAATTAAAGCAACATTATAGTAATTCATATAATTAAATTAGAGTATTATCTCATAAATTTAATTCATCACTCTTTTATCTTAATTAAGTTAATTTCTATAACTCATGAATTATTTACTTACTAATAAATAATTCAATAAATATCTACTAAACAACAAACACATCAATTAAAAAAATTTATTTAATTCAATAAATATTTGAAATTACAAATAAAATTATGGATTGTTACATCTTTCCCTCTTTACAAGGATTTTGTCTCCAGAATCACAACTCAAACAATTCATTCGTCACATTCTTCCCTCCTTACAAGGATTTGGCCACAGAATCGAAGACACAGATTACACAAATAACTCAGGATAGTTCTTCATCATTTTATCTTCGAGTTCCCACGTAGCTTCTTCAGCATTGTGGTTCCTCCATATCACCTTCACGGAAGGTATCACCTTATTCCTGAGCACTTGTTCTTTCTTGTCAACTATCTGGATAGGAACCTCCTCATAAGACAAGTCCTTATCAAACTATAATGGTTCATACTCGATCACATGCTCGATCACATGTTTGTAATCGGATTTATATGGTCATAGCACCGAAACATGAAAAAACGTTGTGAACATGTTCTAATTCTAGAGGTAGAGCTACCTCATAAGCCACTTCTCCCACTCTTTGCACTACCTCGAAGGGTTCAATAAACCTTGGGCTTAGCTTTCCTTTCTTGCCAAAATGAATATTTCCTTTCCAAGGAGAAACTTTTAGGAAAACAAAATTTCCTACGTCAAATTTGCAATCTTATCTGTGTTGGTCAACATACTTCTTATATACATACATGAGCGGCTACCGGACTCGCTTTCTACGATGAGTTTGATAACCCGGTGATCTCAACATGCCGATTTCGGTCCCTAACAGTTGATGTTCACCAACTTCATCCCAGCACAGTGGAGTTCTGCATTTCCTGTCATATAATGCTTCGTATGGCGGCATGCCAATGCTTTCGTGGTAACTATTTTTGTAGGTGAATTCTGCCAATGGTAGATGATCGTCCCAGTTCCCTTTGAAATCCATGATGCATGCTCTAAGCCTACCTTCTAGCATCTGGATTGTTCATTCGATTTGGCCATCAGTTGGCGGATGGTATGCCGTACTCATTCTCAATTGTGTTCCCATGCATTCTTGTAGCTTCTTCTAGAAGTTTGATATGAATCTCGGATCTCTGTCTGACACAATTGACACTGGAACTCCATGTCTCGAAACGATCTCTTTAACGTACAACTTTACCAACTGATCAAGATTAAATCTAATCTTTATTGGCAAAAAGTGTGATGATTTTGTCAGTCTATCCACTAACACCCAAAAAATTGCATCGTGTCCTTTCTGAGTAGTTGGAAGACCTACCACAAAATCTATTGTGATATGCTCCCATTTCCATTCCGGTATTTCCAATGGTTGAAGTAACTCGCTTGGTCTCTGATGATTGGCCTTTACTCTCTGACATGTCAAGCATTTTGCAACACATTCCGCAACATTTCTTTTCATGTTTGGCCACCAAAAATGTCATTGCAAGTCTTGATACATTTTCTGACTTCCCGGATGGATTGAATATCTTGAGTTATGAGCTTCTGTCAAGATTTCTTCTTTAATATTCGGTACTGCTGGAACCCAGATTCGTCCCTCGAATCTTAGCATTCCGTCGATATCAACCTCCTACTTCATCTCATTACCCTAGACCATACTTTCCTTTCTTTTTCTGCATTCTTCATCTTGTTGTTGATCATTCTTTACCTTGTCTACCAAAGTTGGACCAGCTTCCATCCGGAATAATCTTTCATCAGATTCTTTTGGAAATTTTATTTCCAGCTCTAATCTTGCCATTGCCGAAATGAGCTCCTCTTGGTTGGTTAAAAACATCAACTTTTCCCTACCCTTTCTACTCAAGGCATTGGCAACCACATTGGCTTTACCCGAATGATAAAAGATCTCACAATCATAATCTTTTATCAACCCTAACCATCGCCTTTGACGCATATTTAGATCTTTCTGTGTGAAAATATATTTAAGACTTTTATGGTCCGTGTATATTTTAAATTTCTCCCCATAGAGATAATGCCTCCATATCTTCAGAGCAAATACTACCGTAGTCAACTCTAAATCATGAGTCAGGTATCCTTTCTCATAATCCTTCACTTGTTTTGTTGCATACGCAGTGACTTTATCGTTTTGCATAAGCACACAGCCTAGTCCTTTATGTGATGCATCGCTATACACCACAAAGTTTTCTATATTATCTGGCAATGACAACACAAGTTCCACACTTAACTTCTTTTTGAAGTCTTGAAAACTCTCTTTGCACTTCTCTGTCCAGACAAATTTTACAACTTTCCTTGTCAAATTTGTCAATGGAGTGGTAATCTTGGAGAAATATTGAATAAACCGTCTGTAATAGCCTGCCAGTCCCAAGAAACTCCTCACTTCATATGGTATTCTCGGTTTTTTCCAATTTATCACAGCTTCCACTTTTGATGGATCTACTGAAATCCCATCTTTATCAATCACATGTCCCACAAATTGCACACGTTCTAGCCAAAATTCACATTTAGAGAACTTCCATACAACTTTCTTTTCTTATCGTCTCCAGCGTCAAACGTAAATGTCCCACGTGTTCTTCTTGAGACTTAGAGTACACAAAAATATCATCAATGAATACCACCACAAACTTATCTAAAAATGGTTTAAACACCATGTTCATCAAATCCATGAATGCTGCAGGGGTGTTGGTCAAACCAAAAGACATTACCAGAAACTCGTAGTGTCCGTACCGAGTTCTGAATGCCGTCTTTGGTACATCCTCCTTCCTTAACTTTAATTGATGATACCCACTTCTCAAATCTATCTTCGAGAAGTACTTAGCTCCCTTCAACTGATCAAACAAGTCATCTATTCTTGGCAACGGATATTTATTCTTAATAGTGACTTTGTTTAATTCCTTGTAATCAATGCAAATGCGCATTAACCCATCCTTCTTTTTCACGAATAACATTGGCGCTCCCCACGATGACACACTTGGCTGAATGTATTTCTTATTTAGCAGCTCTTGCAGTTGTACCATCAGTTCCTTCATCTCTACCGGAGCCATCCTATACGAAGCCTTTGATATTGGAGCAGTTCCTGGCTGTAAGTTGATCACGAACTCAATCTCTCTGTCAGGCGGAAGTCCTAGCGAATTTTCTGGAAATACGTCCACAAAATCCCTAACCACTGGTATCTCCTCCAGTTTCACACCCTTCTTTTGAGTATCGACTATGTAAACTAAGTACCCTACACATCCTTGATTCAATAACTTCTTGGCCTGTATAATCATCAAACATCTCGTTTGTCTAGTCGACTTGCTACCATAGAAAACTACCATTGACGGAGTCATAATGTTTACACATTTATTTCGGCAATCAATTATCGCTCCATAATTGAATAGTCAATCCATTCCCAATAAAACATCAAACTCTCCAAGTTTTATCGGAATAAAATCAACTATCATAATATTTCCCTTTATGTTCAACCTACAAGTCTTGTATATGAACTTAACAAGAATTACCTCCCTATTCGCAATTACTATGTTTAAAGGGAAATTCAACTTTTCACTAGGCAATTCTAACCTCTTAGAAAATTCGTCAGATATAAACGAGCAAGTAGCACCTGAATCAAATAATACATATGAATTTATATCATTGATTGGGATAATACCTGACACAACCTCTTTCGACTGCACTACATCCTAAACTGTCATATTGAAGGTTTTGGATGTGGGACTTGTCGACGTCGGCATTTTTAGTTGTCCCTTTCCGTTACTTGTTCTTTGGTGTTCTCATTTTAGGTGAGATTTGTTTTAAAAAACAAGTGAAAAAGGTCTGACATGCATAATGTCGACGATGAATCGATAAGAGTCGCTTGATTGGTTTTTTAAATGGTTGTACCAACACAACCGAGAAAAGGTTTGCACATTGACCCAAATGATGTGACATCGCTAAACGGTCGGTGAAACCGAGATTCATTAGGGTCAGGGGACTTGGTTATGCTGCGGGGAAGGTGTTAGGCACCCCCGACATCCGTGTTACCACGGTGACCGCCTCTTTTCAAGAAACTATTATCTAAATGTGTATGTGTGTGGGTCAATGTGCTATTTATTTGGAAGTAGTGCAAGGTCTCGTTCGTACCTATATCCACAGGGTTTGAATTTATGTAAAAATTCAGTTTTTAGCAAGATATAACAATGATGTTTTATAAAAAGGTTTTTCAAACCCTGATGCTCAATAGTAATTGAGACCTTTTACACTTCCATTTTATTAAGTGTTCGGCTTGATTGATTTTATTTTACGAATGCGAGGCATCCGTACGAAAATAATATATAAAATAATGCTGACTTCCTCGTGGGTATGGAAACCATCTGAGGAAATTCGATAATCGCAGAATAATTTATAGGTCACATACGGTTTGCCAAATGTCCATCACGGAACCGAATCTAGATCCAATAAATTTGAATCTGTGATCACATGATTCCTAAAGCGCATATGATATCACAATTTATATAAAAGCGATAGCGGAAGGTGTATATATATAAAAGTCAGTAAATATATATATCTGAGACATGATCACCAACCACGAAGCACCTTCATGGGGGATCAGAAATGTAAATGAAGCTGTAAAAGCTATCAACCGCCACGGAGAAAACTCCAGGAGGGACGAAACATAAATAAAGCTATAAAAAGCAATCAATCGCCACGAAGTGAACTCGAGCGAGGATTTAAACGTAAAGAAAGCGTCAGAAGCGATCAACCACCACGAAGTAAACTCCAGGTGGGACGAAATATATATATATATAAAAGCGATAAACTCACCGGATGTAAAATTCAGGCTCATCAAACAAAGTTCGACAACAATTCATATATATAAGTATATATATATATATATATAATTTGCCAATATAATTGAAAGCGAGCAAGAAACCTCTCAGAATGAAGTTTTGTCGGTAATCTTATCTCGGAACCTAATTCGCTTAATTGAATAGCTCATCAATTGGCGCGTGAGTCCATGATAGAGGATTAATCAGAAACGACTTTAGTAAAAATAGACTACATTTGGAAGGAGAAAGAACAAGACCATTGGTTTTAAGCTGTTTGGAAGAAGCGAATTTAAATGTTTAATATGCTCTTGATAGTCTTGGAGAATACAAGGATATCGTCGATGTATAGAATGATAAAATGATCGAAAGGATTCAAAATATTATTAAGAATATTCGAAATTCTTGGGTGCATTTTTAAGTCCAAATATTTGAACATTCCATTCATAGTGTCCAAACAGTGGTAAATGCAGTTTTGTATTTATCATCCGGATGAATAAAGACTTGCTGTAAATCGACTTAAGGTCAAATTTACTAAATATTGTGGAGACACTTAACGTACCAAGGAGATCATCCTTGTTGGGCAAAGGGTACCTTATCTATTCTAGTACTTTGTTTAATGGTTTTCTTTTTACCTGTACTTTTACTTTAGTAAAATGTTTTTACCTGTACTTTTACTTCAGTTAAATGTTTCTTACTTTTACTTTACCCCAGTTGTTGTAATAGTAACAATGTAATAATTCATTTTCCTTGTTCTATAAAAGGAATTCGAATTCATTTGGTTCAGTCAGATTTAGAAAGACTCAGAAGGATAAATTTGAATTTATCCTTTTCAAGGATAAATTTTGCTGACTTGCAATCTATTCTAACTAGAAATTTTTGGTTAAATAAATCTCTCTGAAATTTTTTGATACATAAAACTAATGATAAAATTTCCTTTTTAATAGTACTATATTTTAACTGTGTAGGATTCCATGCGCCAAAATGGAAACGAACAATTTGTTCATCAGAAGTAGGAGTTAATTTTTGTTTGAGTATGCCACCGAATCCAATGTCAGAGGCATCGGTTTCAACTATTTTGAAAGCTGAATCGTTTGAAATGCCAAGGCAAGGCAAAACCTTAACATATTTTTTAACTTGTTGGACGACAGAAGTATGAATGTCAGTCCATGGGGGAGGATTACTTGTGTGTTACCGAAAAGAAAGGCTTACAAATCTTCACGAGGTCCTTGTAAAACTTGCCAATATAATTGAGCGAGCAAGAAACCTCTCAGAATGAAGTTTTGTCGGTAATCTTATCTCGGGAACCTATCGGCGAATTGAATAGCTCTACATCAATTGGCGCGTGAGTCCCATGATAGAGGATTAATCCAAAACCTGACTTTAGTCAAAAACAGACTACATTTGGAAGGAGAAAGAACAAGACCATTGGTTTTAACTGTTCGGAAGAACGAATTTAAATGTTTAATATGCTCTTCAATAGTCTTGGAGAATACAAGGATATCGTCGATGTATAGAAAGATAAAATGACTGAAAGGATTCAAAATATTATTAAGAATATTCTGAAATTCACTGGGTGCATTTTTAAGTCCAAATGACTGAACATTCCACTCGTAGTGTCCGAACGGAGTGGTAAATGCAGTTTTGTATTTATCATCTGGATGAATAGCAACTTGCCAGAATCCAGACTTAAGGTCAAATTTACTAAATATTGTGGAGACACTTAACCTACCAAGGAGATCATCCTTGTTGGGCAAAGGATACCTTATCCATTCTAGTACTTTGTTTAATGGTTTATAATTAATGACTAACCGAGGGACACCTCTTTCTTTCTCAACTTCGTTATTAACATAGAAAGCTGGGCAAGACCATGGTGACTTGCTATGTCTAATTAAACCTTTACTAAGAAGATCATTAATTTCTTTTTTACATAGCTCCATTTGTTCATGACTCATTTGAATAGGTCTAGCTTTAGTGGGAATTAAATGTTCTTTAAATTCCTTAGCATAGGGTAACCTAATTGTGTGCTTCTTCCTATGCCAAAAAGCATTGGGAGAATCAGAACAAAATTTTTTTAGTAAATAATCTTTTAATTCTTTTATTTTTTCTTGGACTCTGTTACTCTTAAGTTGTTCTTCAACTTGCTGATACTTAACTTCGTCTTTAAGGAAATTTAAATGAGTAACTTTGCAGTTTAACAGATTCAATGATTTAGAAATTGATTCTTCTTGAATAAATTTTAAATCTCTTTCTTTTGGTTTGATTAGGAAACTAAATTTAATCCTTTTTCCTAAGTGTTCGCAACTTAAACCTTTATTACTAGTAGTAAATGGGTATAATAAATAGATAAACGATAATCCTAAAATAATTTTGTCAGTAAGATTGCGAACTAAGACAAATGAGGTCTTAAAACACATACTGTCTTGACAAATATGTACATTAGGTAATTTATATTTTATTTCCATCTGACTTCCGTTAGCTGAATTTAGTTTTACACTAGTTTTCTTATAATATCGTGTGGGGATAATACCTTCTTGATGACAGTTCAAATCGCACCGAAGATCAACTAAAAGCGTGGAGTCAGCATGAGAACGTTTTATCGATAACTAAATTAATAGAGATATACCTTTTTTGAATAGTAATATCTTTAATTCTTTTTTAAGGAGAGACCTTGAATAAAGAGGTCGAATATTTAGCACCGATGATTACGGTTCATCGTGACTTTCATCACTAGAAGAGGAATCATGAACTTGAAGATCGATTTCTTATCATCAATCTCTTTTCTTAAGTTAGAAATATCTAATTTTAAGTTAGAAATTTCTTTCTTAAGTTTATTAACTTCTTGATTTAATTCGGGAAGGGTAATTTCTTTTTTTAGGAGATTTAAATCTTTCAAGAGTTTTGTTGAGACTGAAAATTGGTTTTCTTTGGCTCTAAGAACTTTATCCATGACTTTTTTATCTTTGGTTAACAAATCTTTTAATTGCTTCAAATAATGGAGTTTTTAATTCAAGGTCTGTAATTTTACTAATTAGATCAACTAATAAAGAACTTTCTTCTTCTTCTTCGTAATTACATTGATTCTTTTACAACAATTTTTATTGCAATTTTCTGTACATATAGTGACTTCATTTTCACTATCAGATTCATCGTTAGATGTATTATTACTAGAAGATTCTAGAATATCAGAAGCTTCTTCATCACTACCACTGTTATTTTTAATTCTCATTAATTCTAATAAATGTTCTGTATCTTCGGCTGAAATATTTAATTGAGTTAATTTTTGTTTAACTCTACATTCACTTTTATAATGTCCTTTCTGCCCACAATTGTGACAGACAATTTTACTTTTATCATATTTCTTTGATTTTTTATATGATTTTTCTTAGATGACTTGGGTTTATTGTAATAAGTATCTTGATTATTATTCTTTTATCATGATTATATCTCTTCTTTTTTACGCTTATGACTTTTATGTGACTCAATATGTTTATTCTTATGCCTGTGCTTTCTTCTAGAGGGAGCAACCGGCGGTAAATCATATTGTTCACAAAATGTTCCTAACTCGTATTTAGCTTTATTTTTATCTTTTCTGGCTTGTTTAGCTAACTTAAAGTCAATACACATTTTTAATCTGATTTTTTGAATATAACAAATAATATCACCATAAGTCAAATTATCATAATCTATATATCCTAAATTTTTACTTAATTCTTCCCTAACCTTGTGAGCAAATAAAGATGGTAAACCATTAACAAATTTCTCTTTCCAAAATGGTTTGTTACTGTCATTTCTCATCATAACTCTGAAAGTAAATACATCTTTGTACCATCTAAAATCACTTAGAGTGGGACATGTAAGATTACTTAATTGATCATGGATTCTTTCATTGATATTACTAGGAGTTCCAACAAAATGTTTAATTATAGTAAATATTAAAGTATTAACTCCATCGGAAGACCAATACCAAAGATCTTCATCAAAGATGGGATTGCCTTCATTATCTCTTTGGATAGCATGAACTATGGAACATCTAATGTCTTCAGTGAGATGTTTTTCCCACCAAGACCTGAGAATGCCAATAAACCACTAGCTATTAATTCAACTATATCTGATTGAGATAAAGAGTTGAATTTGGTAATATAGCTGTTGGCTACCATAGACATATGATTAAGTTTATTAAGAATTTCTTGTTCACCAAATCCATCTATATTCCATTCATAAATCTTATTAGAGGACACAGAGAACTGTTTATCTAGATTTCTCTCTTCGAACTGTAGATCCGGAGGAGTTGGTCTAGAGTACCAATTTCTGGTAATACTTGTGTTATTGACAGTTAATTTATTTAGCTGTTCATTAAGGTTTGAAATGGATGAGTGATTAGAGTGATCCGAAGAACTTTCGTTATCATCATTTGTTTTAACATGATCGATAACAGCAATGGTTCCACTTGGACCTGGTTCTGTTTTAAGTTTTTTAAATAACTTTTCAATAGATTGGATCAATTCACTTTCTTTATTAGGTAGACTTAGATTATATCTGTTTTCTGGTAATTTAATTAAAGGTTGTTCAAGTTTTGAATCAGATTTTTTAATAATTCCTTCTTCAAATTTTTCTTCAATCCTATCTAGCTGTTTTCCTACTATTGATAGATATTGATTACTAAAGTTTAACTGTTCAATTAATTTTTTATTATCATTAGTTCTGTCAGGAATCTTGAAGGCACTAGCGATAACTGAAGTGTTTTTAATTGGAATTAGAACTGTCTCTAAAGAAGGATGACTGGACGATACTTTAGATCTATCTTCTTTAATCCATTGAGTTTTACTAATAACATTACATTTACTTTGGTACTGATCATACCAGTCGTAGAACATGATGTTAATTTCCTCATTTTTAATAAATCTTTTCCATCTATTAACTATCTTATCTCTTTCCTTTTCTATGGGGTGAGTAGATCTGAATAGATGTCTCTTTTCTTTGTTAAATTTTGAATTAAAATCCTTTACTAAGTTATCCCAATCTAAAACGAAATTCTTTTTAATGACTCTTAATTGATTATTAATTGGGGCATTAAAATCGATCGTAATGGGATATCTTCGAGGATCTTTGGGAGAAGAAGAATCTTCATCTTCACGGTATCATTCTGAGTATAGCAAGGATGACTAACTTGTCCTTGATTAAGGATACCTTTAAGTTTGATATCTCTAACCGAAGGATTACTAAGGACTTCAGTATCTCTTCTAGTGTGGATAACTGAAGGAGCTGAAGAACTGGAAATGTCTTAAATGATAACTGGGGTTCTAGTACGTTCAAAACTAATTTTAACAGTTCCATCAGAAAACTGTTGAATGTTTTCAATATTTAACAAATTGTTAACTATGGGCTGCTGTGGCAATTCATTGGGTAAAGTCCATTGATTAGGTAAAGTAATATCCTTCCAAAGAATTGTTCTTGGGATCTGGATATTAGCATCACTAGTTGAACTTTGAATTAAAAGCGTTTGATCTTTTGGACTTTTATTAAGAGCATGAACATTTAAGTTTGATTTCATTGTTTTATAGTAAATTCTGTAAATCAAAGCAATGGGTTGAGATCCTTCAATCATTTGAGTAATCTCTCCATCAGTTTTAATATTTAATGATAAGGCTTTGAATAAGTTTTAATCACTAAGACTCAAGGTGAAATCAGGAAAGCAATTGAAATGGATAGGTCCATTATGCAAACTTGCTTCCATGGCACCAATAATACTGGGATAATAATTCAAAAATCTAGCATCTCTAAGGCAGAGGTAGATAGATGAATTAATTCTTTTTCTATTGAGAGGTTTGACTGCAACTTGAACAAGACCTATGTGAATAAAATTGTAACCCTTCTTTCTGTGTTTTTTAATAACTTCTGGCGATAAAAGACTACAATTTTCGTATTCTTTGTTAATTGCATAAACTCTTTCAACTGTTTTGACATTATAGTCAGTTTTGAACTTATCGGAAAAGGTTGACTGATAAATATCTTTAGGAGATACTCTAGGTATGTTCCAATTGTGTAAAACTTGATTAATGTTTTCATAACTATGTTCTTCTTGGTTAACTATGTCCGGGACAGGAGGCAAAGTCGACCTGTTACTAACTGAAGAGCTGGATCTGAATAACCTACTCATCTTGACTGTTTCAAAATAAAATCTTACTCAAGGTCCATACATGCATACCCCGTTTACCCAAAGTAGACTCATACCTATGTTCTATAACCCTTTGACCGCCACACACCACGGAGACTTACAAAGGTTAAACACGAACTAGGTGGACTACAGGTAAGTAAGGTGACTTCAGAACTTTGATGAAGAAGATGATTTTGAAAAAGTAAAGAGAAGTTTGATTAAAAAGATCTACTAATTCAGCTACCAACACCAAAAAAAAATGGCTCTGATACCATGGAGTTATGATACAAAGACTCATTTTTATTTATGATACAAAGAATCAAAGATTACAGATGGTTTTAACTTACAAGTTTACTGAAATAAGAACATTAGATGAAGGGGGTTGAGTAAAGCTTAATCGGCGGTTGAGGCTAAAGATTTATCGGAAGAAGGAACTCGAGTTTTTCTAAGTCTCGATTGAACCAAATGAATTGAATTCCTTTTATAGAACAAGGAAACCGAATTATTACATTATTACTTATTACAACAATGGGGTAAAGTAAAAGTAAGAAACATTTAATCGCAGATAATCAATCAAAGTGTGATGTGACATCAAGAATCGCTTCCCGTGACCTCTCGTCACTTGACCTCGCCACCAAAGACTGCCTTTCCGTGACTAGTCAAGAAGATCTTACGCTTTTCACTAGTGTGACAATCATTCAAGCATCGGCCCCATGGTCAAGATTAGTCAAAAAAAAAAGACGTCGCTTTTCCATCAAAAATGCATTCTTTTCTTTTACAATACTTTTACTTTAGTAAAATATTTTTACACAATACTTTTACTTGAGTTAAATGTTTCTTACTTTTACTTTACCCCAGTTGTTGTAATAGTAACAATGTAATAATTCGTTTTCCTTGTTCTATAAAAGGAATTTGAATTCATTTGGTTCAGTCAGACTTAGAAAGACTCAGAGTTCCTTCTCTGATAAATCTTTAGCCTCAACCGCTGATTAAGCCTACTCAATCCCCTTCATCTAATGTTCTTATTTCAGTAAACTTGTAAGTTAAAACCATCTGTAATATTATAAAAGTGAATGTAGAGTTAAACAAAAATTAACTCAATTAAATATTTCAGCCGAAGATACAAAACAATTATTAGAATTAATGAGAATTGAAAATAACAGTGGTAGTGATGAAGAAGCTTCTGATATTCCAGAATCTTCTAGTAATAATACATCTAACGATGAATCTGATAGTGAAAATGAAGTCACTATATGTACAGAAAATTACAATAAAAATTATTGTAAAAGAATCAATGTAATTACGAAAGAAGAAGAAGAAAGTTCTTTATTAGTTGATCTAATTAGTAAAATTACAGACCCTGAATTAAAAACTCAGTATTTGAAGCAATTAAAAGATTTGTTAACCAAAGATAAAAAAAGTCACTGATAAAGTTCTTAGAGCCAAAGAAAAACCAATTTTCAGTTTCAACAAAATTCTTGAAAGATTTAAATCTCTGGTAAAAGAAATTACCCTCCCTGAATTAAATCAAGAAGTTAATAAACTTAAGAAAGAAATTACTAACTTAAAATTAGATATTTCTAACTTAAGAAAAGAGATTGATGATAAGAAATCAGATCTTCAAGTTCATGATTCCTCTTCTAGTGATGAAAGTCACGATGAACCAGAATGATCAGGTGCTAAAGATCAAAGCAAGGTGAAATCAGTAGATCTTTTTAATCAAACTTCTCTTTACTTTTTCAAAATCATCTTCTTCATCAAAGTTCTGAAGTCACCTTACTTACCTGTAGTCCACCTAGTTCGTGTTTAACCTTTGTAAGTCTCCAGGGTGTGAGCAGTGTCGGGTTATAGAACATAGGTATGAGTCTACTTTGGGTAAACGGGGTATGCATGTATGGACCTTGAGTAAGATTTTATTTTGAAACAGTCAAGATGAGTAGGTTATTCAGATCCAGCTCTTCAGTTAGTAACAGGTCGACTTTGCCTCCTGTCCCGGACATAGTTAACCAAGAAGAACATAGTTATGAAAACATTAATCAAGTTTTACACAATTGGAACATACCTAGAGTATCTCCTAAAGATATTTATCAGTCAACCTTTTCCGATAAGTTCAAAACTGACTATAATGTCAAAACAGTTGAAATAGTTTATGCAATTAACAAAGAATACGAAAAATTGTAGTCTTTTATCGCCAGAAGTTATTAAAAAACACAAAAAGAAGGGTTACAATTTTATTCACATAGGTCTTGTTCAAGTTGCAGTCAAACCTCTCAACAGAAAAGGAATTAATTCATCTATCTACCTCTGCCTTAGAGATGCTAGATTTTTGAATTATTATCCCAGTATTATTGGTGCCATGGAAGCAAGTTTGCATAATGGACCTATCCATTTCAATTGCTTTCCTGATTTCACCTTGAGTCTTAGTGATCAAAACTTATTCAAAGCCTTATCATTAAATATTAAAACTAATGGAGAGATCACTCAAATGATTGAAGGATCTCAACCCATTGCTTTGAATAAAAGACTCAGCACAAATGGAGCAAAATGAGTCATAAAAGCAAGTAAACGCTCCGGATGTAAAATCCAGGCTCATCGAACAAAAGTCGACACCACGTTAATATATATAAATGTATATATATATATATATATATATATATATATATATATATATATATAAAAGTAGTAAACGCTCCAGGCCAAAGTTCAGCTCATCGAACAAAGTTTAAACACAGTTCATATATATATATATATATATATATATATATATATATATATATATATAAAAGCAAATAAATGCTCGCATCAAGTCTAGGCTCATCGAACAAAGTTTGACATTACAGTTATATATATATATATATATATAAATATATATATATATATAAGCAAATAAATTCTCCGCATCAAGTCTAGGCTCAATCGAGGCATAACTCAATAATTTAGTTCATATATATATAAATATATATATATATATATATATGTATATACAAACTGAAATGAAATCACAGACTGAAATCCGGGCAAACACACGCAACACGACTCTCAACGTGAAGAAGGGTGTGTGCAAAGATGAAGAGAAAGGCTTTAAAGTGTGTGAGAAGGCTTATAGTGGACTGCCAAAGAAGACTTCTATATCTTTAAAGTGGGTAAACACTGGATTTTGTAGGTACAAAAGTAGCTATATATGAGCTCACATGTGTTTAAAATGAGAAAGCACTCAGTATGGGGTGAGTACAGAGCAAATTGGGCAAGGCTTCCTCGCTCTTTATCTTGTAAATATGGCCACCCCAAGCCCTCTATTTATAGAGGGGGGGAGCCAGAGGTACCTGCGGCTCAGCATCAGGTGTACCTGCGGCTACCCAGGGTACCCAGGCAGTGTGGGTCCCGCCGTGTCGAAGTACGTACACTTGGACAACGCGCTATTCGCTCAGTCGTTCATGACTTTCAATCCGGGAGTCCGATGGAAGCATGCCATACCATTCCGGAAAGCCCTTTCCAAGAGCTACACAATGACATAGGATTTTCCCTTTTTTGATTCCAGGAAGATTGGTCCATGACCGAAATGGCATTCCCGAGTTTCCGTCAGGTAGTCCGTTGAGCCGTTCTGCGTAGTTTGCACTCGAAAGTTAAGATATGGTTCTTGTGGGACTTCTATTGAAGTATTTTGAGTTGACATGAGTTGATTTGATGTGAGTTGAAGTTAAGTTGGCAAAATGACCATTTTGCCCCTCCCGGGGTTATCTCCAGTTTTTGCGCAGTTGTAGCAGTATTTTCTCAGGATTATCTCTGAGGTTGACTTGATGTTGACTTTATCTGTCTGTAGGGTTATCTCTGAGGTTGGATTGACTTCCTGGGGCTACCTCCAAGCTTTGATCTTGATCCCCCAGGGCTATCTCTGGGGTTGAAACTGACTTTCTTGGGGTTATCTTCGGGGTTGGAAACTGGATCTCCCGTGGCTATCTCCGGGGTTAAAATTGATGTTGTGGTCCTCAATGTTATCTCCGGAGTGTAAAAAGACATTTTTTCCCTCCCGCATGGTTAGTAACAGGAAAAGAGAATTTTGAGTGTCTACAGATGCCCCTCTATATCATGTTCATGCAATGCAGTGGAATGGACATGATAAAGATTAGTAGACACTTGAAAATATGACAAGGTATTTCTAATGATGCAAATCGTAATGTAATGAATGTTTATGATGAATGTTAAAATGTTTTCGCAGCTCGCACATCGCATTTAGCACTTCGACTTTTTGCATTTGGCTATTCGTGACGCGTAACTCGCGACATCATATTTCATTATATTGCAAATCGTAAATCGCAATGTAATGAATGTAATGATGCATGTTAAAATGTTTTTGCAAATCGCTTTACCTTTACCGATCATTGCTGATGCCTATGCTGGTGTTGACTCCAACGGTTTAGCTTTTTGTCGGTGTCGTCGATGCCTGTTTGATGAAGAGAAATCGAGATGACATTCTGAAATCATCGGACCTTCCCGATGTATACGCTGGTAGTTTACAATTGTGCCTATCCTAAGGGTATTTTGACAACGGATCCTACCCTGCTGGTAGTTGAATGCGCTGTCATAGCCCAACTATTTTGGTTCCCACTCGAACATTGGTATATAAATCTTTCATCGCTGAACTATCTTGATGTTGCGCTGAATTGATGCCAATGGATTAGAATACCGGATCCTCTGATACCTTCACTGCAGTAATATTCAAAGGTTTGCTTCACCAGACTCTGCCTTGATAGAGATGTACATTGATGTAGCGCTCACCCTTTTTGAGGTGATTTGGAGTCTCCTTTCGTTGTTGGGCACTTGTGCCCCATTTCCTTGAACGTTTGATTCAGTAACACTATTTGAACTAATGACCGAATCAATGCTAACATCCCTGGAGGGTACAACTCGTTCTTTTGCTGCCAAGATTTGAACTTCAGTGTAGAGTTCTCAATTTGTGAGAATTTGGCGCCGGTTGACACATTTGATGATGAGGATTTCATTCGGTAGACCTTTTGTTATTGGGCTCCTGCTTTTAAGTTAATGACTTTCTTGAGAATTTTCCCCTTCTTTTGTAGGGGCAAGCCAAAGTCGCCATAATTTCTTTCAGCAGTTCTCCCCTTGCTTTTGCTGAAAGGCTTGATCCCGCCTTAAGATCCTTCCATTTCTTGGAATTGGACAATGCCCCAGTCCTTTAGCATGTTGATGCCGAGGGTTCGTAAGAAAAACTCTCTTTGTTGATGAAGTTTGATTGAGTAATATCCAAATCGTTAGTGAGATGATGTGAGGGAAGCTCGACGATGATCTTTGTACTACGTCGATGATGATCTTGGTGGCGCATTTTCCTCTTTAGGATGGTTGATAAATGCCCTAGTGTTGAGTTATCATTGTTCACGAGATTGACCCCGATCTTGTTATACGAGTTCCAATATCGGGTTGTTGCCAATTTTGAAATTGCCCTGACTTTGCTTGTTATGCAGGATAGTTACTTTTTGTGAGATGAGTGATAAGACGCCGAGATCACGGGGAGGCTTTTACGTCTGCATGCGGATGGTGAACATATAGTGGATTTGGGCTTTGATGCCCTCAATCATTATTCTTGACTTGTTCTCATAATTGGCGTTGATGGTTTTCTTCGATTTGATGAAGCCTTGTGATTGAGGGTGTCGGATCTTTGAAGGTCCTTATTGCTGCTTGTCTTAGTGTATCGTTGTTTCTTCCTTTCTGGGATTTGTGACTGATTCGATGGAATGACATTGAAGTGTTGTTGGGTCTTCTCGACATAGGTCGCTGACTTAGAGGGTTGTTCTTGAGCGTAGATTTAGGATTGATGTTTGGGTTTGGATGTTTCTTTTGAGGGTCAGACCGTACCACTGATGGCTGCCACGTACTCCTGTGTATGTGGGAGATCAGGTCGACGTAGTTCCTGCTTGATAAGATAAACGGTTTGAGAATTGATTGTTTGAGAAGTGTCTGCTTGGGTTTTTTGGGTTTTTGTTTAGTTTGACCACACCATAAATGGCTGCCTACGTACTCTTGTTAATGAGGTGAGATCAGGTCTTTCATAGTTCCAACCTTGGTTTGAAAAGGGTCAAAGTGGTGAGTGGTGAAAAGGGTGTTGAGATGTTTTTGTTTTGTTTTTGCTTTTGTTTTTTTTTTTTGTTTTTTTCTTTACATGCATGAAAAATAAAAGGCACACTACGAAGAAAGTGATATCGTCCAATCATAACGTGGAACTCACAATTGCATCCTCTGGATATACATCTTCTCGGCTAGTTGAGGCCTGATAGTCCAGTTGTCAGTGGTTATGTTGCCTTCAAGGCTCGGGATAAGAGTTACAACTTGGTTCTGAATGTCTTCACTTATGGCCATAACTTGATCGCTTCCTGATTCAGTACATTCCTCAGGGACGCTTGAACTGGACGCATCGCAAAAATGTATGAACTCCTGATTCTTTAATGAGTTGGTTTCCCCGACAACCTCAGCACCTTTTCCTTCATTTGTTCCTTCACCTTTTTCTTGGGTTTGAAGGGATTCAACCATGAAATCTCCCTTGACCTGTTGTCGTATTTCTTGTAGGGAACTTTCCTTTTTGGCTTTTTCTTCCTTGGAAATGATTAGTATTTCCTCCGCATCATCCAAGGTGATAAAATCAAGAACGTTGTTGTTATCTTTGGACCACAGAATGTTTGATCTTGGTGGAGGAAACTCCTTTGGGGATTCCCTTGTCTCCTCTGTCATTCCTTCCATTGCGATTAGTCCACCTTGTGTTTTACCTAAATTAGTGCTCATAGCCTTTACCTTCTCTGAACTGCTTGTCTCGAATGCACAACTTAGGCTTTTTATTTCCTTTTTGCCTTTTTTTGTCATGGAAATTCTATCTCCAATTCCCCATTTTCAATGAGATCTTGGATTTTATGTCGCAAAGACCAAAGATTCCTCGATCGTATGCCCAAGCGAGTTAGAATGGTAAAGACATATCTTGGTGGAATCTTAACTCTTTATCTTGGGATTTTTAGGAGGCAACAACTCAGTAATCCTTCCTTCGCTTATTAGAAAGTATAGCATTTCTTCATTGGATTTACTTAGAGGTGAATTTTCTGGACACTTATGGAGGTTGTTTGATCTTTCTTCTTTGAGAATTCGCATTCCCCCGAGCGATTTATTCGTTGGCGAGATCTTCTATCAATTTTACCATCCCCCTTTTCTTGGCCTTCTGATAGTTGAGTAAAAAACTGCCTCGTTTCTTGATGTTGGCGCACTATCAGCTTAGCTAGCTGATTTACTTGATTCTGGATTGCCTCTAATTTTTGCATTACTAGCATACCCTCCTCCGAGTTTTCCCACTCTAGAACATTTGTTTTGTGCCTTTGGGGGTATTCCTCCATCCTTCTTCGTATGTACTTTACGAATTGGATACATTTCAGCGCTTCCTAACCCGATCATGTTTACTTCCTCCGTATCATGATGTACCGTAAGGTTGGTGTTGACATTTTGTTGGTCAGGTTGTTGGACCACAATACTGCCACTTTCGATTAGATTTTGAATTTTATGCTTTAAGGACCAACAATCTTGTGTATCGTGTCCTGGAGACCTGGAGTGGTAAACATATCTTTGGCTTGGATTGTATCTTTTGCTCCCTGGTTCCAGAGGTGGGGCCAATTCGGTAATTTTCTTGTGATCCATTAATATCGCCAATACATGTTCAAGGGAATCGCCCAGTGGAGTGAATACCCGATTTTCCGTTCTTTCAAATTTTCTTTTCCTGTCTGGGTATTGGTTGAATGCAGCCTGTTGTTGAGATGGCAGATTATCTTGCATTTTCCAAATGGGGGGACTGTAGTTTGGCCTCCTAGCTTGCCCTTGTACAACAAGGGATACATCTTCATTGCCTTTATCGGGTACCCCCTTAGGATCGCTCGCATACTTGCCAGTTTGTATATGCTTGGCGACTGCTTCCAATGCAGTGAAGTCTTTAATCTTGTCTGCCTTTAGGCCCATCTCTGCCATTTCGCCATGTTTGATCATTTCTGAAAACGGCTTTCCTATGCCTACTAGGATCCTCTCGTAGTACGGAGCCTCTAAGATAACAATAAACATCATTACCATCTCAGTTTCTGTCATTGATGGAATGACTTGCGCTGCGAGATGTCTCCACCTTTGGGCATATTCTAGGAAAGATTCAGTACTTTGCTTTTTGACTTTAGTCACTTGGTATCGATCTGGTGCCATTTGCGACTGAAAACTGTACTGATTTAGAAAGGCATGGGTCAATCCTTCCCAGTTATGGATTTTGGCATTGTCAAGTCGGGCATACCAGGCTTTAGCCTCTCCAGTGAGACTCTTTTGAAAAAGTTGCATTCTGAGGCTTTCATCTTCAGCATAAGACCCCAGTTCGCCAATGTACACTTTTAGGTGCGTATAGGGATCGCTTCGCCCCATTGTACTTTTCAAAAACTCGGGACTTTAAATTTGGTAGGATATCAAGCCCCTGGGAATATGCAGAGATCGGAATAGGTGACACTTCCGTAGTTTCCAGTCCCTTTGATTGATCGGATAGTTTCCTCCATTTGTTGGACTTTCTTTCTCATATCCCAAGTTTCTCGATCATCCCTGAGATTTGTGATTTCTTTATTGAAATGAGGTTTAGGTATCCGAGTTTCCATCTTTTTGCCCATACCCTGACTGCCCCCTGGTGTGAAGGACTCTGGTTGAGTAGGCATTGTCTGGCCCTGCGTATTTTTACTTTGTTCTTGTAGAAAGACAACCAATTCTGCTATCTGATTCCTTAATCCTTCAAACTGCTCTCGGGAAACAGGAGTAGGATCAAGTTGGGTACTTGTAGCCATGTTTGACGGTGGGCTTAGTGCCTTCTTGAACTTTAAACGGGTAACGGGACCAATTGCTTCCCTACAAAAAGACTTATGTAGTTTAGTCTTAGTAAATGTAGGAATATTACATACTACTTAATGTGTCCGTTTAGGAGTATTATCCTGTGAAATGGATGTCCGTTGACTAGATAGCATGACAAGTTTTGATATGAAAGGGAATGTATGTACACATATTCCTTTATATTTTCCATTACATTGAGATTTACATGGAAATGAAATTACAAGTAATTGAATTTACAAGTAATTGAAATGTGAAAGTATGAAGAGACTTTCCTTCGCATTTTGGGTTTATCAGAGGCTGACCTTTCTTAGGTTACTCTCGCGGCTTTTTGGCATGAAGGTTCCGAAATCATCGCAATTTACTCAACGGGAAATTAATCCGGTCTTTCAACTGGAGTGAATTTGGATTGTGCCTTTCCTGAGCCTCAGGGAATCAGTCTTCCCACGAGTCTATTAATCAAACACCGACGGGATAGCCTCCTGGTGGAGGGACCACACAACATACATTCACATACATTGTGTCTCACCGTATGAAAATGATGACATGTGCGAAGCACTAATATCACAAGCAGATATGGTGCGAGGCACTAAGTGCAATAAGTAAATGCATTCGTACACATTCATCATAAATGTAAATGCAACATCCACACACAAGCAGATACCAGTTTTGAAAAGATTGTAATAGCGGCTTAAGTCCTCTTACTGGAGTCCCCAGTAGAGTCGCCACCTGTCGACGTCGGGATTTTTAGTTGTCCCTATCCGTTACTTGTTCTTTGGTGTTCTCATTTTCGGTGAGATTTGTTTAAAAAAATAAGTGAAAAAGGTCCAACATGTATAATGTGGACAATGGACTGTTAAGAGTCGCCAGTTGGTTTTTTAAATGGTTGTACCAACACAACCAAGAAAAGGTTTGCACATTGACCCAGTGATGTGACACTGCTAAATGGGTCAGTGAAACCGAGATTCATTAGGGTCCGGGAACTTGGTTATGCGGAGGGAAGGTGTTAGGCACCCCCCGACATCCGTGTTACCACGGTGACTGCCTCTTTTCAAGAAATTATTATCTGAATGTGTGTGTGTGTGGGTCAATGTGCTGTTTATTTGAAAGTAGTGTGAGGCCTCGTTCGTACCTATAAACACAGGGTTTGAATTTATGTAAAAATTCAGTTTTTAGCAAGATATAGGAATGATGTTTTATAAAAAGGTTTTTCAAACCCTGATGCTCAATAGTAATTGAGACCTTTTACACTTCCATTTTATTAAGTGTTCGGCTTGATTGATTTTATTTTACGAATGCTAGGCATCCGTACGAAAATAATATATAAAATAATGCCGACTTCCTCGTGGGTATGGAAACCATCTGAGGAAATTCGGACATAATTGAGAATAATTTACAAGTCGCCATAAATTGACAATGTCTATCACAGGAACCGAATCTAGATCCAATAGGCTGAATCTGTGATCACATGAATCCTAGGCGCACATGATATCGTAATTTATATGAAAGTAGTAAGCCGGTATATATATAAAAGATGTAAATATATATATATACAGACATGATCACCAACCACGAAGCACCTCCATTGGGGATCAAAAATGTAAATGAAGTTGTAAAAGCTGTCAACCGCCACGGATGAAACTCTAGGCGGGACGAAACGTAAATAAAGCTGTAAAAAGTAATCAACTGCCACGAAGTGAACTCCAGGTAGGACGAAACATAAAGAAAGTTGTAAAAGCGATCAACTACCACGAACTGAACTCCAGGCAGGACGAAACATAAACAAAGTTGTAAAAGCGATCAACCACCACTTAAGTAAACAAGGTGGGACAAATATATATATATATATATATATATATATATATATATATATATATATATATATAAGTTTATAAACACACTGGATGTAAAATTCAAAGCTCATCGAATAATGTTCGACAACAATTCATATATATATATATATATATATATATTCATATATATATAAAAGCAAGTAAACACTCAGGATGTAAAATCCGTGCTCATCGAACAAAGTCCATACACATTAATATATATATATATATATATATATATATATATATATATATATATATATATATATATATAAAAAGAAGTAAACGCCTGCATCAAGTCTAGGCTCATCGAACAAAGTTCACACACGATTCATATATATATATATATATATATATATATATATATATATATATATAAGCAAATAAACGCTCCGGATCGAAGTTCAGGCTCACCTAACAAAGTTCGACACACGCTTTATATATATATATATATATATATATATATATATTTATATTTATATATATATATACACAACTAAACACTCCAAACCAAAGTCTAGGCTCATCGAACAAAGTTCGACACACAATTCATATATATATATATATATATATATATATATATAAGCAAATAAATACTCCAGACCGAAGTCTAGGCTCAATCGAGGCATAACTCAATAATTTTAGTCCATATATATAAATATATATATATATATGTATATACAAACTGAAATGAAATCACGTACCAAAATCCGGGTAAACACACGCAACACGACTCTCAACGTGAAGAAGGGTGTGTGCAAAGATGAAGAGAAAGGCTTTAAAGTGTGTGAGAAGGCTTACAATGGACTGCTAAAGAAGACTTCTATATCTTTAAAGTGGGTAAACACTAGCTTTTGTAAGTACAAAAGTAGCTATATATGAGCTCACATGTGTTTAAAATGAGAAAGCACTCAGTATGGGGTGAGTACAGAGCAAATTGGGCAGGGCTTCCTCGCTCTTTATCTTGTAAATATGGCCACCCCAGCCCTCTATTTATAGAGGGGGAGCAGAGGTACTGCTGCTCAAGCATCAGGTGTACTGCTGCCTGTGGTACCCAGCAAAGGTGGGTCCCAGCAGTGTCGGCACGTACACTTGGACAACGCGCTGTTCGCTCGGTCGTTCATGACTTTCAATCCGGGAGTCCGATGGAAGCGTGCCATACCATTCCGGAAAGCCCTTTCCAAGAGCTACACAATGACATAGGATTTGCCCTTTTTTGATTCCAGGAAGATGGGTCCATGACCGAAATGGCATTCCGAGTTTCCGCCGGTAGTAGTCGGTTGAGTAGATTCTGCGTGTAGTTTGCACTCGAAAGTTAAGATATGGTTCTTGTGGGACTTCTATTGAAGTATTTTGAGTTGACATGAGTTTATTTGATGTGAGTTGAAGTTAAGTTGGCAAATGACCATTTTCCCCTCCGGGGTTATCTCCGGCCTTGCATTCAGAGTAGATATTTTCTCAGGATTATCTCTGAGGTTGACTTGATGTTGACTTTATCTGTCTGTAGGGTTATCTCTGAGGTTGGATTGACTTCCTGGGGCTACCTCCAAGCTTTGATCTTGATCCCCCAGGGCTATCTCTGGGGTTGAAACTGACTTTCTTGGGGTTATCTTCGGGGTTGGAAACTGGATCTCCCGTGGCTATCTCCGGGGTTAAAATTGATGTTGTGGTCCTCCAATGTTATCTCTGGAGTGTAAAAAAGACATTTTTTTCCCTCCTGCATGGTTAGTAACAGGAAAAGAGAATTTTGAGTGTCTACAGATGCCCCTCTATATCATGTTCATGCAATGCAGTGGAATGGACATGATAAAGATTAGTAGACACTTGAAAATATGACAAGGTATTTCTAATGATGCAAATCGTAATGTAATGAATGTTTATGATGAATGTTAAAATGTTTTCGCAGCTCGCACATCGCATTTAGCACTTCGCTTTTTGCATTTGGCCATTCGCACTTCGCAACTCGCACATCATATTTTGTATATTGCAAATCGTAAATCGCAATGTAATGAATGTAATGATGCATGTTAAAATGTTTTTGCAAATCGCTTTACCTTTACCGATCATTGCTGATGCCTATGCTGGTGTTGACTCCAACGGTTTAGCTTTTTTTTGTCTGTGTCGTCGACGATTCTGTTTGATGAAGAGAAATCGAGATGACATTCTGAAATCATCGGACCTTCCTGATGTATACGCTGGTAGTTTACAATGGTGCCTATCCTAAGGGTATTTTGACAACGGATCCTACCCTGCTGGTAGTTGAATGCGCTGTCATAGCCCAACTATTTTGGTTCCCACTCGAACATTGGTATATAAATCTTTCATCGCTGAACTATCTTGATGTTGCGCTGAATTGATGCCAATGGATTAGAATACCGGATCCTCTGATACTTTCACTGCAGTAATATTCAAAGGTTTGCTTCACCAGACTCTGCCTTGATAGAGATGTACATTGATGTAGCGCTCACCCTTTTTGAGGTAATTTGGAGTCTCCTTTCGTTGTTGGGCACTTGTGCCCCATTTCCTTGAACGTTTGATTCGTAACACGGCTGAACTAATGACCTGAATGCTGCTAACATCCCTGGAGGGTACAACTCGTTCTTTTGCTGCCAAGATTTGAACTTCAGTGTAGAGTTCTCGATTTGTGAGAATTTGGCGCCGGTTGACACATTTGATGATGAGGATTTCATTCGGTAGACCTTTTGTTATTGGGCTCCTGCTTTTAAGTTAATGACTTTCTTGAGAATTTTCCCCTTCTTTTGTAGGGGCAAGCCAAAGTCGCCATAATTTCTTTCAGCAGTTCTCCCCTTGCTTTTGCTGAAAGGCTTGATCCCGCCTTAAGATCTTTCCATTTCTTGGAATTGGACAATGCCCCAGTCCTTTAGCATGTTGATGCCGAGGGTTCGTAAGAAAAACTCTCTTTGTTGATGAAGTCGCAATTGAGTAATATCCAAATCGTTAGTGAGATGATGTGAGGGAAGCTCTGATGATGCTGTACCATGCTGATGATGCTGACTGGCGCATTTTCCTCTTTAGGATGGTTGATAAATGCCCTAGTGTTGAGTTATCATTGTTCCTGAGATTGACCCAGTCTTGTTGTACGAGTTCCAATATCGGGTTGTTGCCAATTTTGAAATTGCCCCAGCTTTGCTTGTTGTCTGGGATAGTTACTTTGACAGATGAGCTGATAAGACGCTGAGATCACAGGAGGCTTTTACGTCTGTACCAGATGGTGAACATATAGTGGATTTGGGCTTTGATGCCCTCAATCATTGTTACTGACTTGTTCTCGTAATTGGCGTTGATGGTTTTCTTCTGATTTGATGAAGCCTTGTGATTGAGGGTGTCGGATCTTTGAAGGTCCTTATTGCTGCTTGTCTTAGTGTATCGTTGTTTCTTCCTTTCTGGGATTTGTGACAGATTCGATGGAATGACATTGAAGTGTTGTTGGGTCTTCTCGACATAGGTCGCTGACTTAGAGGGTTGTTCTTGAGCATAGATTTAGGATTGATGTTTGGGTTTGGATGTTTCTTTTGAGGGTCAGACCGTACCACTGATGGCTGCCTACGTACTCCTGTGTATGTGGGAGATCAGGTCGACGTAGTTCCTGCTTGATAAGATAAACGGTTTGAGAATTGATTGTTTGAGAAGTGTCTGCTTGGGTTTTTTGGGTTTTTGTTTAGTTTGACCACACCATAAATGGCTGCCTACGTACTCTTGTTAATGAGGTGAGATCAGGTCTTTCATAGTTCCAACCTTGGTTTGAAAAGGGTCAAAGTGGTGAGTGGTGAAAAGGGTGTTGAGATGTTTTTGTTTTGTTTTTGCTTTTGTTTTTGTTTTTTTTTGTTTTTTTCTTTACATGCATGAAAAATAAAAGGCACACTACGAAGAAAGTGATATCGTCCAATCATAACGTGGAACTCACAATTGCATCCTCTGGATATACATCTTCTCGGCTAGTTGAGGCCTGATAGTCCAGTTGTCAGTGGTTATGTTGCCTTCAAGGCTCGGGATAAGAGTTACAACTTGGTTCTGAATGTCTTCACTTATGGCCATAACTTGATCGCTTCTCGATTCAAGACATTCCTCGGGACGCTGAATCTGGACGCATCGCAAAAATGTATGAACTCCTGATTCTTTAATGAGTTGGTTTCCCCGACAACCTCAGCACCTTTTCCTTCATTTGTTCCTTCACCTTTTTCTTGGGTTTGAAGGGATTCAACCATGAAATCTCCCTTGACCTGTTATCGTATTTCTTGCAGGGAACTTTCCTTTTTGGCTTTTTCTTCCTTGGAAAGGATTAGTATTTCCTCCGCATCATCCAAGGTGATAAAATCAAGAACGTTGTTGTTATCTTTGGACCACAGAATGTTTGATCTTGGTGGAGGAAACTCCTTTGGGGATTCCCTTGTCTCCTCTGTCATTCCTTCCATTGCGATTAGTCCACCTTGTGTTTTACCTAAATTAGTGCTCATAGCCTTTACCTTCTCTGAACTGCTTGTCTCGAATGCACAACTTAGGCTTTTTATTTCCTTTTTGCCTTTTTTTGTCATGGGAAATTCTATCTCCAATTCCCCATTTTCAATGAGATCTTGGATTTTATGTCGCAAAGACCAGCATTCCTCAGTCGTATGCCCAAGCGAGTTAGAATGGTAAAGACATATCTTGGTGGAATCTTAACTCTTTATCTTGGGATTTTTAGGAGGCAACAACTCAGTAATCCTTCCTTAGCTTATTAGAAAGTATAGCATTTCTTCATTGGATTTACTTAGAGGGGTGAATTTTCGGACACTTATGGAGGTTGTTTGATCTTTCTTCTTTGAGAATTCGCATTCCCCCGAGCGATTTATTCGTTGGCGAGATCTTCTATCAATTTTACCATCCCCCTTTTCTTGGCCTTCTGATAGTTGAGTAAAAAACTGCCTCGTTTCTTGATGTTGGCGCACTATCAGCTTAGCTAGCAGATTTACTTGATTCTGGATTGCCTCTAATTTTTGCATTACTAGCATACCCTCCTCCGAGTTTTCCCACTCTAGAACATTTGTTTTGTGCCTTTGGGGGTATTCCTCCATCCTTCGTATGTACTTACGAATTGGATACATTTCAGCGCTTCCTAACCCGATCATGTTTACTTCCTCCGTATCATGATGTACCGTAAGGTTGGTGTTGACATTTTGTTGGTCAGGTTGTTGGACCACAATACTGCCACTTTCGATTAGATTTTGAATTTTATGCTTTAAGGACCAACAATCTTGTGTATCGTGTCCTGGAGACCTGGAGTGGTAAACATATCTTTGGCTTGGATTGTATCTTTTGCTCCCTGGTTCCAGAGGTGGGGCCAATTCGGTAATTTTCTTGTGATCCATTAATATCGCCAATACATGTTCAAGGAATCGCCAAAGGAATGAATACCGATTTTCCGTTCTTTCAAATTTTCTTTTCCTGTCTGGGTATTGGTTGAATGCAGCCTGTTGTTGAGATGGCAGATTATCTTGCATTTTCCAAATGGGGGGACTGTAGTTTGGCCTCCTAGCTTGCCCTTGTACAACAAGGGATACATCTTCATTGCCTTTATCGGGTACCCCCTTAGGATCGCTCGCATACTTGCCAGTTTGTATATGCTTGGCCACTGCTTCCAATGCAGTGAAGTCTTTAATCTTGTCTGCCTTTAGGCCCATCTCTGCCATTTCGCCATGTTTGATCATTTCTGAGAACGGCTTTCCTATGCCTACTAGGATCCTCTCAGTAGACGAGCCTCTAAGATAACAATAAACATCATTACCATCTCGGTTTACATCATTGATGGAATGACTTATACCATGAGATGTCTCCACCTTTGGGCATATTCTAGGAAAGATTCGAAGATTTTGCTTTTGACTTTAGTCACTTGGTATCGATCTGGTGCCATTTTGTGATCGAAAATCTTGATCGATTTAGAAAGGCATGGGTCAATCCTTCCCAGTTATGGATTTTGGCATTGTCAAGTCGGGCATACCAGGCTTTAGCCTCTCCAGTGAGACTCTTTTGAAAAAGTTGCATTCTGAGGCTTTCATCTTCAGCATAAGACCCCAGTTCGCCAATGTACACTTTTAGGTGCGTATAGGGATCGCCTGCCCCATTGTACTTTTCAAACTCTGGGACTTTAAATTTGGTAGGATATCAAGCCCCTGGGAATATGCAGAGATCGGAATAGGTGACACTTCCGTAGTTTCTAGTCCCTTTGATTGATCGGATAGTTTCCTCCATTTATTGGACTTTCTTTCTCATATCCCAAGTTTCTCGATCATCCCTGGGATTTGTGATTTCTTTATTGAAATGAGGTTTAGGTATCCGGGTTTCCATCTTTTTGCCCATACCCTGACTGCCCCCTGGTGTGAAGGACTCTGGTTGAGTAGGCATTGTCTGGCCCTGCGTATTTTTACTTTGTTCTTGTAGAAAGACAACCAATTCTGCTATCTGATTCCTTAATCCTTCAAACTGCTCTCGGGAAACAGGAGTAGGATCAAGTTGGGTACTTGTAGCCATGTTTGACGGTGGGCTTAGTGCCTTCTTGAACTTTAAACGGGTAACGGGACCAATTGCTTCCCTACAAAAAGACTTATGTAGTTTAGTCTTAGTAAATGTAGGAATATTACATGCTACTTAATGTGTCCGTTTAGGAGTATTATCCTGTGAAATGGATGTCCGTTGACCAGATAGCATGACAAGTTTTGATATGAAAGGGAATGTATGTACACATATTCCTTTATATTTTCCATTACATTGAGATTTACATGGAAATGAAATTACAAGTAATTGAATTTACAAGTAATTGAAATGTGAAAGTATGAAGAGACTTTCCTTCGCATTTTGGGTTTATCAGAGGCTGACCTTTCTTAGGTTACTCTCGCGGCTTTTTGGCATGAAGGTTCCGAAATCATCGCAATTTACTCAACGGGAAATTAATCCGGTATTTGAACTGGAGTGAATTTGGGTTGTGCCTTTCCTGAGCCTCAGGGAATCAGTCTTCCCACGAGTCCATTAATCAAACACCGACGGGATAGCCTCCTGGTGGAGGGACCACACAACATACATTCACATACATTGTGTCTCACCGTATGAAAATGATGACATGTGCGAAGGACTAATATCACAAGCAGATATGGTGCGAGGCACTAAGTGCAATAAGTAAATGCATTCATACACATTCATCATAAATGTAAATGCAACATCCACACACAAGCAGATACCAGTTTTGAAAAGATTGTAATAGCGGCTTAAGTCCTCTTACTGGAGTCCCCAGTAGAGTCGCCACCTGTCGACGTCGGGATTTTTAGTTGTCCCTATCCGTTACTTGTTTTTTGGTGTTCTCATTTTCGGTGAGATTTGTTTAAAAAAATAAGTGAAAAAGGTCCAACATGTATAATGTGGACAATGGACTGTTAAGAGTCGCCAGTTGGTTTTTTAAATGGTTGTACCAACACAACCGAGAAAAGGTTTGCACATTGACCCAGTGATGTGACACTGCTAAATGGGTCAGTGAAATCGAGATTCATTAGGGTCCGGGAACTTGGTTATGCGGAGGGAAGGTGTTAGGCACTTTCGACATCCGTGTTACTACGGTGATTGCCTCTTTTCAAGAAATTATTATCCGAATGTGTGTGTGTGTGGGTGATGTCTTTGTTTATTTGAAAGTAGTGTGAGGCCTCGTTCGTACCTATAAACACAGGGTTTGAATTTATGTAAAAATTCAGTTTTTAGCAAGATATAGGAATGATGTTTTATAAAAAGGTTTTTCAAACCCTGATGCTCAATAGTAATTGAGACCTTTTACACTTCCATTTTATTAAGTGTTCGGCTTGATTGATTTTATTTTACGAATGCTAGGCATCCAAATTTAAAAATAATATATAAAATAATGCCGACTTCCTCGTGGGTATGGAAACCATCGAGGAAATTCGATACCGTGAGAATAATTTACAAGTCGCCATACGGTGACAATGTCTATCACAGAACCGAATCTAGATCCGATAAAGGTGAATCGAGATCACATGATTCCTAGCGCACATGATATCGTAAATTTATGAAAAAGTAAGTGGGGATATATATAAAAGATGTAAATATATATATATATACTGATATGATCACCAACCACGAAGCACCTCCATTGGGGATCAAAATGTAAATGAAGTTGTAAAAACAACCGCCATACGGATGAAACTCTAAAGTGAGACGAAACGTAAATAAAGGCTGTAAAAAGTAATCAACTGCCACGAAGTGAACTCCAGTAGGATTGAAACATAAAGAAAGTTGTAAAAGTGATCAACTACCAAGAGAATCGAACTCGAGGCGAGGATTGAAACATAAACAAAGTTGTAAAAGCGATCAACCACCACGAAGTAAACTCCGGGTGGGACAATATATATATATATATATATATATATATATATAAGCGATAAACACACTGGATGTAAAATTCAGGCTCATTGAACAATGTTCGACAACAATTCATATATATATATATATATATATATTCATATATATATAAAAGCAAGTAAACACTCCGGATGTAAAATCCAGGCTCATCGAACAAAGTCCGACACACAGTTAATATATATATATATATATATATATATTAAAGAAGTAAACGCTCCAGACCGAAGTCTAGGCTCATCGAACAAAGTTCGACACACAGTTCATATATATATATATATATATATATATATATATATATATATAAGCAAATTAACGCTCCAGGACGTACTATCCAAGTCTTGGATGAGAGTCACAGTTTTGAAAGATATTTCTATTGTTAATAAATTTCTTAACGTATTCTTGAAGACTTCTTAGCCTACCCCTAAAGCGTGAAATCGAATTTTGTATTGACCCCAGTACAAAACCCATTTCTAAAACCCTTAAATATTTCATACCTAACACGGTCGTATAATGTTCCAAAGACGTTGGCTCGAGCTGTTGAAGATTACGATCGTACCATTCAATATCATTGTGGAAGTGCGAACGCGGTAGCTGACGCATTGAGTAGAAGATCGTATGCGGTTACAAGTGCGAATATATGAACCCACGTGAAGATAACGAATATACAAGTAGAATCGACTTTAATCGATAACGTTAAAGACGTTCAAGCTACACACCCGGAGCTGATGAATGTTAAGAAGAAGGTTCAAGAGGGCATTATTTTAAAAGCAAGAGTTGCTGAAGAGAGGAAATCTCAACCCTCGATTTAATTGGCCCATTGGAAATCCTCGATAAAGTAGGAACTGTGGCTTATAGACTCGTTTTACCACCAAGTATGTTGCGTGTTCATAACATTTTTTTTATCTATCGATGTTACGTAAATATGTGGACAACCCGAACCACAATATTAATTTAGAACCGGACGAGATAGCAGAAGATTTAACGTATGAGGAGATACGTGTTAACATCTTGGATAAGAAGGATCATATTCGACGCTCAAAGGTTATACCTCAAGAGTTAGAATTTGAAGTGAAGTCAAGGTATCCTCACCGTTTATTAAGATACAGAATCGTCACGTAAATTTCGGCGAGGCTTAAATTTCATAAGGAGGGGAGATTGTGAGACCCCATATTTTATGAATAAAGATTTAATTTTCTCAAACTAATTTTTTTGAATATTATGGTGTGGATGAGTCTCAACGATAAAAGTGATGAAAAACCATTTAAATCAGAAAAGATAGTAGATTTTATTCTCTACTTGACTCTTTTAATGGATTGCTTGTTCCGCTGCAGTTAAACTTGATGTTTGTTATATTGTATCAGTTTAACACTGGTGAAGGCTAACGTTAATTTATTCTGCATTATCTTAGTCATAATATTTCTTACTGGGCTAGTTGAGCTCACCCTTTTAATTTCATTGTTCTCTTCATGAAATGAGAACGTAGCAGGGACTAGTCGGGGAACGGAGTGACGGTCCAGATGATAGCATTAGTAGTCCTCACTATTATATGAAATATTTTGATAAAAAATGTATTGAGGACTTATTATGAGTTTGAATACTGTCTAGATGACAATATTTGTATTAAAACTCACAGCTCATATTGTATATTTAAGGTTGTATTTGTATTCTGTACCATGTATTTGGTGACTCAGAATAGGTGATGTATACCTATTTTGGGGGCGTCACATTAAACGTGTTCCAACTCTGGAGGTAGAGCTGCCTCGTAAGCCACTTCTCCTACTCTTTGCAGCACCTCGAAGGGACTAATAAACCTCGGGCTTAGTTTTCCCTTTTTACCAAAATGGATTTTCCCCTTCCAAGGAGAAACTTTTAAGAACACAAAATTTCCTACATCGAACTTGCGATCTTATCTGTGTTGATCAGCATACTTCTTCTGTCTATCTTGAGCAGCTATCAATCTTGTCCTGATGAGCTTGACAACCTTAGCAGTTTGTTGTACCAATTCTGGTCCAAATAGTTGACGTTCACCGACTTCATCCCAGCACAGTAGAGTTCTACACTTTATACCGTATAATGCTTCGTAAGGCGGCATACCAATGCTTGCGTGGTAACTGTTGTTGTAGGCGAACTCTGCCTGGTAAATGTTTATCCCAGTTCCCTTTGAAATCCATGATGCATGCTCTGAGTATATCTTCCAATGTCTGGATTGTTCGTTTGCTTTGGCCATCTGTTTGCGAATGGAACCCGAACGAGGTCATCACGGGTAAGCTTATCATAAACTCTAGCGAAGTCTATTCCTTATTTGATACCGGGTCTACCCATTCTTTTATTTCTCCTACATGCGCTCAATGATTAAATTTGACTCCGGAGAAATTAGACTTTGACTTATCTGTGGAAACTCCGTTGGGAGAAACCTTCATTACATCCACTATTTATAAGTCTTGTTTGGTTCAAATCGGTACCCTCGCATTACCTATCGATCTTATTTCATTGAAAATACTTGCATTTTATGTGATTCTAGGGATTGATTGGTTAACTACTCATCATGCAAAAAATGATTATTTTAGTAAGGTTGTTAGCTTTCATATTCCTAACCAACCTATTACGCGAATTCAAGAAACCAAACCATTAAAATCAATCACCGTCATCTCAAGCCATAAAGCTATTCGTTTATTGAAAAACGGATGTCAATCTTTCTTAGCTCATGTCACAGATTTAAAAAAAATACGTCAGATTGAATGATATTTCTATTGTTAATAAATTCCCTGACGTATTCCCTGAAGAACTTCCTGGCCTACCCCCAGAGCGTGAAATTGAATTTTGTATTGACCTTGAACCCAGTACAAAACCCATTTCCAAAGCCCCATATCGAATGGCTCTTATTGAACTTCAGGAGTTAAAGACCCAACTGCAGGAATTGTTAGACATTGGCTTTATTCGTCTTAGTACTTCTCCTTGGGGTGCTCTGTTCTATGCGTGAAGAAGAAAGATGGGAGTATGCGACTTTGTATTGATTATCGGGAGTTGAATCATGTCACCATCAAAATAGGTACCCACCGTTAGACGTATTGATGACTGTTTGACTAGTTGCAAGGAGCCAAATTCTTTTCAAAGATTAATCTTCATTTACGATATCACCAATTGAAGATTAGAACAAATGACATTCAAAGAAGGCTTTCGGAACTCGATCAGACGGAATTATGAATTCCTAGTCATGTCCTTTGGATTGACTAATGCTCCCGGCCGCCTTCATGGATATGATGAACCGCAAGTATTCAAGGAATATTTGGATCACTTTGTGGTCGTCTTTATTGATGACATCCTTATATATTCCAATAGCCGTGAAGATCATGAGCAACACTTGAGGCTGATACTCCAAAAGCTTCGTGAAAACAAGCTTTATGCCAAGTTGAAGAAATACGAGTTCTAGCTTAAGGAAGTAGCATTCCTTGGGCACGTAGTACCAAGTCATGGAATATATGTTGACCCGGCAAAAATTGAAGCAATTCAAAGCTGGGAGCAACCTAAATCAGTGACCGAAGTACGTAGCTTTCTCGGTTTAGCTGGTTATTATCAGAGATTCGTGGAAGGATTTTCTCGAATCGCTACTCCATTAACTCAGCTGACTCGGAAAGATACAAAGTTCGGTTGGAGTGAAGAATGTGAGAAGAGTTTTCAAGAACTCAAGAGGAGACTCATTTTAGCACTTTTTGTTACGACAATACCATCGGCTCGGGAGGATTTGTCATCTCTGATGATGCTTGAAGGCAAAGGGTTGGGATGTATTTTCATATAACATGGGAAAGTCATAGCCTATGCCTCGCGACAACTCAAATAATATGAGAGGAATTATCATACTCATGATCTAGAGTTGGCAGCTGTTGTCTTTGCACTTAAAATTTGGGGGCATTACTTGTATGGGGAGAAAGTGGAGATCTTTACGGATCATAAAAGCCTCAAATATTTCTTCACTCAAAAGGAACTCAACATGCGACAACGACGTTGGCTTGAAGCTATTGAAAGATTATGATCATACCATCCAATACCATCCTGGAAAAGCGAGCGTGGTAGGTGGCGCATTGAGTAGAAGATCATATGCAAATCACGAGTGTGATATTGTCAATGAAAGGCCCATTTTGTGTGACTTTCAAAGGATGGAGATAGAGTTAAAGAATCCAGGACCCATGTGATGATGGCAAATATACGAGTAGAACAGACTTTAATCGATAAAGTTAAAAGCGCTTTCAAGCTACAGGACACAGAGTTGATGCGTATGAGGAAGAAAGTGCAAGAAGGTGTTATGCTGGAAGCAAGAATCAATGAAGAAGGAATACATCGAGTCAACTTCAGACTTTGTGTTCCTAACGACCCTGATTTAAAGTATAAAATCATGATGGAGGCGCACAACACACCGTTTGCAATCCATCCTGGGAGTACCAAAATGTATCATGATCTTCATCATACATTTTGGTGGAGCAATATGAAGAGAGAGATATCGTTGTTTATCTCAAGGTGTCTAACTTGTCAACGAGTTAAAGCGAAGCATCAAGTACCAAAAGGTCCATTGCAACCACTTGAAATTCCAGAATGGAAGTGGGAGCACATTATCATGGATTTCGTTACTGGTCTTCCCAAGGTTTCTCAAGGCATAGATGTAATTTGGGTCATTGTTGATAGATTGACCAAGTATGCTCACTTCTTACCTATACAAGAAACTTATACACTTGAACGTCTTACTCGTGTGTACATAAACGAGGTTGTAAGATTGCATGGTATGCCAGTATCCATAGTGTCTGATCGAGACCCAAGATTCACTTCACGATTTTGGGTTAGTTTGCAAAAAGCTATGGGCACAGATTTACGATTTAGCTCGGCATATCATCCTCAGACGGATGGACAGTCGGAGAGGACTATTCAAACTCTTGAAGATCTATTAAGACTCTGTGTCCTTGATTTCAATGGAAGTTGGGACAAGTTCTTACCATTGGTGGAGTTTTCCTATAACAACAGTTATCAAGCAAGTATTGGCATGGCTCCATTCGAAGCGGTGTGTGGAAGAAAGTGTCGTTCTCCAGTATGCTGGGATGAGGTGGGTGAAGCAACGTTGTTGGGACTAGAGTTGGTACGTATGACTACGGAAAAGATTCAAACGATCCGGCAACGTATAAAAACCTCACAAGATCGACAAAAGAGTTATGTTGATCTTCATCGAAAGGACGTGGAATTCGATATTGGAGATCATGTGTTGTTACGTGTTGCTCCATGGAAAGGAGTTACGAGATTTGGAAAGAGAGGAAAGCTCAATCCTCGATTCATTGGCCCATTTTAATCCTCGATCGATTAGAAGCGTAGGCGTATAGACTCGCTTTTACTGCCAAGTATGTCTCGTGTTCATAACGTTTTTTACATATCCATGTTACATAAATATGTGGAAGACCCGAACCACATTATTGAGTTAGAACTGGATGAAATAGCGGAAGATTTGACGTATGAAGAGGTTCCTGTTCAAATCTTAGATAAGAAGGAACATATTCTACGCTCCAAGGTTATACCTCAAGTCAAAGTTTTGTGGAGAAACCACGATGTTGAGGAAATGACTTAGGAGTTAGAATCTGAAATGAAATCAAGGTATCCTTACCTCTTCGACATACCAGGTACGTACCCTAATTTCGAGGGTGAAATTTCATAAGAAGGGGAGGTTGTAAGACCCCAACTTTTATAAATAAAGATGAATTTTCTATAAATATCATTTTTGAATATTATGGTGTAAATTTGATATAATGTTATAGTTGTGGGTAATATTTATAAATTTTGCAAAGTACGCAAGTTGTTATATAATATTCGATTGGTCGGGGAATATTCGTTTTAACAAGAAATATTCGTACATAACAAAGACAATCATTGGTGGACCCATAATTGAAATTATCGTCGGATTGAGAAAAGCGACAAAAATACTTTATGAAAATAACGGCGGAAGTTTTACAGTTAATCATTAAAACACCCGGTGTTAAAAGTCTGATGTCTGGCGTAGTTGCATAGTAACACAAGTATTGATTATTGATACTTACGTGAGAAGTCATTCAGTTTTGTTCAATTATTGTTACAGTAATTGCTGCATAGTATCTCACATTATTTGATTAAATTATTGTCAATATTTTATAATAAATAATTGAGATGACAAAGTTATTAATATTATTATTTGCAATATTAATGATGTCTAGAAGTTCTGTCAAGGAGAGGTTTGGTCACCTAATTGCGCCAATGGGGAGAAATCCTTATTGGAAAGCCCCTCTTTCACGAGGAGCGACACAGTCGATTAATATTATGAATTATAATAATGATGATAAATTTTGTTTTATTAGTATTATTAATGTAATAAAACAGAAAAGATTTTTATATAAAATAGAATACTTTTATAAAGTTATCTATTTTATTAGACTATAAATAGAATATATTATATTCTATTATGCATAGTGTTTTGCATAGTAAAATCTTTTTATATAAAACAGAATACTTTTATAAAGTTATTTGTTTTATTAGACTATAAATAGAATATATTATATTTTATTATGCATAGTGTTGCATAGTGCCTGCATAGTGTTTGCATAGTAAAAACTTTTTATATAAAACAGAATACTTTTTATAAAGTTTTGTTTTATTAGATTATAAATAGAATATATTATATTTTATTACATAGTGCATCATAGTATCCTTTCCGTTCTTCTATAAATAGGATGCTTAGTTAGAATTGAAAATCACACCAGAAGTTCAGAGAATTCTCCTTCTATAATCTTGAGCGTTTTCAGAAGCTTTGAGAGTAAAAAAATAATATAAGTTTTCTTCAAGAATATCCTCGCCCTACCAATCGGAATACCCTTCTTTTACGGTAAGGGATATTATTTGTTGTACTCGTAAGGGGTATTATTTCTTTCGTCTTCATGAAGAGAACTTCTGTTATTCCATTCTTTATTATTCTGTTGGAACATCCTGTCTATGCGTATTACGCATGACCTGGTTCCATTCTTTATTATTCTGTTGGAATAACATGTCCGTGCGATCTATCGCATGTATGGTGATTTCTTCTGTTATTCCACTCTTTATTATTCTGTTGGTATAACCTGTCTATGTGGTTTATCACATGCATGGTGAATGATCCTTTGTATTCATTCCTTATTAAATTATGGAAATGATCTGTCTAAGTGGATTACCGTACGGCGGACGAAAATCCATTTGCAATTTCATATATTATCTTATACTCAGTTGGTTAAAGCTTTGACTTCTATACTCCATGAAATTAGTGGAATATCCTTGATATTTGCGCTTCATCCAGTATCTTTTCATGGAAATATTCTTCCGAGCATTCTTGAATTTTACTCTACAAAGAAGTATCATGTTGACAATTTGGACGTTATTAGTTCTGGATAAATTAATTCTTGAACTTGTTTTATTGAATTCTTATATCATTGTCATCATCCTCATGTTTATATTATGTTGAAAGTCAATCGTGGCTGTGGTGCATAGATGGACTTGGTATGATTATGACCAGGGATTATTCGGTATAATCATAACCGTAATGTTACAAATGATGTGCTAAAAGTCCTCATTGGCCCGTAGTGGATTGATGGACAGTTGTTGGCATGATCATGACCATTGATGAATACACAAATATCCTTGGCCCATAGTGCATGGATAATTTGTGGTCATGATACTAATGAATATCCTTAGCCGTAGTGCAGGGATGATATGATGTGGATTATTTATTAAGCTGAGTCTCAACGATAAAAGTGATGAAAAACCTTTTAAATCAGAAAAGATAGTAGATTTTTATTCTCTACTTGACTCTTTTAATGGATTGCTTGTTCCGCTGCAGTTAAACTTGATGTTTGTTATATTGTATCAGTTTAACACTGGTGAAGGCTAACGTTAATTTATTCTGCATTATCTTAGTCATAATATTTCTTACTGGGCTAGTTAAGCTCACCCTTTTAATTTCATTGTTCTCTTCATGAAATGAGAACGTAGCAGGGACTAGTCGGGGAACGGAGTGATGTTCCAGATGATACCATTAGTAGTCCTCACTATTATATGAAATAGTGTGATAATAAATGTATTGAGGACTTATTATGAGTTTGAATACTGTCTAGATGACAATATTTATATTAAAACTCACAGCTCATATTGTATATTTAAGGTTGTATTTGTATTCTGTACCATGTATTTGGTGACTCAGAATAGGTGATGTATACCTATTTTGGGGGCGTCACATTGAACGTGTTCCAACTCTAGAGGTAGAGCTGCCTCGTAAGCCACTTCTCCTACTCTTTGCAGCACCTCGAAGGGACTAATAAACCTCGGGCTTAGTTTTCCCTTTTTACCAAAATGGATTTTCCCCTTCCAAGGAGAAACTTTTAAGAACATAAAATTTCCTACATCGAACTTGCGATCTTATCTGTGTTGATCAGCATACTTCTTCTATCTATCTTGAGCAGCTACCAATCTTGTCCTGATGAGTTTGACAACCTTAGCAGTTTGCTGTACCAATTCTGGTCCTAATAGTTGACGTTCACCGACTTCATCCCAGCACAGTAGAGTTCTGCACTTTCTACCGTATAATGCTTCGTAAGGCGGTATACCAATGCTTGCATGGTAACTGTTGTTGTAGGCGAACTCTGCCAATGGTAAATGTTTATCCCAGTTCCCTTTAAAATCCATGATGCATGCTCTGAGCATATCTTCCAACATCTGGATTGTTCGTTCGTTTTGGCCATCTGTTTGCGGATGGTATGTCGTACTCATTCTCAATTGTGTTCCCATGCATTCTTGTAGTCTCTTCCAGAAGTTTGACGTGAATTGCGGATCTCTATCTGACACAATTTACACTGGAATTCCATGTCTAGAAACGATCTCTTTAACATACAACTTTTCCAACTGATCAAAATTGAATCTAATCTTTATTGGAAAAAAGTTTGCTGATTTCATCAGCATTTCCACTATCACCCAAATCACATCGTATCCTCTTTGAGTAGTTGAAAGACCTACCACAAAATCCATTGTGATGTGTTCCCACTTCCATTCCGGTATTTCCAACAGTTGAAGTAATCCGCTTGGTCTGTGATGCTCGGCCTAGACTGTGACAGCCCTGAATCCGGGTCCTCTGACCCTGGTTTGGTCATCACGATAAAAACAAACATCCGCCTCTAAACAACATACGATAACTAAAATGCAAAAAATAATAAACGTACGTCGTTCATTCAAAAGGTATTACTAGTCCCAAGATTCGATAACCTTAATACAATCTTTCAAACATACCCTATAATAGTACTTAGGGTTCATATTACATAACATTAATTTAAATTATGCATAAGATAAATTCTGCTCCTGGCGACTATCCTACATCTTCCCTTTACCCTTGTCTTTTCCCGAGGTCTCGGGCTTAGCTGCAATATAATTCATGATATAGCAAGGATGAGCAACAAGTTTTCTCAACAAGTTTAAATACAACAATAAGGATATATCATGATGAAAGGAAAATGTCTGACAAAGAATTAAACAATATGAATATCTGAAGGATTCAACAATATGAATATTAGAAGCAAAGATAATGATTGCTTTTAGAATAACTACTAGTCAAGTAGACTTTGAACTATAACACTCCAATGAAATCAATAGCTAATTGACCCTTTGATTACTGGCTACAGAATAAGTACTTGAGGGGATCAGCCTCGCGTACACCATGTATATGCATAACATTTAAAGCTGCTCTTTGTATCTTATATTAGATACCTGGTACTCCCCTATCATAGAAAGGGGTGTTCTTTTCAGTCTAAGAATCCTTACCATCAATTGGTTTGGATAGCTTTTATAAAACTTCATACATTTGTCTAACCGAACAAACGTTCAGACTCTATCTAACATAGTTTAAGAATTATTGAACTTTAAATGATGTACAAGTCCAAGACTATACGAACTCAAGTGCACTAAGTGCAAATATCAATAATATCGATGTGGAATAATTATAAAGTAATTAAACCACTTAATAGCATGCTTGGAAATAAGATTCAAGCTTAAATGAATACTTTCAATTCAACAATAACCTACTCAATACAATATGAGAAGGATAAGAAACTTTCACAACAAACAAAGTTGTGTAAGTTAGGAGAACTGCAACACAATAAAATGGTGTTCAGATACTTGCTCAATATAAATTTGAGTAAGGTTAGGGAACTTGCAATGCAATAAAATAATGTTCGGATACTTGCTCAAGTAAAAGAGTAAGAATTTAAGGAACTTGCACAACCAAAGAGTGAAGTTCAAGGAAACTTACACAATAATAATTGGAGTAAGTTTAGGGAACTTGCCTGTTTGCTCAGCTACAATATAATTCTAGCTTTAGTTAACTTGCGTTGAAATGACCTAACAATAACCAGTCGGTCTTTCTAATTAGTACGTGTAAACTAATATGAGTCCATACTTACAAGAATCAAATCATCACCTATCATGCTTTTATACATGTGACATTACATTACACGATTAGTTTCTAACACGCTATGTCGTAGTTGAAATCACTATTGACTTTAAAGTGGTAAACACTAATTCATCATAGAATTCTTTTAATAACATGCTTATTATCACATGCATACTATACTGGACAAGTATTACAGTTTAGAGTAACCATATAAGCATGCATAAGCTCTCATTTTATTAACAGAACTCAGACTTCACTCCAGGATGGCGGGCATACTGATTTATATTAAGGAGACTTCATGACAGACTTGCTCTTGGTGCAAACCAAGACAGGGCTACTTCTGCAGTAAGCCAGTGTACACACGCTATGCACATAAATGAATAATCATGCACAACACACATGTTATTATATGAATAACTTATTTTAACCCTTCATCAAACATATCATAGGTTATTATTCGTTTTCATTTACTTAAGACTTCACATGTTAAGTTAACAAGGTCAATCATGTCTACTCATTATACACATGCTTCATGGTCCTTTGGCCTCAACTATACATTCATATGTTAGATGCCAAAAGTATACTTACAAGTTCTCAACTTATAGTTTATCAAGTTCATTTTCATAACTTTATGTCTCCATTAGTAAAATTCATTCAAGCATGCAAGATACGTCTATATTGTCTAATTCATGCTTTCATATGCATTTGTGCGCATACTCAAGTTATTTACATATGTTCACAAGGTTAGAATGTATATTACTCCATGTATACCATTTTCTAGTTTTTAAATCTTTAAGCCTTCTTTGAATAACTAAGTCAAAACAAACCTATTATGGCTTACTATATACATAACTACCATAGTCCACAAGTTCAGGTCATTTATATGCATATTCATTCTAAAGTAACATGCTCAGAATATCTAAAGGAGTTAACATGAGCAACTGTGATCTGCTACTCGCAATGCATGTGCA
Source organism: Panax quinquefolius (assembly GCA_020205615.1). NCBI lineage: Eukaryota > Viridiplantae > Streptophyta > Magnoliopsida > Apiales > Araliaceae > Panax > Panax quinquefolius. The sequence continues at coordinate 59,461,859 of CM035165.1, read as the reverse complement.
GTGAAAGACTAGGGAAGTGGCGGCGGTAGCCTCTTCGCATGAACACAAAATATGGCCTCTACTTCTGCTGAGGCTCAACTCCAACATTGCCAAACATCTATTTGCCGCAACTCCACTACTTTTAATACTTCTAAACATGCATACTAACTAAAGCAACACAACCTTAAGCCAATTCACACTACATTATCAAAAATTCATGAGAATTACAAGAATTTGCCAAACAAAACCCAACTCAAGAACATAATTAGGATTTTCATACCTCTTGAAGCAATTGATTTCCCTCTCTTCTCCGATAATTCTTCCTAATAGCTCAGCAACTAACACACTCTAATGCACAATCTCAGCAACACGGAATGAGAAGAGAAGTGTTTTATTTATAGAAGATTGATTATCTAGATAATGGAATTACCTCCCAAATCAATCCAAAGAATTTTAAGAATGCACAAGGGTTAAGGAAGAGTTGGTGAGAGTTGGTGATCTCCATCATAAATCCCACTCCCCATCCACTAATTGATCTAGATTGGTGAATTTGAGATGAAGCTAGGCTAGGCTTGCTAGCTTTTCATGTGGGAAGATGAAATGGGACTCTTATTATGGGACAAGAGAATTCTCAGCATTTGCAAAAATGAAATGCCACACTTGGCTAATACCTTATATACATAATATATACTTTAGTTATAAATTATGTATGCACAATCCATTTCAAATAACATAGGTTATAATGATTTAAAGAGCATACAATGTGTTTCCCAATTATAAGATATCAAGTAGTGCACATACATATAATTCATGTACATTTTCAATTACCATGACTGTTATTATTATAATAACTAATGAAATCATTATTAATTTAACAATTGATATTATTATATGTCAATAGGGTATACATGAATGTTTACCCACACACTCCACATCATATAACAATATTATTATGCAACTCACATGAATGCAAATAACTCTTACTATATAGTCTATATATAATATATAGACATATTAATGTATACCTTGTACTATATAAAATATATAATTAACTACCATATAATAAAGGTTTACTATATTGCACAAATTAATCAAGTACACATATATTCATTTTATAAATTATTGATATTTTACACATTAATTATTATCTATTCAATAATAATTATTAATTAACACATTATCAATTAATTACTCATAATTGCATTTAATCAATATGTTCAACTCTTGCTACTATATTCAAATAAATTGAATATTTAATTAATACTCTTATCAAGTCTTTGCTATTAGAATCTTAGGGTTAGTTCACTAATTTAAATCAACTATTAGTGACTCCCTATAATCATTTCGTAAATTCACATAACCACTTAAGGTTTAAATAGGCTCACAAAACTAACTCATTAAAATTAAATCACATATTTAATTAATAAGAAGTTTAAAATATGTGGACGTTACATTGACTCTTTGACATGTCAAACATTTTGTGACACATTCTGCAACATCTCTGTTCATGTTTGGCCACCAAAAATGCCATCGTAAATCTTGATACATCTTCGTACTTCCCAGATGAATTGAATATCTTGAGTTATGAGCTTTTGTCAAGACTTCTTCTTTAATATCTAGTACTGCTAGAACCCAAATTCTTCCCTTGAACCTTAGTAGTCCTTCGGTATCAATCCTGTATTTCACTTCACTACCCTCAACCACTCTTTCTTTGATTTTTCCACATTCTTCATCTTGTAGTTGAGCGTTCTTCACTTTGTCCACTAAATTTGGACTAGTTTCCATATGGAACAATCTTTCATCGGATTCTTTTGGAAATTTTATTTCTAACTCTAGCCTTGCCATTGCTGAAATAAGCTCCTCCTGGTTGGTTAACAACATCAACTTTTCCCGACCATTCTTACTCAAAGCATTTTCAACCACATTTGCCTTGCCCGGATGATAAAAGATCTCACACTCATAATCTTTTATTAATTCCATCCATTTCCTTTGACGCATGTTCAGGTATTTCTGTGTGAAAATATACTTTAGACTCTTATGGTCCGTATATATTTCACATTTCTCTCCATAGAGATAATGTCTCCATATCTTCAGAGCAAATACCACCGCAGCCAACTCTAGATCATGAGTCGGGTATCCTTTCTCATAGTCCTTCAGTTGCCTTGATGCATACACAATGACTTTGTCATTCTACATAAGGACACAACAGAATCCTTTATGTGATGCATCACTATACACCACAAAGTTTCCTGTATTATCTGGTAATGACAACACAGGTGCCACACTTAACTTCTTTTCAAGTCTTGAAAGCTCTCTTCACACTTCTCCATCAAACAAATTTCTGACAAAATTTTCCTTGTCAAATTTGTTAGCAGGTGGCAATCTTGGAAAAGTTTTGAATGAATCGTCTATAGTAGCCTGCTAGTCCCAAGAAACTCCTCACCTCCGATGGTGTCCTTGGTTGTTCCCAATTGATTATGGCTTCGACTTTTGATGGATCCTCTGAAATCCCATCTTTGTCAATCACATGTCCAAGAAATTGTACACGTTCTAGCCAGAATTCATATTTAGAGAATTTCGCGTACAATTTTCCTTTCTTAGCGTCTTCAACATCAAACGTAAATGTTCTACGTGTTCTTCTTGAGATTTGGAGTACACCAGAATATCATCAATGAATACCACCACAAACTTATCTAAGAATGGTTTAAACACCATGTTCATCAAATCCATGAATGTTGCAGGGGCATTGGTCAAACCAAAAGACATTACCAGAAACTCGTAATGTCCATACCGAGTTCTGAATGCCATCTTCGGTACATCTTCCTTCCTTACCTTTAATTGATGATACCCATTTCTCAAATCTATCTTTGAGAAGTACTTAGCTCCCTTCAACTGATCAAATAAGTCATCTATCCTTGGCAATGGATATTTATTCTTAATAGTGACTTTGTTTAATTCCCTATAATCAATGTAAAGACGCATTGACCCATCCTTCCTCTTCACGAACAACACCGGTGCTCCCCACGGTGATACACTTGGCTGAATGTATTTGTTGTCTAACAGCTCTTGTAACTGTACCATTAGTTCCTTCATCTCTATCGGAGCCATCCTATATGGGGCCATCGATATCGGAGCAGTTCCTGGTGCCAAATTAATAACGAACTTGATCTCTCTGTAAGGCGGAAGTCCTAGAAAATCCTACAGAAACACATCTACAAATTCCCTAACCACTGGTATTGTAAAGCCCCCAAATCTGGGTACTTGAAACTCGAACTCGGTGCTTCACGATACCATTTCTATGAGCGAAATAATACTAATAATAATAACAATGATATAAAGATCAACTTAATTTACATATTTATCAGAGTCTTAATCCCAAGTACGTAACCTTTAAACATTCATTACAATCCATGATAGATAATATATATCATACTTGTCTTAATAAAGTTAACTATTACATAACATAACATTGCGTTCATTCAGCAACCTTTCCCTTTCCCTTGTTCTTAGCAGAGCTCTCTACTTATTCACACTTAGCTGAAAATATTTAAATTAAGCAAGGATGAGCATTTGAGTGTCCAACAAGTAATAGCAATTATATATATAAACTGAAAGAATTTAAATGTTTTCTTTGTACTACCCTTCTACAACAAGTCAATAGTTATGAAGTAATCTGAACCGATAATAATAACATAACAACCCTCTTTCAAATTTTTGAAACTACGTATTGACTATAACTATGGTTAATGTGACATACTATGAACATTGTTTTATTTTCGAAAAGGTTAAACGGAACTTCATCTGTAAACTGTCATAACTTACGACGATGTTGTACCTCTCATTGATCAACACTACATGCAAGAACGAGGGTATGGTTCACTCTGTCCACCTTGGGTGCATAAAAAGTTTTCCCTGTGTAAGGGATGTTCATACTTGTCTGGGTTCCCAACCAAAGCAATTCAGTTGGATAATAGTAAAGTTTTATCTTGTTCAACAATAATCTATAATTCAACATATATATATATATATATATATATATATATACGGTAATTAACAAAGGTGTATCAACATGTGATTAAATCTGATTATCCAAGTGGGGACACTTGTATAACCATTTATAGAAATTAACGAATGTAATATATATATATACGAATTACCATATACTAACATGTTGATAATCAATGAGCGTATATAATATAAAGTTAATAATATGTACAATAATAATATAATTCAGAAACATTCTTACGCATGTCCATTGCATAAAGAAAATGCAAGGGTAAGATACTTGTTTGATGTGATGCTTATAATTCGCAACTTAATTCTATCTTTTATATAACACCTATCAGTTATAAGATCATTTTACTGATTAGAATAACATATCTCAACATATAATACTGCTTATTGCAGTCAGCACATAACCTAATCACATTGTCACATATGTTTAACAACCATTGAATCACAAATAAACACATATCTAATCAAATTATCTAAGTCCAGATCAATTTTCGAAACATAGCCGATTGCAAAATAAACTGACTTTATTAGGTAATTATCAAGTCTAAGACTCTATCCTGTAAATTAGTATCAATCATATTATTTTTAAATGACTTAATATAATTTTAAAACATTTATTATAATTTATCATGAATTTTTAAACATCGGAATCATTATTAAATGATTTAAATATTAAACAATTATATTATCATTAATATTTAATTACTATTAAACTATTAATGTTGTAAGACCCCAACTTTTTATAAATAAATATTTAATTTCTCTAATTATTATTTTGAAATAGTAAGGGGTTGATTTGATTAATGTGTTTAGTTATGGGTAAAATGCGCAAATATTTTAAATAAGCAAGTGGTTATAAAATATTCATTGTTGTCGGAGAATATTTGTTTGGTCGTGGAATATTCTTGTTGTCGGAGAATATTCGTACGACGGCGTAACCTTGTGTGGGCCCCCTAACGGAAAGCGATTGGATGAAGAAAATGACAAGTATAAGTTGTTTATAAATAACGGCGTAGTTATTCTGAATTAACTTTGTTGGAATACTAAAATTGGTTAAAAACACGATGTCTGGCGTTGTTGCCACAGTAGACACGGTATTGCACCAATTATTGATTCTTACGTGAAGGCACTACTCAATAATTGTTACGGTAATTCTTATTCAATATTTTATTTTGATTCAATAATTGTTGCGTTGATATTTTATATTATTGTTGTTTTAATAATTATCACTGCACAGTATTTTCCATTATCAAATCAATAATTCATATTATTTGAATAATATTATTAGATAGCATTATTGGCAATATCTAGAAAGTTACATCTAAGGAGAGGTTTGGTCACCTAATTGCTTGGCAAGATGAGAGAAATTCTTATTGGAAAGCCCACTCTTTCCAGGAAGAGCGCTGGTTGTCATTATTGTGATTCTATAATATTATTTGTGAATAATTAATTATTGATTTATATGATGAGGAAAATATTCATTTTATGTGGATATAGATGGAGAAAATTTTAAAGTGACAATTGTTGAAAATTGATATTTTATCTTTTACGATAAAATAATATTTTATTATATTATTATAATATAATAATGATGATATTTTACAATGAATGTGTGATATATGAGTATATGAGGAGAAAGAGTATTTTTGTTGCATTAAATGATTAACACATGTTTTGTGTGTCGGTGGACCCCATTTCTTGATGAAATTTGATTATAGCTTTTGTAAAATCGTCAGTATATGGATTTGATTCAATTTACATTTAGAATTTGGAAAAACATTCTTCTGCAAAAATGTAGAGAATAGAATTTCCTAAAAAAATCGCGAGATTCAAATTTTCTGATAAACGGGCTATTTATTATGAATTATTGAAGTTCCGGAATAATTGATTTTGAAGTTTTAATAATTTTTATTAAGAAAAACGTTTTTTATATTATTGGTGGGCCCCACTGGTGTTGAATGCGTGCTGAATTTAGATTCTTGGTGTACGTAAACAATTTATATAAATATAATAATATTTTATTAAATTTTCTGCTTTGGTGTTCTAAGCATTTTCCTATAAATAGGGTGCTTAGGTTAGGATTGAAAATCACACCAGAAACTGAAGTTTTCTCTCTATTTCTCTCTCTATATTATCGAGTGTATTCTTGTGAATATTTTGATATCTTGAGTGTTGCTATACGGTGCAAGTTCGTTCAGCGTTATTCCAGTCAGAAGTACTGCTCTTTTGAGGTGATGACAATTAACTTTGTCCTGGATGAGGAAAGGAATTTAGAACTACAATTACGATTATGAGTTATACATGTGATTGTGGACAGGAATTGTTGATTAATGTTACAAGGATAAAACATTGTTGGTGAACTTTTAACATAGAGAATATAATAGATTTTATGGTCTATTTGACTCTTCTAATGGATTGCTTGTTCCGCTGCAACTATGGTTGAAAAGTTTTATCATCTACCATATGTTCTAAATCTCTGATTTATTATTGATGAAGTCTATTTATAATTTATTTATCTTTAGTCATAATATTCTTTACTGAGCTAGTTGTGCTCACCCTTTTGCTTCACAATTCCTTTCAGGTAATAAGAGTGTGGTATTTGGGTTGGCGGAAATAATGAGGGGAATAGAACGGTGGTCTATAGTTGTTCAGGTTCTCCCTAAATAGGTGAGGCGAACCCAACTTTGGAAGGATGTTTTGTCACTATCATACAAGATGTCTAATGACATACAACCTCGAGTCATCATGAGACAGAGATGTGCTCATCCACTTGCTAAGTATATATACGAGCACTACCTATATAATCTTGGATTTGGTTGAAGTATAATTCTCAATTAGAGACGGTGGAGATAATGATATGTCAAGAGAAGACACACCATTGGGAAGAATATGATAGTAATCTTCTCGTTTTTCTTTGGGGTCTATTGGGTCAACCAAGGATAATTTTGTGGGCATATGATATCTATAATAATCTAAACGCATGGCCTCCCATGTACGAAGGTTTCCTTGAGCACTTCCCAAAGATTCTGATTTCTAAAATAGTTTTTGACTATACCTTTATATAAGGTGTCATTGTGACGTGCTATCTAAAGTTGGTGTCCAGAGTTATAGTTGGTATATATTTGTATTTAAACTCACAGTTTAAGTGTTGCCGTATCTTGCATGACAATTGTATTAATAAAGTTGTAGTTGTTTTCTGTACTATGTATTTGGCGACTTAGAATGGGTTGGATGGAATGGACCTATTTTGGGGTTGTCACAGTTGGTATCAGAGCTTAGAGATATGATCTCTGGCGGAGATCAGGGAATAGAACTAGGAGGGGAGAGACGAGTAAATCCTTTACTAGTGTGTCCTACCTAAGCTTATTTGTTAGTCAGTCATAATATCGGAATATTATGTGATATGTTAATTTATTTAATTAACCCTTGTTTTGAAGCTGTATTCTAGAATGATATCTGAAATATAGGAGATGAGCAATGGAGAAATCATGACGACAGGGAAGATGGAATCTGAAATGAAAGCAAGGTATTCTCAACTCTTTTCGAAATACCTGGTGCGTACGTCAATTTCGATGACGAAATTTCATAAGGAGGGGAGGTTGTAAGACTCCAAATTTTATAAATAAATATTTAATTTCTCTAATTATTATTTTGAAATAGTAAGGGGTTGATTTGATTAATGTGGTTAGTTATGGGTAAAATGCGCAAATATTTTAAATAAGCAAGTGGTTATAAAATATTCATTGTTGTCGGAGAATATTTGTTTGGTCGTGGAATATTCTTGTTGTCGGGGAATATTCGTATGACGGCGTAGCCTTGTGTGGGCCCCTTAACGGAAAGCGATTGGATAAAGAAAACGACAAGTATAAGTTGTTTATAAATAACGGCGTAGTTATACCAATTAACCTTTGTTGGAATACCGATTGGTTAAAACACAATAATACGCGTTGTTGCTTGCACAAGAAGACACACGGTATTGCACCAATTATTGATTCTTACGTGAAGGCACTACTCAATAATTATTACGAGAATTCTTGTTTAATATTTTATTTTGATTCAATAATTCTTTGCATTGATATTTTATATTATTGTTGTTTTAATAATTATCAACGCACGATATTTTCCATTATCAAATCAATAATTCATATTATTTGAATAATATTATTAGATAGCATTATTGGCAATGTCTAGAAAGTTCGCTACAAGAAGAGCTTTGGTCACCTAATTGCGGCATGATAAGGAGAAATTCTTATTGGAAAGCCCACTCTTTCCTAGGAACTGCCTGGTTGTCATTATTGTGATTCTATAATATTATTTGTGAATAATTAATTATTGATTTATATGATGAGGAAAATATTCATTTTATGTGGATATAGATGGAGAAAATTTTTAAAGTGACAATTGTTGAAAATTGATATTTATCTTTTCTGATAAAATAATATTTTATTATATTATTATAATATAATAATGATGATATTTTTACAATGAATGTGTGATATATGAGTATATGAGGAGGAAGAGTATTTTTGTTGCATTAAATGATTAACACATGTTTTGTGTGTCGATGGACCCCATTTCTTGACTGAAATTTGATTATAGCCTATAAAATCGTCCGTATGTAGATTTCGGTCAATTTCTGTTTAGAATTTGGAAAAACTTTCTTCTGCAAAGTTGTAGAGAATTGAATTTCCTTAATAAATCGCGAATTTTGAATTTTCTAATAAACGGGCTATTTATTATGAAATATTGAAGTTCCGGAATAATTGATTTTGAAGTTTTAAATTTTTATTAAGAAAAACATTTTTTATATTGTTGGGGGGCCCCACTGGTGTTGAATGCATGCTGAATTCAGATTCTTGGTGTACGTAGGAAATTTATATAAATATAATAATATTTTATTAAATTTTCTGCTTTGGTATTCTAAGCATTTTCCTATAAATAGGGTGCTTAGGTTAGGATTGAAAATCACACCGTAAACCCAAGTTTTCTCTATTTCTCTCTATATTATCGAGTGTATTCTTGTGAGTATTTTGATATCTTCGATTTGTTACTATACAAAAGTTAGTTTCAACGTTATTCGATCAAAAGTCTTTGCTCTTTTGGGGTGATGACAATTAACTTTGTCTAGATGAGGAAAGGAATTTAGAACTACAATTACGATTATGAGTTATACACAAGATTGTGGACAGGAATTGTTGATTGATGTTACGAGGATAAAACATTGTTGGTGAACTTTTAACATGGAGAAGATAATAGATTTTATGGTCTATTTGACTCTCTTAATGGATTGTTCGATTCATTTGCAACTATGGTTGAAAAGTTTTAGCATCTACCATATGTTCTAAATCTCTGATTTATTACTGATGAAGACTATTGATAATTTATTTATCTTTAGTCATAATATTCTTTATTGAGCTAGTTGTGCTCACCCTTTTGCTTCACAATTCCTTTCAGGTAATAAGAGTGTAACTGGGTCGAGCGAGAATAATAGGGGAATAGAACGGTGGTCTATAGCTGTTGAGGTTCTCCCTAAATAGGTGAGGCGAACCCAACTTTGGAAGGGTGTTTTGTCACTATCATACAAGATGTCTAATGACATACAACCTCGAGTCATCATAAGACAGGGATGTGCTCATCCACTTACTAAGTATATATACGAGCACTACCTATATAATCTTGGAGTTTGGTTGAAGTATAATTCTCAATTAGAGACGGTGGAGATAATGATATGTCAAGAGAAGACACACCATTGGGATGAATATGATAGTAATCTTCTCGTTTTTCTTTGGGGTCTATTGGGTCAACCAAGGATAATTTTGTTGGCATATGATATATATAATAATCTAGACGCATGGCCTCCCATGTACGAAGATTTCCTTGAGCACTTCCCAAAGATTCTAATTTCTAAAACAGTTTTTGACTATACCTTTAGTAAGGTGTCATTGTGACGTGCTATCCAAAGTTGGTGTGCAGAGTTACAGTTGGTATTTATTTGTATTTAAACTCACAGTTTAAGTGTTGTCGTATCTTGCACGACAATTGTATTAATAAAGTTTGAGTTATTTTCTGTACCATGTATTTGGCGACTCAGAATGGGTTGGATGGAATGGACCTATTTTGGGGTTGTCACAGTTGGTATCAGAGCTTAGGGATATGATCTCTGGCGGAGATCAGGGAATAGAACTAGGAGGGGAGAGAAGAGTAAATCCTTTGCTAGTGTGTCCTACCTAAGCTTATTTGTTGGTCAGTCATAATATCGGGATATTATGTGATATGTTAATTTGTTTAATTAACCCTTGTTTTGAAGCTGTATTCTAGAATGATATCTGAAATATAGGAGATGAGCAATGGAGAAATCATGATGACAGGGAAGATGGAATCAAAAATGAAAGTAAGGTATTCTCAACTCTTTTCAAAATACCTGGTACGTACGTCAATTTTGAGGACGAAATTTCATAATGAGGGGAGGTTGTAAGACTCCAACTTTTTATAGATAAATATTTAATTTCTCTAATTATTATTTTGAAATAGTAAGGGGTTGATTTGATTAATGTGGTTAGTTATGGGTAAAATGCGCAAAAATTTTAAATAAGCAAGTGGTTATAAAATATTCATTGTTGTCGGAGAATATTCGTTTGGTCGTGAAATATTCTCATTGTCGGGGAATATTAAATATTTACCATGTAGCCTTGTGTGGGGCCCCATGAAAAATGATTGGATGAAGAAAGCGACAAGTATAAGTTGTTTATAAATAACTTGGCGTAGTTGTTATCGTTAATAATCGTTGGAATACGGTGGTTAAAACACGATGTCTGGCGTTGTTGCACACAAGAAGATGCGGTATTGCACCAATTATTGATTCTTACGTGAAGGCACTTTCTCAATAATTGTTTTAGTAATTCTTTATTCAATATTTTAATTTTGATTCAATAATTCTTTGCGTTGATATTTTATATTATTGTTGTTTTAATAATTGTCACTGCATAGTATTTTCCATTAACAAATCAATAATTCATATTATTTGAATAATATTATTAGATAGCATTATTGGCAATGTCTAGAAAGTTACATCTAAGGAGAGGTTTGGTCACCTAATTCTTGGCTTGAAGAAGGAGAAATTCTTATTGGAAAGCCCACTCTTTCCTGGGAACTGCCTGGTTGTCATTATTGTGATTCTATAATATTATTTGTGAATAATTAATTATTAATTTATATGATGAGGAAAATATTCATTTTATGTGGATATAGATGGAGAAAATTTTTAAAGTGACAATTGTTGAAAATTGATATTTTATCTTTTCTGATAAAATAATATTTTATTATATTATTATAATATAATAATGATGATATTTTTACAATGAATGTGTGATATATGAGTATATGAGGAGGAAGAGTATTTTTGTTGCATTAAATGATTAACACATGTTTTGTGCGTCGGTGGACCCTATTTCTTGACTGAAAGTTGATTATAGCCTGTAAAATCGCCCGTATATGGATTTCGGTCAATTTCTGTTTAGAATTTGGAAAAACTTTCTTCTACAAAGTTGTAGAGAATTGAATTTTCTAAAAAAATTGCGAATTTTGAATTTTCTAATAAACGGGCTATTTATTATGAATTATTGAAGTTCCGAAAAAATTGATTTTGAAGTTTTAATAATTTTTATTAAGAAAAACATTTTTTATTTTGTTGGTGGGCCCCACTGGTGTTAAATGCATGCTGAATTCAGATTCTTGGTGTACATATGAAATTTATATAAATATAATAATATTTTAGTAAATTTTCTGCTTTGGTGTTCTAAGCATTTTCCTATACATAGGGTGCTTAGGTTAGGATTGAAAATCACACCAGAAACTGAAGTTTTCTCTCTATTTCTCTCTCTATATTATCGAGTGTATTCTTGTGAGTATTTTGATATCTTGAGTGTTGCTATACGGTGCAAGTTCGTTCAGCGTTATTCCAGTCAGAAGTACTGCTCTTTTGAGGTGATGACAATTAACTTTGTCCTAGATGAGGAAAGGAATTTAGAACTACAATTAGGATTATGAGTTATACACGTGATTGTGGACAGGAATTGTTGATTGATGTTACAGGGATAAAACATTGTTGGTGAACTTTTAACATGGAGAAGATAATAGATTTTATGGTCTATTTGACTCTTCTAATGGATTGCTCGTTCCGCTGCAACTATGGTTGAAAAGTTTTATCATCTACCATATGTTCTAAATCTCTGATTTATTACTGATGAAGACTATTGATAATTTATTTATCTTTAGTCATAATATTCTTTATTGAGCTAGTTGTGCTCACCTTTTTGCTTCACAATTCCTTTCAGGTAATAAGAGTGTAGCTGGGTCGAGCGGAAATAACAGGGGAATAGAACGATGGTCTATAGCTGTTGAGGTTCTCCTTAAATAGATGAGGCGAACCCAACTTTGGAAGGGTGTTTTGTCACTATCATACAAGATGTCTAATGACATACAACCTCGAGTCATCATAAGACAGGGATATGCTCATCCACTTGCTAAGTTTATATACGAGCACTACTTATATAATCTTGGAGTTTGGTTGAAGTATAATTCTCAATTAGAGACGGTGGAGATAATGATATGTCAAGAGAAGGCACACCATTGGGAAGAATATGATAGTAATCTTCTCATTTTTCTTTGGGGTCTATTGGGTCAACCAAGGATAATTTTGTGGGAATATGATATCTATAATAATCTAAACGCATGGCCTCCCATGTACGAAGGTTTCCTTGAGCGCTTCCCAAAGATTTTAATTTCTAAAATAGTTTTTGACTATACCTTTATGTAAGGTGTCATTGTGACGTGCTATCCAAAGTTGGTGTCTAGAGTTACAGTTGGAATATATTTGTATTTAAACTCACAGTTTAAGTGTTGTCCGTATCTTGCACGACAATTGTATTAATAAAGTTGTAGTTTTTTTCTGTACTATGTATTTGGCGACTCAGAATGGGTTGGATGGAATGGACCTATTTTGGGGTTGTCACAGTTGGTATCAGAGCTTAGGGATATGATCTCTGGCGGAGATCAGGGAATAGAACTAGCAGGGGAGAGACGAGTAAATCCTTTGCTAGTGTGTCCTACCTAAGCTTATTTGTTGGTCAGTCATAATATCGGGATATTATGTGATATGTTAATTTGTTTAATTAACCCTTGTTTTGAAGCTGTATTCTAGAATGATATCTAAAATATAGGAGATGAGCAATGGAGAAAACATGATGACAGTGAAGATGGAATCTGAAATGAAAGCAAGGTATTCTCAACTCTTTTCGAAATACCAGGTACGTACGTCAATTTCGAGGACGAAATTTCATAAGGAGGGGAGGTTGTAAGACTCCATCTTTTTATAAATAAATATTTAATTTCTCTAATTATTATTTTGAAATAGTAAGGGGTTGATTTGATTAATGTGGTTAGTTATGGGTAAAATGCGCAAATATTTTAAATAAGCAAGTGGTTATAAAATATTCATTGTTGTCGGAGAATATTCGTTTGGTCGTGGAATATTCTTCTTTGTCTTGGGAATATTAAATGCGACCGGCGTAGCCTTGTGTGGGCCCCATATGTAAAAAGCGATTGGATGAAGAAAACGACAAGTAGAAGTTGTTTATAAATAACGTCAGTAGTTATTCTACTGCTAACTTTGTTGGAATACCCGGTGGTTAAAAACACGATGTCTGGCGTTGTTGCACAAGATAGACATGCAGTATTGCACCAATTATTGATTCTTACGTAAGAAGGTACTACTCAATAAATTTTACATTAATTACTGTTCAATATTTTATTTTTGATTCAATAATTGCTGCTTTGATATTTTATATTATTGTTGTTTTAATAATTGTCACTGCACAGTATTTTCCATTATCAAATCAATAATTCATATTATTTGAATAATATTATTAGATAGCATTATTGGCAATGTCTAGAAAGTTCTGTCTAAGAAGAGGTTTGGTCACCTAATTGCGCGCCAGTAAGGAGAAATTCTTATTGGAAAGCCCACTCTTTCTTGGGAACTGCCTGGTTGTCATTATTGTGATTCTATAATATTATTTGTGAATAATTAATTATTGATTTATATGATGAGGAAAATATTCATTTTATGTGGATATAGATGGAGAAAATTTTTAAAGTGACAATTGTTGAAAATTGATATTTTATCTTTTCTGATAAAATAATATTTTATTATATTATTATAATATAATAATGATGATATTTTTACAATGAATGTGTGATATATGAGTATATGAGGAGGAAGAGTATTTTTGTTGCATTAAATGATTAACACATGTTTTGTGTGTCGGTGGACCCCAATTCTTGACTAAAATTTGATTATAGCTTGTAAAATCGTCCGTATATGGATTTCGGTTAATTTCTGTTTAGAATTTGGAAAAACTATCTTCTGCAAAGTTGTAGAGAATTGAATTTCCTAAAAAAATCGCGAATTTTGAATTTTCTAATAAACGGGCTATTTATTATGAATTATTGAAGTTCCGGAATAATTGATTTTGAAGTTTTAATAATTTTTATTAAGAAAAACATTTTTTATATTGTTGGTGGGCCCCACTGGTGTTGAATGCATCTTTGAATTCAGATTCTTGGTGTACGTAGGATATTTATATAAATATAATAATATTTTATTAAATTTTCTGCTTTGGTGTTCTAAGCATTTTCTATAAATAGGGTGCTTAGGTTAGGATTGAAAATCACACCAGAAACTGAAGTTTTCTCTCTATTTCTCTCTCTATATTATCGAGTGTATTTTTGTGAGTATTTTGATATCTTGAGTGTTGCTATACGGTGCAAGTTCGTTCAGCGTTATTCCAGTCAGAAGTACTGCTTTTTTGAGGTGATGACAATTAACTTTGTCCTGGATGAGGAAAGGAATTTAGAACTACAATTAGGATTATGAGTTATACACGTGATTGTGGACAGGAATTGTTGATTGATGTTACAGGGATAAAACATTGTTGGTGAACTTTTGACATAGAGAATATAATAGATTTATGGTCTATTTGACTCTTCTAATGGATTGCTCGTTCCGCTGCAACTATGGTTGAAAAGTTTTATCATTTACCATAAGTTCTAAATCTCTGATTTATTACTGATGAAGACTATTGGTAATTTATTTATCTTTAATCATAATATTCTTTACTGAGCTAGTTGTGCTCATTCTTTTACTTCACAATTCCTTTCAGGTAATAAGAGTGTAGCTGGGTCGAGCGAGAATAATGGGGAATAGAGCGATTGTCTATAAATTTGTTGAGGTTCTCCCTAAATAGGTGAGGCGAACCCAACTTTAGAAGGGTGTTTTATCACTATCATACAAGATGTCTAATGACATACAACCTCCAATCATCATAAGACAGGGATGTGCTCATCCACTTGCTAAGTATATATACGAGCACTACCTATATAATCTTGGAGTTTGGTTGAAGTATAATTCTCGATTAGGGACGGTGGAGATAATGATATGTCAAGAGAAGACACACCATTGGGAAGAATATGATAGTAATCTTCTCGTTTTTCTTTGGGGGTCTATTGGAATCAACCAAGGATAATTTTGTGGGCATATGATATCTATAATAATCTGACGCACGGCCTCCCATGTATACGAAGGTTTCCTTGAGCACTTCCCAAAGATTCTAATTTCTAAAAGCAGTTTTGACTATACCTTTATGTAAGGTGTCATTGTGACGCGCTATATCAAAGTTGGTGTCAGAGTTACTGATTGGTATATATTTGTATTTAAACTCACAGTTTAAGTGTTGTCGTATCTTATGCACGACAATGTAGATAATAAAGTTGTACTTGTTTTCAGTACTATGTATTTGGCGACTAATAATGACGCCCCCAAAATTAGGTATACGTCACCCATCTTGGGTCGCCACTTACATGGTACATAAATTCAAATACAACTTACTAACTTAACTGTCCGTGGTACAATAACGACATAAAGCATGAGTTTGAATACAAATATTGTCTACTAGATATTATACAAACTCAAAAGGAGTTCTCATTACAACTATTATCACACTATTTCACGCAGAATAGTGAGGACTACTAATGCTATCCTCCGGACCATTACTTCGTTCCACGACTCGTCCTAGCTATGTTCTCATTTCTCAAGAGAGAACAATGAAAGAAAGGGTGAGCTCAACTAGCCCAAGAAGAAATATTATGACTAAGATAATGCGAATAAATTATCATTAGCCTTCAACAAATGTTAAACCGATAAAATACAATAGACAACCGGTTTAAGCTGCAATGAATTAGCAATCCATTAAAAGAGTCAAGTAGAGAATAAAGTCTACTATCTTTTAGGTTTTAAAAGGTTTTCATCAATTTTTATCATTTGAGACTCGACTTAATAAATAAACCACCACATCTAATCATCCCGTACCACGGCCAAGGATTTTCATCAAATTATCAATGGTCATGACTATACCGAATCACCCTGGTCATAATCATACCAAAACTATCCATCATCGCATTACATTACGGGCCCTTTGAGAACTTTTGTCACATCATTTATATCAAGTCGTGATTATGCCGAATGATCCTCGGTCATAATCATACTAAGTTCATCATCTATACGTAAGCCAAAGATAACATAATATAACATGAGGATGATGACAATGACATAATAATTCAATAAAACAAGTTCAAGAATTATTTAATCCATGAATTATTAACGCCCAAATTGTCAACATGATCTTTGTTTCGTGAGAGTAAAATTCAAGAATGATCGGAAGAATATTTCCATGAAAAGATCTTTGGATGAAACGCAAATATCAAGGATATTCTACTAATTTCATGGAGTATAGAAGTAAAAGTTTTAACTTATTTGGGTATAATAAAGAATGGAATAACAAAAGAAATCACCATGCATGCGGTGCCGCAGACAGACAAAGTTATTCAGCAAGAATAATAATAACGGAACGGTGTCGTGAAATTCACAACAAGCGGGATGTTCCAATAGAATAATAAAGATGGAACCAGATCCGGTGTAAAAAACACACGATAGGATATTCAGCGGAGAATGATAAAGAGGCGGAACCAGTCCGGTAAAACA
Organism: Panax quinquefolius; assembly: GCA_020205615.1. Taxonomy (NCBI): domain Eukaryota; kingdom Viridiplantae; phylum Streptophyta; class Magnoliopsida; order Apiales; family Araliaceae; genus Panax; species Panax quinquefolius. The sequence goes on along the minus strand of CM035165.1, from coordinate 59,444,770 downwards.
CATGCATGGATGTTCCAACAGAATAATAAAAGCGGAACGGTCGTGGGTGTAAAACACATGCATGAGGATGTTCCAACAGAATAATAGAAGAATGTCACCAAGTATAGGGTAAATCAGCGTATACAAAAGTTATTCAACGAGAACAATAAGCAATGGAATAACATAAGGATTTCACCAAGTATAGGGTATGTGCAGCGTATATAGGTTATGTATAGGGTATGCCACTTTTACAAAAGTTATTCCAACAGTAATAATAATGAATGGAATAATGTAAGTTCTCTTCAAGAAGAAAGAATAACACCCCTTACCTAGTAAAAAGAACCTGAATATAGAAGTAGTGAAGTAGCGAGTATCACTCTTCTTCTTTCTATAATTTTCTCTCTATAGCTTCTCTCTATAATTTCTCTCTCTAGAGTTTCAATGAATTGTAAGAAAATAATGAAGGAATGAGCTTTATTTATAGGAAAATGGAATGCATAAGTAACTAATCCATGAACGGTCAGATTGATTTACTTTAATCGACGATCCATATTTAAAGAAAAATCTTTTAAATAAAATATAATATATTCTATTTATATAAAAACATTTTACTATGCAAAACACTATGCAATACTATGCAAAACACTATGCAAAACACTATGCAACACTATGCATAATAAAATATAATATATTCTATTTATAGAATAACTTTAATAAAGTATTCTATTTTATATAAAAGATGTTTTACATTTTATTACGTTAATAATCTGAATAAAACAAAACGTCATTATCGCTATAATAATTCATATTATTAATCGTGATAATAATGGAATCAAACCGAGTGACTTCTCACATAAGCATCAATAATCAATCTGGTGTCTACTTATGCAACCACACGTGACATCGTACTTTTACTAAGAAGTAGTTCAACAAGAACTACGGTAAAACTTCCGCCGTTATTTCAATAAAATATTTTTGTCGTTTTCTCAATCAAACAATAATTACATTGTGGGGTCCACCAATGTTTGAGCCGTTGTACGAATATTCCCTGCTAAACCGAATATTCCTCGACCAATCGAATATAATATAACCACTTGCATACTTTGCAAAATTTATAAATACTACCCACAACTATAATATTATCTTAAATTCACACCATAATATTAAAAAATTATTTCAACAAAATTTAAATCTTTATTGATAAAATCTGGGGTCTCACAACTAATAATGGGTTTGATGGAATGGACCTATTTTGGGGTTGTCACAGTTGGTATCAGAGCTTAGGGATATGATCTCTGGCGGAGATCAGGGAATAGAACTAGGAGAGGAGAGACGAGTAAATCCATTGCTAATGTGTCCTACCTAAGCTTATTTGTTAGTCAATCATAATATCGGGATATTATGTGATATGTTAATTTGTTTAATTAACCCTTGTTTTGAAGCTGTATTCTAGAATGATATCTGAAATATAGGAGATGGGCAATGGAGAAATCATGATGACAGGAAAGATGGAATCTGAAATGATAGCAAGGTATTCTCAACTCTTTTCAAAATACTAGGTACGTACGTCAATTTCGAGGACGAAATTTCATAAGGAAGGGAGGTTGTAAGACTCCAACTTTTTATAATTAAATATTTAATTTCTCTAATTATTATTTTGAAATAGTAAGGGGTTGATTTGATTAATGTGGTTAGTTATGGGTAAAATGCGCAAATATTTTAAATAAGCAAGTGGTTATAAAATATTCATTGTTGTCGGAGAATATTCGTTTGGTCGTGGAATATTCTTGCTGTCGGAGAATATTCGTACGACGGCGTAGCCTTGTTTGGGCCCCATAACGAAAAGCGATTGGATGAAGAAAACGACAAGTATAAGTTTTTTATAAATAACGGTTTAGTTGTTACCGTTAACACTGTTGGAATACCCGGTGGTTAAAACACGTGAATGTCGCGTTGTTGCACAAGAAGATACTGCAGTATTACACCAATTATTGATTCTTACGTAAGAAGGCACTACTCAATAATTGTTACGATAATTCTTGCTCAATATTTTATTTTTGATTCAATAATTCTTTGCGTTGATATTTTATATTATTGTTGTTTTAATAATTATCATCGCACAAAGATTTTCCATTATCAAATCAATAATTCATATTATTTGAATAATATTATTAGATAGCATTATTGGCAATGTCTAGAAAGTTCTGTCTAAGAAGAGGTTTGGTCACCTAATTGCGCGCCAATAAGGAGAAATTCTTATTGGAAAGCCCACTCTTTCCTGGGAACTGTCTGGTTGTCATTATTATGATTCTATAATATTATTTGTGAATAATTAGTTATTGATTTATATGATGAGGAAAATATTCATTTTATGTGGATATAGATGGAGAAAATTTTTTAAAGTGACAATTGTTGAAAATTGATATTTTATCTTTTCTGATAAAATAATATTTTATTATATTATTATAATATAATAATGATGATAATTTTACAATGAATGTGTGATATATGAGTATATAAAGAGGAAGAGTATTTTTGTTGCATTAAATGATTAACACATGTTTTGTGTGTCGGTGGACCCCATTTCTTGATTGAAATTTGATTATATCCTGTAAAATCGTCTGTATGTGGATTTCGGTTAATTTTCGTTTAGAATTTGGGAAAACTTTCTTCTGCAAAGTTGTAGAGAATTTAATTTCCTAAATAAATCGCGAATTTCGAATTTTCTGATAAATGGGCTATTTATTATGAATTATTTAAGTTCCGGAATAATTGATTTTGAAGTTTTAATAATTTTTATTAAGAAAACGCTTTTTTATATTATTGGTGGGCCCCTAATCGGTGTTGAATGCATGTTGAATTGATTCTTGGTGTGTACGAGGAAATTTATATAAATATAATAATATTTTATTAAATTTTCGCTTTGGTGTTCTAAGCATTTTCCTATAAATAGGTGCTTAGGTTAGATTGAAAATCACACTAAAGCGAAGTTTTTCTCTTTCTCTCTATATTATCGAGTGTATTCTTGTGAGTATTTTGATATCTTGAGTCTTCGCTATCTGGTGCAAGTTCGATTCGATGTTATTCAAATGTAAGCATCGCTCTTTTGAGGTGATGATGCTTAACTTTGTCGGGATGAGGAAAGGAATTTAGAACTACAATTACGATTATGAAGTTATACACGTGATTGTGGACGGTGAATTGTCGATCATGAAAGTAGTATATACACAAGCCAATCATGTTTGATGATAAAGCATATACTTTGTAACAATCTTATTCATTTATTAATAAAAAGTATTAATTTATTAAAGGCTTTTAATTATCTACATGATGCTGTTTTATAATATGTGATAAACCCATAGTTTTAAGCAAAGCTTTTAGAATAATGATGATGATCATTCTAATTAGATCTAAATTCTTAGAAAGCTTAAAACTAAAATAGTTCCCAATCATTTGATTACTAAATTGGGGATTAGTGAATCCGGATAGATTGGTACATACGTTGCTTGTTCATTGGATGAGGATGATTGATCTCATGATCATTTGTGTGGAGACACTAAAGCAAGTATGTAGGTGCTTATTAGAGAATAAGTTCAATTGAACGTGGCTCGCTAAGGAATACCTAATGGAGTTTTATTTATTGTCTCACAATAGAAATTCTCAGTAGTGATAGTAGACAAGTGATCCTTGGACTTGAGATCATCATAGTATCTTGTGTATGATGAGTTATACTTTGACTTATTCCTTAAGACCCTTAGGGTATATCAAAGGGTATGCTTGAGTATAATAAGTTGTACATGGAGATAATGTATGATCAATAAAGAATCTACCACTTCTAATAAAAGAAGAGAAATGTCCTATGTGATTCGATAAATGACAACCCAAAGAGTCCTCGTTGTTAAGGCGTAATGAAATTAGAAAGGAGTTTCTAATTTGCATTATTTGAGTTAATGCATTTAAGAGTCGAAATACATATAATTAAATAAAATAAGACTTGACCAAAGAATTCCATGTCTTATATTTAATTGAGACATTGTATGGTGGAAGGATTGAATTGTACAGTAACTATTTACTCAAAGGTTCTTTAATGATTAATGTTGAAATCTATATTATCCGGAAAGTCGTTGATCGCTTGGGAGGCTTATCCCTATTGTAGAATAAATATTATTTATTTAAATAAATTAATTATTTAATTTATTTATTTAAATAAGATTAGAATTGTTCTAATTGATTTATTCACAACCGGTTTAATATGGAGAACCTAAATGGTCACACCATAAAAGAAAGAATAATTATTTAAGAAAGTTAATGGCATAATCGTAATAATATGTTAAGTATATTTAATTTAATCTATGGTGATAGAATAAATTAAATAGCTTAATATTTATTATTTAATATTTTAGAAATATTAAATATAAATTAATAAGAGGAGTCTTATTAATATTATTACAATTATTATTATTTTAATTTCTAAAAGAGTTTAGGAATTAATTTAATATAAGTACTCTCATTTATTCCTAATTGGATTAGGAAGGAAAATTAGTTAAAGGAGTTTAATTAATAATCCCTAATAAGATTAGGGAGCTTAATTAATTAAAAGAATTTAATTAATTAAATAAAACACAATTCCTTAATTGTTAAGGTGGGTTACCCACATCTATAAATAAGAGGAGTCTTATTATGGGTGAGGGGGGTTGTTGACTTTTTCAACATACGATATAATTCCAATTGTTGGGAGAGTACACCCTTTCTATAGAGATAGGAAAAACTAGGGTTTGAGCCAAATACCCCTTCTTCTTGAATCTTTATTTTTCCTTGGTGGATCACCTCTAGAGGCCAAACATATGGGTGGCTAACGTTGATCAAAGGAAGGAACCAAATCCGGTGGATTCAAGTTGAACGCGAAAGGATTTGGAGGTGAACTTGTACCTGAGGAAGCTCGATCTTCAAGGGTATGATTTTATTCTTTATCTTTTTGTTTAATTAATAATTATGCATAAAGGGTGATCCGGGTATATGGTTTGTAAAATTTTAAACTCTGATTTTTACACGCTTCCGCATTATTTTTGCAATTTGATTGCGCCCATGAATATTACAAACCTAGCAGTGGCATCAGAGCCAAACCTTTATGCAAATTATTAATTGTTTTATTTGATATGTATATTGATATGTGTTTAAAACAATTTAATTGGGCATAATTTAATTGTATAAAATTTTAAAAAAAAAAAAAAAAACGGACCGAAATAATGAAATTCAAGAAATTGGCATTAGTCATTAAGAATCTTCCAAAATTGATGGCTTTTCCTCCCTGGCTTCCTCGTGGTTTGCATGATTGCATGATTCATGATTGAAAAATAAAGTTACCTGGACAATTTTATTAAAAGCCACGGTTTTTATTATATATATATATATATATATATATATATATATATATATATTGGTTATATATATATATATATATATATGATTACCAAAGAACAATTTTTTTTTTAAAGGAAGGTTAGGATATATATATATATATATATATATATATATATATATATATATATTTAATTATTTTATAATTAAAATAAAAGTTTATTTTAATCTTAAAATAAAGGTTTATTTTAATATTAAAATAAAAAAAAGTTTATTTTAATTTTAAAATTAAATTTCATGATAACTAATTAGAGTTGTAATTGGATTCCATGATAACTAATTGGAGTTGAAATTATATTCCATCTTTCCTTGAATAAAGGAGTTTATTTAGATATGAAATTAGATTTCATATTATTCAAAATAAAAGAGTTTATTTGTGAATTGAAAAGAGAATCCTAATTTCCTTAAATAAAGGAGTTTATTTAAATATGAAATAAGATTTCATATTATTCAAAATAAAAGAGTTTATTTGTGAATAGGAAAGATAATCCGTGTTTCCTTTAATAATTTTTTTTATATGGAATTGGATTTCATAATTAATTAAAATAAAAGAGTTTATTTTAATTAAATTTTTTTACTTGGAATTGGATTCCATAATTAATTAAAATAAAGGAGTTTATTTTGATTAAAGTTTTTGATTAAAATAAAATAGTTTATTTTATTCAAAATTGGATAAATTAAAATAAAATAGTTTTATTTTGATTTAAATTTGGATTAAAATAAAGGAGTTTATTTTGATTCAAAAAAAATTAGATTTTATACTAACTAAATTTGCCCATTAAATGATATCAATATATATATTAAATGTTTATTATTCATATGATGAATGTTATTTATTGATGCATATAATGATGTGTATGATAATAAATGGGATTAATTATGGACTATTGACCAATATGATTGAATTTTATTTTAGTTGGATGCATGAATGTATGGGTTTTATTAAATGGGGTCTGCGTACCTCGCCTTCTCTAATTTTTCTTAATGTAAATTCTATCTCCCTCCTATGTACTTCCCTCGATCACGATCAAGGTTTCTATTTATTTTAAATAGTTTTGTAATAGGAATAGTTAGAATTAATTTTGAAAAATTGGAGATCAAGGAGCAAGGGCGCTTGAAGACCCGTTTGTAATGGAGCCCAAGTTTAAATGTAATAGTTATATTTAAATATTATTTCTTGCACCCTTAGGGTTTGACCTTTTGGTTCACTTGGTGGCTCTAGTGAACCAAACTAGAATAAAAGTCCATAATCAATCCAGTAGAATATAGTATTCTATATATGCATATGCTTATACTATATATATTATATATTATGCAAACACGCTTCGCATGTTTTATTAATATGACGCGTATTTATATATATATATATATATGCAATGCCGCTAAACAAGATGAGACAAATTAATAACAAAACCCTCAATTTTTATATTAAGTCCTAAGCGTTCAAAGATATTTGGAATATCGAACGTCGCTTTTCTAGCATGATAAAATTAATAGAGTATTAAATATTTAATATGAGTTTGTTGTGTCACCACAAGGCAAGTATTAAGTATTTAAGATATTAATTTATCACATTTGATGCTTATAAAGAAAATTGAACAATATTATTTTGTTGTGTCACCACAAGGATGATATTTTTCTTTTTTGAATATATGGAGTGCTAGGTGGGACTTAACTTGGATAATTTTGATTCGGATGTGCCGCCACTTGATCAAAATAATCTAAGAGGCAAAAAGAAAAGGAGTCAGATAGTTGATGTAATTGACAAAAGTTGTCTACCTATTTATTTATATATAGTTTGTTGTGTCACCACAAGGATATATACATTTAAATGGGATCCTTATTCTCACTAGCAAATCTTTAATTAGATTTTCTTAACTATATAAGTGAGGGTAATATAGTTTTGAAGAAAATAGTGGGAGATACCAAATTAAAACAAGACCTAAATTATTTTGGTAATTAATAAAAGAATGTATGTTAAAATGTTGTTAATTACAAATTCATTTACGTAATTTTACAATGTTTAAAATTACTATCATCATGAAGCATATTAGATGCTAAATTAACTGTAATCAATTAAACGGATTGGTTAAGGAATTTGAGAATAGTTCTCATATTTGAAAAAGTTATCTTATGTCCTTAATACGCCTATCCTCGCAATGGTTGCGCATAATGCCTCCGAGGAAGAGATTGCTACTTTTAGAAAGTGGCAAGATGATGCACATTAGCTTAATGCATCATGCTCGCATCCACGAAAGTAACGAGCTTGGCGTTTAAGATGAAACTATGGACGCTCTCCTACTATATTCCCGAACATCAAGTAGTTGATGGTGAGGAAAGTAGGACCGATAGATATCGATATCTAAGGAGCTCTTAGATCTAGAATGACCATGACACTACAAAGATGAGATAAAAGTCCTTAACATTATCAATTTGATTGATCAATTAGACAACGAAGTTTTGTCATGGATGGAGAGTTGAGCCAAGATTTGATCTTGCACTCACTCCCGGACTCCTTTCACAATTGTTGTGAATTTTTCATATGAACAAGCTAGATATCAGCCTCGTTGATTTGCTTAACATGTTGAAAAATGATGAGAGTCACTTTCCAACCAAGAAAGATCAAGTCTTACTGGTAGGGGCCAAAGGATCTTCTGAAAAGAAGAACGATTCAAAGAAGGTAAATAGAAAGGCGTAAACAAAGGATAATAAGAACAAAACCGATATGGATAGCAAAGGAGTTTGCTTCCACCGCAATAAACCTGACACCTTTGGAAAGAAATCTGCGAGAAGCATCTTGCAGAGGCTAACCAAAGAAGCTTAGTGAAGTTTTGATTTATAAATACAATTTTGTTCATAATTTAAAATAAATTTTTTAAGTCAAGGTTCTACTTGGGTATTGGATAACGACTTTGGTTATCATAAATATAGATTTATGAAGGACCAAATGTAAGTAGAAAGCTAAACAAATATAAGTAATCCTATGTAAGGGAAATGTAGCAAAGGTTGCCATTTAGCCATAGAAACTTATAGTTTAACAATGCCTACGGGCAAATCTATTAAGTCAATAAGTTGTTATTGTATTCCAATTCTTGTTAAAAATATTATTTCCATTTTATTGTTGGACAATAAAATCTTTGGTATTATAATTAAGAACAATTGTTGTTCTATTTATAATAATAATGTTTTGTATAGAACCGGAATATTACTTAATGAATTTTGTATACTTGATTTTACGTGAAAAATATATTTTGCAAATTGAACAAACTAGTATAAGAAAAGGAGATGATCATTCAAAGAGTTGAATGTGTGTATTTCTTCGAATACAAGTGTGAATTATTTGAAAGGTTCAAAGAATTCAAAAGTGAAACAAATTGGCAAAGTATTAGGATTCTTTGATCGGATCAAGGAAGGAATACTTGTGCAATAAGTTTCTAGATCATCTCAAATGGTTTTCTCATTAATGGACGCCTCCAGATACGTTAATAATTGATTGATGTATCTCGAATGAAAAAATCGCACCTTGTTGGACATGGTGCGGTCCATAATGATTTTACCGACATTCCAAAGATCCTTCAGGATCATGTCCTAGAAATGGTCGACATATCACGTAAAAAGATAACCTCAAAATCCGCCCCAAGACTCCATAAAAGTTATGGGACAGGGAGGATTCCTAATCTTAAGTATGTTAAGATAAGGGGTTGTCCAACTTATGTGAAAAGGTTTCAAAAGATAAGCTTGGGACAAGATTTGACAAGTGTAGATTTGTTGGACATCCTAAAGTAAGTTTAGGGCATGTGTTCTATAATCCTACTTAGCAAAAGGTGTTTGTTGCGAAACACGCTGCCTTCTAAGATAAAGGTGTTTATCATTAAAAGGGGCTAGTGGGAGGATAATAGATCTTGAAGAGTTCAAGAACCACAAAACACTATAAGTCAAATAAGAGGAACCTGTAGATAGTCCTATTGTACCACAACTGAATCGTAAATCTGAAATAGTAATGAAGATACCTAGGAGGTATGGATTCATCATGGATGATGATGATGAGGTACGATCATAGAAGATGATGATCCGAGTTACATGCGATGATGTAAGACTTGTGTGTACAAAAGGGTCGATTAGGGAGCGTCGTAAAATTTCTAGTATTATATGTTGATATACTACGGATGAGGAATAACATACTAATGCTACAATCAGTAAAGATAAAGTTGTCTAAACATTCCTCTATGAATGATTTGGGAAGAGTATCATTATTGGGGATGCAAATCTATATAGATATATTTAAAAGGATGCTCAACTTAACCCAAGAATGTATATTCATTTGATGCTAAAGTTGTTTAGCATGGCAAACTCCAAGAGATGTCTCATGTTGATGAGCTTTGGAGTGTATCTCTCTTTATAGTCCCCAAAGACTCCAAAAGAGAGATCACATGAGTAACTATCATGTATGCAATGAAATATACGAGACCGATGTCGATCACCATATTATGGAGAAGTTCACTATGAGTCGCTGAAAACATCTTAAAGTGCTTAACCCGGCACTAAGGATGTGATCATATTCATGGTGGGTCTAAATTAAAACTAGAGGGCTTAATGGACTCAAGTTTTTAGATGCACTAAGATGATGTAAAATCCACTTTAAGGTAAAGCGTTATCTTGAACAAGGGTGCAGTTGAATTCGAAAGGTTCCAAACAAACAAAGTGTTCTTTGGTTTAGTGATAAAGACAAAGTATATAGCTATAAATGAAGTCGCAAGTTGATTGTTTGGATTAAAAGTTCATTACGTAACTAGGAATAGTTCCTAAGTCTCATCTTGGATCTAAATATGTGTTGTGGCACTTTCATTTGATTATTAGAATCATTGAAGATGGGAAATCACTATAGAGATAGTGGACTCTCATGAACAACATTACATATCCATTAACTAAAGCTTATCCAACAAAGCAGGATAATCGCCACTTAGAGAAGAAGAGTATGAGATACCATGACGATTGCTTTTAGTGCAAGTGGGAGATTGAAAGTAGTATGCACACAAGCCAATCATGTTTGATGATAAAGCATATACTTTGTAACAATCTTATTCATTTATTAATAAAAAGTATTAATTTATTAAAGGCTTTTAATTATCTACATGATCTCGCTTTTTATAATATGTGATAAACCCATAGTTTTAAGCAAAGCTTTTAGAATAATGATGATGATCATTCTAATGAGATCTAAATTCTTAGAAAGCTTAAAACTAAAATAGTTCCCAATCATTGGATTACTAAATTGGGGATTAGTGAATCCGGATAGATCGGGTACATACGCTCGCTTGCTCATTGGATGAGGATGATTGATCTCATGATCATTTGTGTGGAGACACTAAAGCAAGTATGTAGGTGCTTATTAGAGAATAAGTTCATTGAACGTGGCTCGCTAAGGAATACCTAATGGAGTTTTATTTGCCTGTCAATAGAAATTCCTGTAGTGATAGTAGTACAAGTGATCCTTGGACTTGAGATCATCATAGTATCTTGTGTATGATGAGTTATACTTTGACTTATTCCTTAAGACCCTTAGGGTATATCAAAGGGTATGCTTGAGTATAATAAGTTGTACATGGAGATAATGTATGATCAATAAAGAATCTACCACTTCTAATAAAAGAAGAGAAATGTCCTATGTGATTCGATAAATGACAACCCAAAGAGTCCTTGGTTGTAAGGCGTAATGAAATTAGAAAGGAGTTTCTAATTTGCATTATTTGGAGTTGTGCATTTAAGAGTCGAAATACATATAATTAAATAAAATAAGACTTGACAAGAATTCCATGCCTTATATTTAATTGGGACATCAGATGGTGGAAGGATTGAATCATCTCAGAACTATTTACTCAAAGGTTCTTTAATGATTAATGTTGAAATCTATATTATCCGGAAAGTCGTTGATCGCTAGGGGAGGCTTATCCTATTGTAGAATAAATATTATTTATTTAAATAAATTAATTGTTTAATTTATTTATTTAAATAAGATTAGAATTGTTCTAATTGATTTATTCACAACTGGGTTTAATATGGAGAACCTAAAGGGTCACACCACCATAAAAGGAAGAATAATTATTTAAGAAGTTAATGGCATAATCGTAATAATATAGTTAAGTATATTTAATTTAATCTATGGTGATAGAATAAATTAAATAGCTTAATATTTATTATTTAATATTTTAGAAATATTAAATATAAATTAATAAGAGGAGTCTTATTAATATTATTACTATTATTATTATTTTAATTTCTAAAAGAGTTTAGGAATTAATTTAATATAAGTACTCTCATTTATTCCTAATTGGATTAGGAAGGAAAATTAGTTAAAGGAGTTTAATTAATAATCCCTAATAAGATTAGGGAGCTTAATTAATTAAAAGAATTTAATTAATTAAATAAAACCCAATTCCTTAATTGTTAAGGTGGGTTGCCCACATCTATAAATAAGAGGAGTCTTATTATGGGTGAGGGGGGTTGTTGACTTTTTCAACATACGACATAATTCTAATTGTTGGGAGAGTACACCCTTTCTATAGAGATAGGAAAAACTAGGGTTTGAGCCAAATACCCCTTCTTCTTGAATCTTTATTTTTCCTTGGTGGATCACCTCTAGAGGCCAAACATATAGGTGGCTAACGTTAATCAAAGGAAGGAACCAAACCCGGTGGATTCAAGTTGAACGCGAAAGGATTTGGAGGTGAACTTGTACCTGAGGAAGCTCGATCTTCAAGGGTATGATTTTATTCTTTATCTTTTCGTTTAATTAATAATTATGCATAAAGGGTGATCCGGGTATATGGTTTGTAAAATTTTAAACTCTGATTTTTACACGCTTCCGCATTATTTTTGCAATTTGATTGCGCCCATGAATATTACAAACCTAACAGATTGATGTTACAGGGATAAAACATTGTTGGTGAACTTTTAACATGAAGAAGATAATAGATTTTATGGTCTATTTGACTCTTCTAATGGATTGCTTCGTTCCGCTGCAACTATGGTTGAAAAGTTTTATCATCTACCATATGTTTTAAATCGACGATTTATTCTTGATGAAGACTATTGATAATTTATTTATCTTTAGTCATAATATTCTTTATTGAAGCTAGTTGTGCTCACCCTTTTGCTTCACAATTCCTTTCGTGTAATAAGAGTGTAATTTGGGTCGAAGTGAATATGTGGGAATAGAACGGTGGTCTATAGCTGTTGAGGTTCTCCCTAAATAGGTGAGGCGAACCCAACTTTGGAAGGGTGTTTTGTCACTATCATACAAGATGTCTAATGACATACAACCTCGAGTCATCATAAGACAGGGATGTGTTCATCCACTTGCTAAGTATATATACGAGCACTACCTATATAATCCTAGAGTTTGGTTGAAGTATAATTCTCAATCAGAGACGGTGGAGATAATGATATGTCAAGAGAAGACACACCATTGGGAAGAATATGATAGTAATCTTCTCATTTTTCTTCGGGGTCTATCAATCAACCAAGGATAATTTTGTGGGCATATGATATCTATAATAATCTAGACGCATGGCCTCCCATGTACGAAGGTTTCCTTGAGCACTTCCCAAAGATTCTAATTTCTAAAACAGTTTTTGACTATACCTTTATGTAAGGTGTCATTGTGACGTGCTATCCACAGTTGGTGTCCAGAGTTACAGTTGGTATATATTTGTATTTAAACTCACAGTTTAAGTGTTGTCAGATCTTCGCATTTGACAATTGTATTAATAAAGTTGTAGTTGTTTTTCATACCGTACTACGGCGACTCGAGAATGGGTTGGATGGAATGGACCTATTTTGGGGTTGTGTAAATGAAACCATTGCCAAAATATTAAAGTTATTTATAAAAACTTAAAATATTTTTAAAGTATTTATATTACCCTTTATATGATTTTTAAAACATTTAAAATCATTTTTAAATAATTATCATTAATATTTAAGTATTAATGTTTTATTTATCAAAATATCAAAAGTCATTAAGTATAACTTAAAATATTTTTAATTCATTTATATCCTTTTTAAATGATTTTTAAATTAATAAAACCATTTTTAAACTATTTGTTTAATATAATTATTAAATAAATTTAATATTATTAATAATAAATTAATAATCCTTAATATTAAATTATTAATGAAATTATCCTTTAAATATTAAAATTTATATTTTATAACTTAAAATATCCTTAAACATTTTATTTTCATTTAAAATAATTTTTATAATATTAAAATCATTTTTAAACTAATTTATTTAATATAATTATTAAATAACTTTAATATCATTAATAATAATTAATTAATGAAATTTACCTTTAAATATTAAAAGTTATATTTTATAACTTAAAATATTTTTAAATACCTTATTATTATTTAAAATGATTTTTAATATAATAAAATCATTTTGATTAATTTATTTAATTCATTTAGTAAATAACTCAATTATAATTAATATTAATTTATTAATAAATTTCATCACATAATATTAAAAGTCATTAAAAATAACTTAAAATATTTTCTTATATCATAATATAATTTTAAATGATTTTTCAAGTATTAAAATCATTTTTTAACTACTTTATTTAATATTATAATTAAATAAATTAAATACCAATAATATTTCAAAAATATTAATTATTTATGAAATATACTTAAAATAAATAAAAACTAATTTTTAGAATTTAAAATAATTTTTAATAATTTATTTGGTATTTTTAATAATTAAAAACTATTATTTTCTATTTATTTAATTAAAATAATAATTTTTGGAAATTAAATTAATTAAAATACATTGTCTGTCGCTAAAGACCACCTATAGTGACAGAACTGTCGCTATAGGTGTTCTTCATGTTCTTCATGAAACCCATATCTTCATACACAATTACCGAGTAGGCATGTTTGACCAAACACACTAATCAGATCATGATGTTTGAGTGAATTTTTCTGGTTAGATCGTGTAGCACAAATGTAACACTACAATACCCAACAAGAAACACAATCAAACAACATCACAATCAGAAGATATAAGCCGGCAAAGTGGCTATCAGACCTGTTCTTCATTTCCGGGTTACCCAGAAATGAAGAACATTCGTGAGGCCTACTTTGGGCTTCCACAACTTGCTTTACATGAAATAGTTTTGTGATCTAAAGGTTCTAAGTTGTAGCTTGCATGAAAGAGAGTAGATCTATTACATAAAATATAAATAAAATGGATGTAATCAAAATTTGAGATCGGTTATTGCCAATTGATAAGTCGACGATGTTTCATATGTTTCTCGGGTTACCCGTAAAACAGAGAACACTTTCGATTTACTCTCGGTTTCGACTGGCCCATTACAATCACCCCGTTTAATTATTAGGTGATTTTAAGCCATAAACATGTAGTATAACCTACATACTACAACTTAGATACATCAACAGAACCAAAACATACACACACTGACAGATCTCGGTCAAGCAAAACGTTGTTAAAGTTTGTTCAGGCGCTTCTTTAGTTACCCGTAAACGCCTAAAGAATGGCTGGTCAACGCTGATTTTAATTATCTTGCAACTGGACTCGATATAAGCCTTATTCTTGATCCGATCAAGAGCACATAATGTATCACAACTACAAACTTTCAAAACACAAAAATCATTAAAGATCACAGAGATACAAGGCCTGACATTCGTTGTCAGACACTAAAACAATTTTTTTCCAGATTTTGTAGAATCTCAAATCCGAGCCTCTAGATGTTATGGATCTAATATCTAGCAACCCAAATCATCTTTATACACTATATCTAACATGTTTAACACACAAAAAATAACATCTAACATTGGATCAATGGTCAGATTTCAAGCTAGGGTTTTATACCTTCTATGATTTTGATTTCTGGCTTCTAATTTGGTTATGGATGTTAGTGGGGCTCGGTTCTTGACTGATATTAGGAAATAATTTTGGAGGTTTTGAGTGAGAGAGGAATGATTAAGTGTTTGTGCAAAAATAGACTAACAAGTGTCTTTTTCTCTCTCTCAATCTATATATACAAGTGGTGGATGCATGTATGGCTGATCTAGAGGCTGAGCTGCTATCATTTTAAGTCAATGGAGTTGTTACATTAGGTCACCAACTTCTAATATTGTCAAAACCTACTTGCTAGCCTCAATAATACATAAAATGGCAATTTGGTCTTTTATATTTCCAATTTAATGGTGTTGGGAGAATGCATATTATGATTTGATGTTTTAATGTATATACTCATGATTAATTGTAAAGTCCTTCAACGAATATATGTACAAGGACTTAGTGATAGATCAAATTTATTAGGTTGATCTAAGATCATTAACGTGTATCATTCTGTAATGGAATGTATACATAAAAAGATCAAAGCTGTTAGGTGAAAGTAGTATGCACACAAGCCAATCATGTTTGATGATAAAGCATATACTTTGTAACAATCTTATTCATTTATTAATAAAAAGTATTAATTTATTAAAGGCTTTTAATTATCTACATGGTGCTGTTTTATAATATGTGATAAACCCATAGTTTTAAGCAATGCTTTTAGAATAATGATGATGATCATTCTAATGAGATCTAAATTCTTTGAAAGCTTAAAACTAAAATAGTTCCCAATCGTTGATTACTAAATTGGGGATTAGTAAATCCGGATAGATTGGTACATACGTTGCTTGCTCATGGATGAGGATGATTGATCTCACATGATCATTTGTGTGGAGACACTAAAGCAAGTATGTAGGTGCTTATTAGAGAATAAGTTCATTGAACGTGGCTCGCTAAGGAATACCTAATGGAGTTTTATTTGCTCGTCAATAGGAATTCTCAGTAGTGATAGTAGTACAAGTGATCCTTGGACTTGAGATCATCATAGTATCTTGTGTATGATGAGTTATACTTTGACTTATTCCTTAAGACCCTTAGGGTATATCAAAGGGTATGCTTGGGTATAATAAGTTGTATATGGAGATAATGTATGATCAATAAAGAATCTACCACTTCTAATAAAAGAAGAGAATGTCCTATGTGATTCGACAAATGACAACCCAAAGAGTCCTTGGTTAAGGCGTAATGAAATTAGAAAGGAGTTTCTAATTTGCATTATTTGGAGTTGTGCATTTAAGAGTCGAAATACATATAATTAAATAAAATAAGACTCGATAAAGAATTCCATGCCTTATATTTAATTGGGACATGTATGGTGGAAGGATTGAATTGTACTAAGAACTATTTACTCAAAGGTTCTTTAATGATTAATGTTGAAATCTATATTATCCGGAAAGTCGTTGATCGCTAGGAGGCTTATCCTATCAGTAGAATAAATATTATTTATTTAAATAAATTAATTGTTTAATTTATTTATTTAAATAAGATTAGAATTGTTCTAATTGATTTATTCACAATCGGTTTAATATGGAGAACCTAAAGGGTCACACCATAAAAGGAAGAATAATTATTTAAGAAGTTAATGGCATAATCGTAATAATATGTTAAGTATATTTAATTTAATCTATGGTGATAGAATAAATTAAATAGCTTAATATTTATTATTTAATATTTTAGAAATATTAAATATAAATTAATAAGAGGAGTTTTATTAATATTATTACAATTATTATTATTTTAATTTCTAAAAGAGTTTAGGAATTAATTTAATATAAGTACTCTCATTTATTCCTAATAGGATTAGGAGGGATAATTAATTAAAGGAGTTTAATTAATTATCCCTAATAAGATTAGGGAGCCCATTTAATTAAAAGAGTTTAATTAAATACCTTATTTTTATTAAATAAGGTTAACTGATATCTTTATAAGAGGAGTCTTATATCAGATATCAAGATATATACGCAATTCCAATTGTTGGAGAGTACACCCCCTTTTTCTATAGAGATAGGAAAAACTAGGGTTTGAGCCAAATACCCTTTTTTTCTTTAATCATTATAATTCCTTGGTGGATCACCTCTAGAGGCCAAACATATGGGTGGCTAACGTTGATCAAAGGAAGGAACAAAACCCCGGTGGATTCAAGTTGAACGCGAAAGGATTTGGAGGTCAACTTGTACCTGAGGAAGCTCGATCTTCAAGGGTATGATTTTATTCTTTATCTTTTCGTTTAAATAATAATTATGCATAAAGGGTGATCCGGGTATATGGTTTGTAAAATTTTAAACTCTGATTTTTACACGCTTCCGCATTATTTTTGCAATTTGATTGCGCACATGAATATTACAAACCTAACATTAGGTTGGTCTTGAGATGTTATAGATAGGCTTCGAAGAAATCGTAGTGTATCATCTGATCAACACTGCAGAAGTTAAGGCAGAAACGTAGAGCTTTAAAGATCGTAGTGTGTCTGCTTTGAAGGGACTCTTCGAAAATCGTAGAGTGATCCCAACGTTTTCCGAGCCAACTCCACGATCGTAGTGTGCTGAAGGAAACATGGAGTTTACAAGTCAACGATCGTAGTGTACTCTCGGGATCGTAGAGACAACAACACGAGCAAGTGAAGATTGTAGTGTGCAAAGGTCTAAGGGAAATCGTAGTGCTCTCGACTGATAGCATCGTAGTGTGCAAAGAAGTCAAGACGCTACGATCTAAATCGTAGAGTACGACGATCCAAATCGTAGAGCATCATCTGTCTCATGTCAGAAAACGTCGAGCCTCACGATTTGTGCAAAGGTAGATTTCAGCATATGAGGAATGGATTCTAGACGCTGTAGTACTCATCAGTCCCAGAGTATATGAAATATCCTTAGTATGCAACAAAGAAGCATATTGAAGAAGCTAAGGATTGTACCATGGGTAAGAGGAACAAAACACCTTTTCAGGTGGTAGGAGAAAAAGTAGTCTGCAGTGTCAGTGGGCCAGAATGCAGAATTCAGAAGATGTGCAGAAATGTCTCTATCACAGTACAGAAAGTTCAAACGCATTCAATGCCTCAACGGATGGATCCAACGGATAGTTTTCAAGATCACATATATACAGATCAGACAGATGAGAGAGAAGCAAGCAAGCATTGAACAAACAACGTGAACATCTCTCTCAAGCTCAACCTCGCGATCCGAGATATTGCAAAACTTGCTTTCGCCTACTCGGTTCTTTAGAACAAGTGCTTACACAAAGAATCGAGTAGAAAACCATCAAGAACTCAACATTATCAACCAATCAAGAAGAGTACAAAGTCTCATTGGACTTGAAGAGTTCAGAGTGAACTATAAGAAAGCCAAGTCTCATTGGACTTCAAGAGTTCAAGAGTGAACTAAGAATTTCCCTAGGATCACCGGGTCAGAAGGAATCTGTGTGATTCGTAAGTTGTAACAAACATACTTAGTGGATATCCTACTCGTCATGCCATAACTGCCATATCTGTTATATCTGTTATATCTGCAATAACTGCCTCACTCTCATAACTCCACTGCTTGGTAAAGAAGATTAAAACAAATATTAATTCCGCTAAGTTTTAATCATTAACAAAGAACTAGTTTTAAAAAAAAAAAAAAAAGATTTTTAATTATCTATTCAACCCCCCCCCCCCCTCCCTCCCCCTTCTAGATAACTATCGTGCCAACTAGGAACTAACAAATGGCATTCTTGTCATTTGGCAAACCCTTAGGGTTTAACCCTAAGGTTTAGCACAAAACATTTCTAATATCTAGCAATTAGGGTTTGCACAAAATAAAAAAAAATCTTAGTTTCTAAAATTAGAAAATTAGGGTTTGTTAATTAGATTAGGTTTCTAATTAGTTTATACAAGAACATTAGGGTTTAACATCTCTAATTATAATTAACTTTGCTAATTAAACAATTAGGGTTTATAATTTTTGATAATTAGGGTTACTAAATTATAATCAGGGTTTCTAATTACCAAATTAGGGTTCTAGATATTAGGGTTTTTAATTACTAATTAGGTTTTCCATAATTAGCAATAAAATCTACTGTACATGACATGAATCACATTAACACAATTTTTGACTGATCCTAAACACCAGTTTAGGTTTCAAATTAGGGTTTCTCATTTCAAAAATTAGGGTTGTATGATTAGGGTTTTTCTTAAAGATTAATTAGGGTTTTTTAGATTTTAATTAGGGTTTACCTAATTAATCATTTAATACACAACATAGATCATATAACACAGTTATATAACAGACTTAAACTTACAATTGAGTTTCAATTTAGAGTTTCCCACCGTAAAATTAAGGTTTTCAAATAATGTACTATAATTGACCAATCATTGACAGTACGTACATACAAAGACATATGTATATAATCGAAAAAATAAAAATATAATTAATATTAAATTATTATTCTCATCCATTGATAAAAATCCAAAATTAGGTTTGGATTCCATATCCATTTATTCTTCCATATTTAACCTTAATAATTAAGGTAAAATATTTAGCTTAATAATTTGTACTAAAATTCATATAATAAAATAATTATTATAATTATTCTAAAATCACTCCATATATTATTTAAATAATATATGATTATATTTTCATAAAAATTGACGCCCCCAAATAGGTATACACAACACCCATTCTCGAAGTCGCCAAATACATGGTACGTAAACAACTACAACTTTATTATTACAACAAGAAATCGTGAGTTTGAATACAAATATTATCTTCTAGATAATATCTATACTCAAATAAATCCTCATCACATTATTGATTCATTATTTTACAAAATGGTGAGGACTACTAAACAACTCTCTCTAGAATCTTCATTCCATACCCCGACTAAGACTCGCTACATTCTCGCCTCCCGAGAAGAAAAATGGAACAACAAGGAAAAGGGTGAGCTCAACTAGCCCAAAGAAGAATATTACGACTAAGATAATATACAACAAATTATCGTTAGTCTTCAACAGGAAAAAAACTGATAGTAATACAATAGACAACAAGTTTCAGATCAATATTCATAATGAAATAATAATTCATGAAGAGTTACGTAGAGAATGAAATCTACTATAATCTATGAATTTAAATACCATCATCAATATTTTATCCTCGTAACATCAATCAATATTCATCTCAAATCAAATATTCATCTTTGCACTACATGTGCCAAAGATATTCATCAATCGGTCATGTTCATCTAAACACTGCTCATCTTTTTGCACTAAAGCCAAAGATATTCTTCAATCCAAATCATTCATCATCTTTGCACCATGTGCCAAAGATATTCTTCAGAAATCATTCATCTTTGCCAAGCCAAAGATATTCAATAATATCATCATTTAAGACCGAGGATGATGAAAATATTTTTAAAGAAACGAATCCAAAAAGAAACAAAATGACAAGGATTAAGGATTAAGGATTCGTGATTTGGTTTTATCCACGCCCAAAAATACCTCAAAAATAATCATAGTGGTGTAAAATTCAAGAATGATCAAAACATGGATACAATCGTAGCTAAGATCCGTAATAGATATTTTGGACAAAAAGAAGAAATTTTATTTTTCTATGAATAAGTCACCGATACGTGAATAGTGTCAGATACGTGAAGCCAGCCAGATACGTGAATAGTAATCTACACCAAAAGATAGAAATTCCACAAAAACATCTTCACGCTTCATTAATAGTACTCGTGAATAAGAACTCGTGAATAAGAAATCGTGAATAAGAACTCTGAATAAGAACTCGTGAATAGTAACTCATGAATAAGAACCCATGAATAGTAACCCCGACATGAAAAAGTTCCAAATTTGATAAAACTTCAGATCAATATTTCAAAGATAATGATATTGAAGAAATAATATCATTACAAAAAAAATAATATCCCTTACCTCGAAAGATCAAGATTTCTACTAGAATAACTGTATAAGGTCAAAGGAACTTGCACCGCCTAGCAATACTCAAAGTATACTCAAAATACTCACAAGAATACGCCAAAATATCGAGAGAGAAATAGAGAGAAAACTTCAGCTTCGTGTGATTTTCAATTCTAACCCAAGACCCTATTTATAGAAAACGCTAGAACATCAAAGCGTAAAATTTAATATAATATTAATATAATTATACAAATTTTCCTTAGCCCACCTTTTGGTCAAAACACCAGCCACACATGTTAATGATGTCCAAAAAATACAAAAACGTTTTTCTTAACAAAAATAATTTAAACTCCCAAAAAAATCAATTATTTTGAGCTTCTAACTTCAATAATTCATAATAAATAGCCCTTTCATCAGAAAATTCGAATCTCATGAGTTTTTATAGGAAATTCAATTCTCTACAACTTTGCAGAAGAAAGTTTTTCCAAATTCCAAACAAAAATCGACCCAAATCCACAAACGGGCGATTTTATGTGCTATAATCAAATTTTGGCCAATAATTGTGTCCACCAACACACAAAACATGTGTTAAACATTTAATGCCACAAAATACTCTTCCTCCTCATATACTCATATATCCCACATTCATTGTAAAATATCACCGCTAATATATTATTAAAATAATATATTTAAATGAATTATTTTATCGTAAAAGATAAAATATTAATTTTCAACAATTGTCATTTTAAAAATTTTTTCCATCTATATCCACATAAAATCAATATTTTCCTCATCATATAAATCAATAATTAATTATTCACAAATAATATTACGTAATCACAATATTGACAACCGTGCAGCTCCTCAGAAAGAGGGGCTTTCAATAAGAATTTCTTTCATCGCCGCAATTAGATGCATCAAACCTCTCCTGTAGATGTAACTTTCTAGACATTGCCAATAATGTTATCTAATAATATTATTCAGATAATATGAATTATTGCTTCGATAATGAAAGATACCGTAATGACAATTATCAAACAACAAAGAATATAAAATATCAACGCAAAGAATTATTAACTCAATAAAATATCGAATAAAGAATTATCGTAACCATTATCGAAAGTAAAGGCCTTTCACGTAAGAATCAATAATTGGTGCAATACCGCAAAGCATCGCTCAACAACGCAGATTAGTGTGTTTTAACCACCGGTATTCCAACAAAGATTAATCTGCAATAACTACGCCTGCTATTTAAAAACAACTTATATTTGTGCTGCTTTCATCCAATCGCTCACATGGGCCCACACATGGTCGCTACTGGCCGCATTTAATATTCCCCGACAAAGCATTTAATATTCCACCACCAAACGAATATTCCCCAACAACAATGAATATTTTATAACCACTTGCTTATTTTGAAATATTTTCATGATTTAACCCTTAACTATCCACATTAATCAAATCAACCCTTACTATTTCAAAATAAAGGAAATTCCTTTTATTTAAAAATTTTTTGGTCTTACAACCTCCCTCCTTATGAAATTTCGCCCTCGAAATCGACGACGCACCGGTGTTTTGAAAAGGTGAGGATACCTCGCTTTCATTTTCGCTTTCCAATTCCCTGTGTCATTTCTCTATATAGCATGATTCCTCCACAAAACTTTAACTTGTGGTATAACCTTTCAGGCTGTAGGACATGCTCCTTCCTATCCAAAATCTTGACAGTACCTCCTCACGTTAAGTCTTGGCTATCTCGTCCTGGTTCTAACTCAATAACGTGGTTCGGTCTTTCACATATTTTTAAGTATGATATGTGAAACACATTATGAACACGAGACATACTTTGAGGTAACGCAAGTCTATAGCTACATTTCCTACTTGGTCAAGAATTTGAAATGGACCGATAAATCGTGGATCGAGCTTTCTCTCTTCCCAAATCTTGAATCTCCTTCCATGGAGCAACTCGCAACAATACATGATCCCCTACACTAAATTCCACGCCCTTTCGATGAAGATTCGTGATAACTCTTTTGTCGATCTTGTGCCGCTTTGTATACGCTTGTCAATCATTAGTCATACGCATTAACTCGGGTCCCAACAATGTTGCTTCACCCACCTCATCCCAACATATCGAGAGAACCACATTTTTGTCCATATAATGCTTCAATGGAACCATGCCTATATTTGTTTAATAACTATTGTTGTATGAGAATTCCACCAATGGCAAGTACTTATCCCAACTTCCTTTGAAATCTAGGACACAGTAGTTTTAATATATCTTCAAGAGTTTGAGTAGTCCTTTTTCGATTGCCCATCCGCTTTGAGGATGGTATGCCAAATCGAATCAGTAAATTCGCGTCCATAGCTTTTTACAAACTAACCCAAAATCATGAAGTGAATCTTGGGTCACGATCTAAAACTATGGATACCGGCATGCCATGTAATCTCACAATCTCATTTACGCATACATACGAGAAAGACGCTCAAGGAATAAGTCTCTCGACGGTAAGAAATGAGTAGACTTGGTTAATCTATCAACAATAACCCAAATCGCATCTATGCCTTGAGAAACCGTGGGAAGATTAGTAATGAAATTGTGGTAATGTGTTCCCACTTCCATTTCAAAATCTCAAGTGGTTGCAACGGACCCTTAGGTACAAGATGCTCCGCCTTTACACGCTGGCAAGTTAAACACATCGAGATAAACCACGCAATCTCTCTCCTCATATTGCTTCCACCAAAATGTATGTCAAGATCATAATACATTTTGGTACTTCCTGTGATGGATTGCAAATGGCGTATTGTGTGCCTCCATCATAATCTTGTTCTTCAAATCGAGTCGTTAGGAACACAAAGTCTAGAGTGGACTCAAGTATTCCTTCTTCATCAATTCTCGCCCTAATAGCTCCTTCAGATTTTCTTTCTTCATACGATCACTCCCGGCCTGCTGGCTTCGAGCAACCTTAACTTTTTCTATTAAAGTCGGGCTCTACGCAGATACTTGACATCATCGCACTCTGCTCCAAGATATGATCTTCTACTCAACGCGCCGCCTACCACGCTCGCTTTTCCAAGATGGTATGGTTGTAATATGTGCCTTAAATGAGTCGCCTCGAGCTCTTGGAAAATCTTCTCGCATTCTCTCGCCCATATACTAATTTTGTATCTTTTCGAGTCACTAAGTTAATCGGAATAGCGATTCGAGAATATCCTTCAACGAATCTCCGATAATAACCAACTAAGCTTCTGTAAAGCTACGATTTCGACATCGATTTAGGTTGCTTCTCAATCGCGACTCATATCCCAATCTTGGATAAGACGTCACAATGACACCTATCGCTTTACTATCGCATCTAATACGACGCCCCTACACAGAGAGTTCGCTTAGTGAATTCCACAAAGGAAGTCACAAGATAAAGGCTCAGTACCAAATTTATAGTTGAATTTTTAACTCCTCAAGTTCAATAGAGCCATTCGACATGAGATTTTAGAAATGAGTTTTGTACCGGTTCAAAGTCGATATAAAATTTAATATCAAAGCTTTGGGAGTAAGCCAAGAAATTCTTCTTAAAATACGCAGAAAAATCAATAACAACAGAATATTATTCAAATCGACGTGTCTTTATTCAAATCCATAACACGGACTAAGAAAATTTGACATCCGTAATAAACGAACGACTTTCATGGCTTGATATGAAAATGTTTGACTACAATGGTTTGATTGCTTGAATTCAATAACAAAGTTGCTTAGAATATGAAAACTAACAACCTTACAAAAATAATCAATTTGGCATGATGAGTAGTTAACCTTAAAATCACATCAAAACAAATATCTCTATAGAAATAAGGTTAATGTGTAATGTGATAGTGCCAACTGAATCAAGCAAGATTTATAAACAAACTGGATGTAATGAAAGTTTCTCCTAACTGAGTTTCCACAGACAGTCAAAGTCTAATTTCTCCTGAGTCAAGTTTAAACGCTGAGCGCAAGTAAGAGAGATAAAAGAATGGGTAGAACCGATATCTAGTAAGGTATATACTTCGCAAGAATTTATAATTCGACTAACCCGTGCTAACTTCGTCGGTTCTCTTGATTTTTGACCGGCCACGACAAACGCTTCTTCCCTAATCGCTGACTTTGATTTTTTTCTCGGGGATTTTTTGAGTCACCGCCCCTCCGAACTAGGTTTCGCCATCGCATAATCTCGAGCGATATGTCCTTCCTTTCCACAACTATAGCATACCTTAAACCGCTCAGGGCGCTTCAATGATATGTCCCTCTTTCCAAGATTTGTAACATACGACCGGTGGTCGCTCTCCTCCCTTAAAACTAGTTGCTATAGCGCCGACGCCTTCACATGGTCGTGTTGAATCTCCTTTTAAAATCTCCTCCCGACTCGCTTCTTCTATTTTCATGGCCACGATTACCACCAGAGTGGTTACCGCTTTGTTCAGATTCTTCTTTCTCCGCCGGTTATCGTTATTCGATGATCGCTATCTTTCAGATGATCCTCGGTTATGGTCCTCTGCTGAACGTATTTCGTTATCTCGCCTAACAACCGAGCCCTCGCTGACAACATCCGAATAGAGAGAAAATTTATGAGAAATGAGATATCGACGATGTCGGGTTTCAAACCTCTCGTAAACATCCGCCATAACGCTCCTCATTCTCCACCAAATGAGTGTAAACTCGATAACTCCGCTAACTAACTTCGCCAGACCGGGACACCGCCATGTTATTCTCGCTTCTAGTCTAATAAACTCCACTTCCTTCATACGATTTAATACTTTCGTGGAAGTACTTCATTATTGAACTGCTTTCAAACGCCTCCCACGACATACGCCGAAAGGTAATGGATGGGTACGCTCACGTATTCCCACCAAGAATCGCTTTCGCCATTTTAACATAAAGGTGGCGAATGGAACTTTCTGTTCTCCGCATCCCAAGACATCGAATATCTTGTAATTTGTTCGACCCACGCCTCCGCCTTTAATCGGATCCGCTTCCTGCACTCGTGGTCCCAACTTCGAATCGCTGGTCGTGACCACTCGTGAATTGCTATCATTTCCTCCTCGATTTTGAACACGAAGTCTCCTCGTCGATTTTGCATGAATCGCAAAAAGCTTCTAAACATCCCCTCGCTCATCATCTCGCCGCTGGTGTTGTTTCACAGAGGAACATTGCCACTGCAGACGCTTCTCCTCGCTGGTGAGTACAGCATCTCCACGGCCTCATTTACTCCATCATAATATTCTCAACGACATTCTCAAACATCGCCATAAAATAAGGGTTAATTAAGGAAATCAATATATCACATAATATCCCTATATATCGACCAACTAACAAATAAGCTTAGTAGACACACTACAAGGATTTACCTGCCTCCCTCCTAGTTCTATTCCCCGATCTCCGCCAGAGATCATATCCCTAAGCTCGATATTAAATCGTGACTTCTCATGGTGACGACCTCCAAAAATGCCACCACAGTATATCCCCATCAACAGAAGTCACCAGGCTCGGGGTTTTACTTCGGCTCGATATTAACGTGACGCCAAAAAATACACAACACCCACGAGTACATGGTATGTAAACAACTACAACTTTATTATTACAACAAGAAACTGTGAGTTTGAATACAAATATTATCTTCTAGACAATATCTATACTCAAATAAATCCTCATCACATTATTGATTCATTATTTTACAAAATGGTGAGGACTACTAAACAACTCTCTCTAGAATCTTCATTCCATACCCCGACTAAGACTCGCTACATTCTCGCCTCCCGAGAAGAAAAATGGAACAACAAGGAAAAGGGTGAGCTCAACTAGCCCAAAGAAGAATATTATGACTAAGATAATATACAACAAATTATCGTTAGTCTTCAACAGGAAAAACTGATAGAATACAATAGACAACAAGTTTTCAGATCAATATTCGCAATGGAAATAATAATTCATGTAAGAGTTACGTAGAGAATGAAATCTACTATAATCTATGAATTTTAATACCCATCATCAATATTTTATCCCCAGAACATCAATCAATATACATCCGAATCAAATATTCATCTTCAAATCATGTGCCAAAATATCATCATCATGGCATGTTCATTTAAACACTGCTCATCTTTGCACTACAGCCAAAGATATTCATCAATCTGGCCATGTTCATCTAAACACTGCTCATCTTTGCACTACAAAGCCAAAGATATTCTTCAGAAATCATTCATCTTGCACTACAAAGCCAAAGATATTCAATAATATCATCATTTAAGACCGAGGATGATGAAAAATATTTTTAAAGAAACGAATCCAAAGGAAACAAAATGACAAGGATTAAGGATTAAGGATTCAGATTTTGGTTTTATCCACGCCCAAAAATACCTCAAAAATAATCATAGTGGTGTAAAATTCAAGAATGATCAAAACATGGATACAATCAAAGTTAGTATCCGTAATAGATATTTTGGACAAAAAGAAGAAATTTTATTTTTATGAATAAAGACCAGATACGTGAATAGTGTCAGATATACGTGAATAAGGTCAGATACGTGAATAGTAATCTCGACACCAAAAGATAGAAATTCCACAAAAACATCTTCACGCTTCAGCTTAATAGTACTCGTGAATAAGAAGAATCGTGAATAAGAACTCGCTTAATAAGAACTCGTGAATAAGAACTCATGAATAAGAACTCATGAATAGTAAACCCGACATGAAAAAGTTCCAAATTTGATAAAAAACTTCAGATCAACATTTCAAAGATAATGATATTGAAGAAATAATATCATTAAAAAAAAAATAATATCCCTTACTCGAAAAGATCAAGATTTCTAAATAGATATAATACCGTATATAAGGTCAAGGAACTTGCACCGCCTAGCAATACTCAAAGTATACTCAAAATACTCACAAGAATACGCCAAAATATCGAGAGAGAAATAGAGAGAAAACTTCAGCTTCAGCTCGTGTGATTTTCAATTCTAACCCAAGACCCTATTTATAGAAAACGCTAGAACACCAAAGCGTAAAATTTAATATAATATTAATATAATTATACAAATTTTCCTTAGCCCACCTTTTGGTCAAAACACCAGCCACACATGTTAATGATGTCCAAAAAATACAAAAACGTTTTTCTTAACAAAAATAATTTAAACTCCCAAAATCAATTATTTTGAGCTTCTAACTTCAATAATTCATAATAAATAGCCCTTTCATCAGAAAATTGAATCTCATGAGTTTTTATAGGAAATTCAATTTTCTACAACTTTGCAGAAGAAAGTTTTTCCAAATTCCAAACAAAAATCGACC
The DNA here is from genome assembly GCA_020205615.1 of Panax quinquefolius. Lineage (NCBI taxonomy): Eukaryota > Viridiplantae > Streptophyta > Magnoliopsida > Apiales > Araliaceae > Panax > Panax quinquefolius. The sequence goes on along the minus strand of CM035165.1, from coordinate 59,416,252 downwards.
AAATCCACAAACCAACGATTTTTTAAAAGCTATAATCAAATTTCTGGCCAATAATTGTGTCCACCAACACACAAAACATGTGTTAAACATTTAATGCCACAAAAATACTCTTCCTCCTCATATACTCATATATCCCACATTCATTGTAAAATATCACCGCTAATATATTATTAAAATAATATATTTAAATGAATTATTTTATCGTAAAAAGATAAAATATTAATTTTCAACAATTGTCATTTTAAAAATTTTTTCCATCTATATCCACATAAAATCAATATTTTCTCATCATATAAATCAATAATTAATTATTCACAAATAATATTATGTAATCACAATATTGACAACCAGCCTCTCAGAAAGAGGGGCTTTCCAATAAGAATTTTCTTCATCATGCAGCAATTAGATGACTCAAACCTCTCCTTAGATGTAACTTTCTAGACATTGCCAATAATGTTATCTAATAATATTATTCAGATAATATGAATTATTGCTTCGATAATGAAAGATACCGTGTAATGACAATTATCAAACAACAAAGAATATAAAATATCAACGCAAAGAATTATTAACTCAATAAAATATCGAATAAAGAATTATCGTAACCATTATCGAGTAAAGGCCTTTCACGTAAGAATCAATAATTGGTGCAATACCGCAGTGCCATCGCTCAACAACGCCAGATTAGTGTGTTTTAACCACCGGTATTCCAAAGATAAGGGCAATAACTACCCGCTATTTAAAAACAACTTATATTTGTCGCTTTCTTCATCCAATCGCTCACATGGGGCCCACACATGGTCAAGGCCGTCGCATTTAATATTCCCCGACAGCATTTAATATTCCACGCACCAAACGAATATTCCCCAACAACAATGAATATTTTATAACCACTGCTTATTTTGAAATATTTCATGATTTAACCCTTAACTATCCACATTAATCAAATCAACCCTTACTATTTCAAAATAAAGGAAATTCCTTTTATTTAAAAATTTTTGGTCTTACATTGGCAATCAATTATCGCTCCATAATTGAATAGCCAATCCATTCCCAATATAACATCAAACTCTCCAAGTTTAATCGAAATTAAATCTACTATCATGACATTCCCCTTAATATTCACCCTACAATTCTTGTATACAAACCTAACAGGAATCACCTACCTATTCGAAATTTCTATGTTTAAAGGGAAATTAAATTCTTCACTAGGCAATCCTAACCTCTTAGCAAATCCATCATATATAAACGAGCAAATAGCACCCGAATCAAATAATGCATAAGCATCTATATCATTGATTGGGATAATACCTGACACAACATCTTTTGATTGTAATCTATATTATTATATTTGTTTCCTCTTTAAGTTATTACTACCATTTCCACCACTACTACCACCATTCTTACCTTCACCCTCATTCTTCTTCTTTCTTTGTTCTTGATTATACTTTGTCACAGCCTCGCCTCCACCCTCAGCGAGAATTGCCTTCTCAAGCACCGCTGCAAACGTCTTTAACTGGAACAGGGAGACTCTATTGTACAACCAGGGCTTCAGTCCATGTTCAAACCTCCTCGCCTTGCGCTCATACGTGTTTACTTAATATGGCATAAACCTCGCCAACTCATTGAACCTTCTTGCATACTCCAACACTGTCATTGTGCCCTGCATTAGCTCTAAAAACTGCATTTCCATCTGATTCTTTGAACCCTCTGGGAAATAGGTCTCAAAAAATATTTCTTTGAACCTAGCCCAAGTCATTACCCCTTGACCTCCTCGAGTTTTATTGGCTTGCCACCAATAACTGGCCTCTGCTCTCAACATAAATGCTGCAAAAGCAGTCTTCTGGTTCACACCGACCCTAGCAACATCAAATACCTTTCTATTTCCATGATCTAGGTTCGTGCGGCCAAATCAATTCATAGTTCCATTGTAACTCGTGGTCCAACCGCTTTGAAATCCTTAAAAGTTGTAGACTTGATTTCGCGGTTGATTTCGCAGCAGTTATGTCTGGAAGTGTCACCGCGTGACGCCCCAAAATAGGTCCATTCCATCCAACCCATTCTCGAGTCGCCAAATACATGGTACGTAAATAACTACAACTTTATTAATACATTTGTCGTGGCAAAATACTGCATAACATATATATTGTGAGTTTAAATACGATATTGCTATCTAGACAATATCTACACGCAAATAAATCTCCATCATAATTATTGATACATTATTTTACAAAATGGTGAGGACTACTAAACAACTCTCTCTAGAACCTTCATTCCATACCCGACTAGTACTCGCTACATTCTCGCCCCGAGAAGAAAAATGGAACAACAAGGAAAAGGGTGATCTCAACTAGCCCAAGAAGAATATTATGACTAAGATAATATACAACAAATTATCGTTAGTCTTCAACAGGAGGAAAAATCTAATAGAATACAATAGACAACCAGCTTTTAAATCAATCTTCGCAATGAAATAATAATTCATTAGAAGAGTTAAGTAGAGAATGCAAACTACTATCTTCTATATATGAATTTAAAAGTTCATCGTCGATATTTTATCCCCCGTAACATCAATCAATATATATCTCGAATCAAATATTCATCTTTGCACTACAGCCAAAGATATTCATCATTGGTCATGTTCATCTAAACACTGCTCATCTTTGCACCACGGCCAAAGATATTCTTTAGAAATCATTCATCTTTGCACTACAGCCAAAGATATTAATCGATCCGGTCATGTTCATCTCAACACTGCTCATCTTTTTACTACGGCCAAAGATATTCATAAAGAAATCATTCATCTTTGCACTAAAAGCCAAAGATATTCAAAGAATATCATCATTTAGGACCGAGGATGATGAAAATATTTTTAAAGAAACGAATCCAACCAAACAAAATGACAAGGATTAAGGATTCGATTCAGATTTTATTTTATCCATGTCCAAAAATACCTCAAAAATAATCACAAGTGGTGTAAAATTCAAGAATGATCAAAACATGGATACAATCAAAGCTAGTATCCGTAATAGATATTTTAGATTTAAAAAGAAAATTTTCATTTTTCGATGAATAAAGGCCGTATTCGTGAATAAGGTCAGATACGTGAATAAAGTGTCGATACGTGAATAGTAACTCGACACCAAAAGATAGAAATTCCACAAAAAACATCTTCACGCTTCATTAATAGTACTCGTGAATAAGAATCGTGAATAGTAACTCATGAATAGTAACTCGTGAATAAGAACTCATGAATAGTAACCCCTACATGAAAAAGTTCCAAATTTGATAAAAAGTTCCAACTAATATTTCAAAGATAATGATATTGAAGAAATAATATCATTTGAGAAGAAAATAACATCCCTTACATCGAAAGACAAGATTTCTAGTTGAAAACACCTGACATAAGCTATGACTTGAACTTCAATCAGAGTATAGCTATACTCAAAGTATACTCAAAATACTCACAAGAATACACTCAAAATATCTAGAGAGAATAGAGAGAAAACTTCAGCCGTGTGATTTTCAATTCTAACCCAAGACCCTATTTATAGAAAATGCTTGTAACACCAAAGCAGTAAAATTGAATATAATAATATTATTTATAAACAAAATTTTTTAGCCCACCTTTGAAATCTGATTTCAGCCATTATAGCACATGTTAAATGAGGTTCACAAACTCACCAAAAATGTTTTTCTCAAAATAATTAATTAAAACTCCCAAAAATCAATTATTTTGAACTCAAACTTCAATAATTCATAATAAATAGCCCTTTTATCAGTAAAAATTGAATCTCATGAGTTTTTATAGGAAATTAAATTTCTACAACTTTACGTAAGAAAGTTTTTCCAAATTCCAAATGTAAATTAATGTAAATTCACAAACAGTGTGATTTTACTGTGCTATAATCAAATTTCAACCAAGAAATGGGTCCACCAACACACAAAACATGTGTTAAACATTTAATCCAACAAAAAATACTCTTCTTCCTCATTTATTCATATATCGCACATTCATTATAAAAATATCACCGTTAATATATTATTAAAATAATATATTTAAATGAATTATTTTATCGTAAAAAGATAAAATATTAATTTTCAACAATTGTCACATTAAAAATTTTCTCCATCTATATCCACATAAAATCAATATTTTCCTCATCATATAAATCAATAATTAATTATTCACAAATAATATTACAGAATCACAAAGATCGCAACCGTGCCGCTCCTCAGAAAGAGGGGCTTTCCAATAAGGATCTCTCCTCATCGGGCGCGCAATTAGTGACCAAACCTCTCCTTAGATGTAACTTTCTAGACATCGCCAATAATGTTTTCTAATAATATTATTCAAATAATATGAATTATTGTTCGATAATGGAAAATACCGTAATGACAATTTATCAAACAACAAAGAATATAAAATATCAATGCAAAGAATTATTGAATCAATAAAATAAAATATCGAATAAAGAATTATCGTAATAATTATCGAGTAGTGCCTTCACGTAAGAATCAATAATTGGTGCAATACCGTGCAGTGCTACATCGCTCAACAACGCGTATTAGTGTGTTTTAACCACCGGTATTCCAATAAGATTAATCTCAGAATAACTACATCGTTATTTATAAACAACTTATATTTGTCATTTTCTTCATCCAATCGCTTCGTTATGGGGCCCATAAAAGATCAAGGCTGTTGCATTTAATATTCCCCAACAGCATTTAATATTCCACCACCAAACTAATATTCTCCTAATAATAATGAATATTTTATAACCACTTGCTTATTCTAAATATTTACGATTTTACCCATAACTATCCACATTAATCAAATCAACCCTTACTATTTCAAAATAATAAATAGAGGAAAATAAATTTCATTTATTAATAATTTGGGGTCTTACAACCTCCCTCCTTATGAAATTTTGTCCTTGAAATCGACGACGACGCATTGTGTGTTTTGAAAAGATGATAATACCTCGCTTTCATTTCCATTTCCAACTCCCGTGTCATTTCCTCAATAGCATGGTTTCTCCACAAAACATTAACTTGTGGTATAACCTCGGTACATAGGACATGTTCTTTCCTATCCAAGATCTTGACTTGTACCTCCTCGTACGTTAAGTCTTCGGCTATCTCGTCCGGTTCTAACTCAATGACGTGGTTCGGGTCGTCCACATATTTACGTAACATCGACACGTGAAAACGTTAAGAACACGCGATCATACTTGGTGGTAAAACGAGTCTATAGCCACAGTTCCTATTCGATCGAGAATTTCAAATGGATTAATAAATCAAGGTTTGAGCTTTCCTCACCTCACCGATTCTCGCTTTTGAAATAACAACTTTGCATCTTCTTCTTCATATTCATCAACCTGTGTCTCAGTAGCTTGATAAGCTTTAAATTTATCGATTAAAGTCGATTATACTCAGATATCATCACGTGGGTACCTAGAGTTTTCATCTCCATCTCTATTATTTGTAAATTATAATAAATGAGTCTTTGACAATATCGTACTTCAGATTTCAGATACGATCTTCTACTCAACACGCCGCCTACCACGCTCGCTTTTCCAGATGGCATGGTCGTAATACATGTCCGAAATGAGTCTCTCTCGAGTTCTTCAAGCTCTTCCCACATTCGTTACTCCATTTGAATTTTGTATCTCTACGAGTCACCGCGTTAATGGAATAGCGATTCGAGAATATCCTTCAATGAATCTCCGATAATAACCAACTAAGTCTGAAAGCTACGATTTCGATTATCGACTTAGGTTGTTCTCAATCGTGACACATATCCCAACCTTCGATAAGACGTTACAATGACACCTATCGCTTTACTATCGCAGAATATGGTGTCCCTTATGGAGAGTCTGCTTCTTCGTGCATTCTACAAAGGAAGTCACCAGATAAAGGTGCTCGTGTACCAAATTTATAGTTGAATTTTTAACTCCTCAAGTTCAATAGAGCCATTCGATATGAGATTTTAGAAATGAGTTTTGTACGGGTTCAAAGTCGATACAAAATTTAATATCAGCTTTAGGAGTAAGCCAAGAAATTCTTCAGAAATACGTCAGAAAATTAATAACAACAGAATATTATTCAAATCGACGTGTCTTTATTCAAATCCATAACATGGACTAAGAAAACTTGACATCCGTAATAAACGAATGACTTCATGGCTTGATATGAAAATGTTTGACTACAATGGTTTGATTGCTTGAATTCAATAACAAAGTTGCTTAGAATATGAAAACTAACAACCTTACAAAAGCAATCAATTTGGCATGATGAGTAGTTAACCTTAAAATCACATCAAAAGCAAATATCTCTACGTAAATAAGGTTAATGTGTAATGTGATAGTGCCAACTGAATCAAGCAAGATTTCTAAACAACGGATGTAATGAAAGTTTCTCCCAATCTGAGTCTCCATAAACAGGTCAAAGTCTAATTTCTCCGTAGTCAAGTTCAAACGCTGAGCGCAAGCAAAAGAGATAAAAGAATGGGTAGAACCCAGATCTAGTAAGGTATAAACTTCGCAAGAATTTATAATTAACTAACCTGCTAACTTCGCTCGTTTCTCAGATTTTGACCGGCCAAGACAAACGCCTTCCAGAACCGCTTACTTTGACCTTTTCGGGACATCCTTTTGAGTCACCATTTCACCGGATCGGGTTTCGATACCGCATAACTCTCGAGCGATATGTCCTTCTTTTCCACAATTATAGCATACCTTAAACTGCTATGGGCGTTTAATGATATGTCCTCTTTCCCACATTTGTAACATACGCACCGGTGGTCTTTTCTCCTCGAACCTCGAACCGCCGACGCCTTCACATGGTCGTTGTTGAATCTCCTCTTTTAAAATCTCCTCCCGACTCGCTTCTTCTATTTTCATGGCCACGATTACCACCAGAGTGGTTACCGCTTTGTCCCGTATTCTTCTTTCTCCACCGGGTTATCGTTATTCGATGATCGCTATCTTCTGTGATGATCCTCGTTATGGTCCCTCATTGAACGTAATCGTTAGCTCGCTTCTAACAACCGAGCCTCGCTGACAACATCCGAATAGAGAGAAAATTTATGAGAAATGAGATATCGACGATGCCGGTTTCAAACCTCTCGTAAACATCCGCGCCATACGCTCCTCATTCTCCACCAAATGAGGTGCAAACTCGATAACTCCGCGAACTTCACCTCAGATCGACACCGCCATGTTATTTCGCCCGCCTAATAAACTCCACTTCCTTCATATGATTTAATACTTTCGTGGAAGTACTTGTTATTGAATCTGCTTCAAACGTCTCCCACGACATGCCGAAAAAATTGGATGGGTACGCTTCACGATTCCCACCAAGAATCGCCTCACATTTTAACATAAAAGTAGCGAATGGAACTTTCGTTTCTCCGCATCCCAAGACATCGAATATCTTGGTAATTTGTTTGACCCACGCTCCGCCTTTAATCGGATCCCGCTTCCCTGCACTCGTGGTCCCAACTTGAACCGCTTGGGCGTGACCACCCGTGAATTGCTATAATTTCCTCCTCAGATTTTGAACACGAAGTCTCCTCGTCTCGATTTTGCATGAATCGCAAAAAGCTTCTAAACATCCCCTCGCTCATCATCCGCTTCAAGCGGTGTTATTCACAGAGGTACATTGCCACACAGACGTTTCTCCTCGCTGTAAAGCACAGCATCTCCACGGCCTTATTTAATCCATCGTTAATATTCTCACGACATTCTCAAAACACCGCCATAAAACAAGGGTTAATTAAGGAAATCAATATATCACATAATATCCCTATATATCAACCAACTAACAAATAAGCTTAGTAGACACACTAGCGAAGGATTTACTCGCCTCCCTCCTAGTTCTATTCCCCGATCTCCGCCAGAGATCATATCCCTAAGCTCGATACCAATTGTGACCTCATGGTGCTTCAACCACAAAGACTCACAATGGTATCTATCGGTTTGCACCGCAAAACCAAGTTCCCTCATCGAGAGTCCGCTTTTGCATCCCCATAAACAGAAGTCACCAACGAGAGGCTCCTTTACTTATAGCTCGATATCAACCGTGACGCCCCCAAAATAGGTCCATTCCATCCAACCCATTCTCGAGTCGCCAAATACATGGTATGTAAATAACTACAACTTTATTAATACATTTGTCGTGGCAAAAATAAGACAATATATAATGTGAGTTTAAATACAATATATTGCTATCTAGACAATATCTACACGCAAATAAATCCCCATCATAATTATTGATACATTATTTTACAAAATGGTGAGTACTACTAAACAACTCTCTAGAACCTTCATTCCATACCCCGACTAAGTACTCGCTACATTCTCGCCTCCCCGAGAAGAAAAATGGAACAACAAGGAAAAGGGTGAGCTCAACTAGCCCAAGAAGAATATTATGACTAAGATAATATACAATAAATTATCGTTAGTCTTCAACAGGAAAAATCTAATAGAATACAATAGACAACAAATTTTAAATCAATCTTCAGAAAATAAAATAATAATTCATTAGAAGAGTTAAGTAGAGAATGCAAACTACTATCTTCTATATATGAATTTAAAAGTTCATCGTCGATATTTTATCCTCGTAACATCAATCAATATATATCCGAATCAAATATTCATCTTTGCACCACAGCCAAAGATATTCATCATTGGTCATGTTCATCTAAACACTGCTCATCTTTGCACTCACGGCCAAAGATATTCTTTAGAAATCATTCATCTTGCACTACGTGCCAAAGATATTAATCGATCCATGTTCATCTCAACACTGCTCATCTTTGCACTACTACGCCAAAGATATTCATCAAGAAATCATTCATCTTTGCACTACGTGCCAAAGATATTCAAGAATATCATCATTTAGAACCGAGGATGATGAAAAATATTTTAAAGAAACGAATCCAAAGGAAACAAAATGACAAGGATTAAGGATTCGTGATTTTGTTTTATATCCACGCCCAAAAATACCTCAAAAATAATCACAAAGTGGTGTAAAATTCAAGAATGATCAAAACATGGATACAATCAAAACTAGTATCCGTAATAGATATTTTAGATTTAAAAGAAAAATTTTCATTTTTATGAATAATAGTCTTAAATATTCGTGAATAAGGTCAGATACGTGAATAAGGTCGTGATACGTGAATAGTAACTCCGACACCAAAAGATAGAAATTCCACAAAAAACATCTTCACGCTTCAGCATTAATAGTACTCGTGAATAAGAACTCGTGAATAGTAACTCATGAATAAGAACTCGTGAATAATAACTCATGAATAAGTAAACCCCAACATGAAAAAGTTCCAAATTTGATAAAAGTTCCAACCAATATTTCAAAGATAATGATATTGAAGAAATAATATCATTTGAGAAGAAAATAACATCCCTTACCTCGAAAGACAAGACTTTTAATAAACACCGGATATAAAGCTATGACTTGAACTTGCAGACCAGAGATAGCTATACTCAAAGTATACTCAAAATACTCACAAGAATACACTCAAAATATCGAGAGAGAAATAGAGAGAAAACTTCAGCTTCGGTGTGATTTTCAATTCTAACCTAAAGACCCTATTTATAGGAAAATGCTTAGAACACCAAAGTAGAAAATTGAATATAATAATATTATTTATAAACAAAATTCTTTAGCCCACCTTTTGAAATCTGATTTCAGCCATAGCACATGTTAAATGAGGTTCACAAACTCACCAAAAATGTTTTTCTCAAAATAATTAATTAAAACTCCAAAAATCAATTATTTTAACTCAAACTTCAATAATTCATAATAAATAGCCCTTTTATCAAAAAATTCAATCTCACGCTGCTTTTTTTTATAGGAAATTAAATTTCTACAACTTTGCGTAAGAAAGTTTTTCCAAATTCCAAAATGTAAATTGATGTAAATTCACAAACGGGTGATTTTACAAAAGCTATAATCAAATTTTCAACCAAGAAATGGGTCCACCAACACACAAAACATGTGTTAAACATTTAATCCAACAAAAATACTCTTCTTCCTCATTTATTCATATATCGCACATTCATTATAAAATATCACCGTTAATATATTATTAAAATAATATATTTAAATGAATTATTTTATCGTAAAAAGATAAAATATTAATTTTCAACAATTGTCACATTAAAAATTTTCTCCATCTATATCCACATAAAATCAATATTTTCTCATCATATAAATCAATAATTAATTATTCACAAATAATATTACAGAATCACACAAGATCTTGGCAAACGTGCCGCTCCTGAAAGAAAGAGGGGCTTTCAATAAGGATCTCTCTCTCATTGGGCGCCGCAATTAGGTGACCAAACCTCTCCTTAGATGTAACTTTCTAGACATTGCCAATAATGTTTTCTAATAATATTATTCAAATAATATGAATTATTGTTCGATAATGGAAAATATCGTAATGACAATTTATTAAAACAACAAGAATATAAAATATCAATGCAAGAATTATTGAATCAATAAAATAAAATATCGAATAAAGAATTATCGTAATAATTATTGAGTAGTGCCTTTCACGTAAGAATCAATAATTGGTGCAATACCGCATCATCGCTCAACAACGTGTATTAGTGTGTTTTAACCACCGGGTATTCCAACAAGATAATTCAGAATAACTACGCCGTTATTTATAAACAACTTATATTTGTCGCTTTCTTCATCCAATCGCTCGTTATGGGACCCATAAAAAGATCGCTACTGTCAGTATTTAATATTCCCGACAAAGACAAATATTCCACGACCAAACTAATATTCCCTAATAATAATGAATATTTTATAACCACTTGCTTATTCGAAATATTTGCGTATTTTACCCATAACTATCCACATTAATCAAATCGACCCTTACTATTTCAAAATAATAAATAGAGGAAAATAAATTTCATTTATTAATAATTTGGGGTCTTACAGTCACCAACTGTTGAACTGGGTTAGCTTCAGCGTTGTTATTGTTAGTAGATCCCTCAGGGGTTTGTTGTCGTGGTTGACGTCTTCTTGGAGGCATTTTCTGATTAAAACACACTTATTAGATTATTACTCAATTTCTTTTTTAAGTATTTTCTATTTAACTTGCACATCATAAAAATATCATCACATAACACATAACATCTTGAATAAAAATTAACATTTTATTCATTTATCATCTTTAGAAAACATAAGAACAATAGCATCACTACTATTTACATTACTTTCCTGAACTACTAAAGTTTCAGAATAACCTTATCATCATATCTCATTGGTTACATAACACTTGGGATTTACATCTTATTTATCATATCATTAACCACATATCAAGTACATTCCCTAATATGACCTACTAAAATGATGCATAGCCTTACGACGCTCATATTCTATAATACGGAACATTGTTCGACGATCTAACATGTACGGTGGAACGTCTCGAACTGAATCGGATAATACATAACTCGGTCTTGAGCTCGATTTATCACAGTGTTGAATACGCCATTCATCTCCTCCATCTTGATCTTCTTTGCTTGTGTTTCCCCCCTCTGCTACTCCTGCATGCTGAGAAGCTTTCTCATACGCGTCGTCAACCCTTGCTCTCTTGGTGGACTCTTCTTTCAATTTGTTCTTCAGCTCCGTGATCTCCTCTGTCAGCTACTCGTTCTCTCCCTCAGTGTGAATCAGCTTCCACTCGACATTACTAAGACGCTCGTCAAGATCCCAGATTTCATCGTTCTTCTGTGCCATCGAGGTCTGTTGTTCAGCTACTATCTCTTCCAACTCCTCGACTCTATCCTGAAGTTCCACATTGCGGTCGTATACTACGTCGTATATACGGGCTGCAATCGAGTTTGGTGGAAACTCTTCTTCCTCTTCATCCTCATCCCCATCCGACTGTGGCAGCTCAACGGGGTCCTCCTCATCCGTCTCTATCTCATCATCCTCATTAGGTAAACCCTTCTACTCAACCACTGTAACCAACAGAGATGATTCTCGTGGCAGTAGTTATTCCCAAACCACCTGAATATCTCGAGGCTCCTCCTCTCTAGGCATCTAGGATCCTTCCTCCCTATCCTGACTGGATTCTCCTACATTAGCCATCCTGACAACAAAATTTTAAGTTTTAATTACTAATCAACACTACTCGACACTTACGAGCACATAGGTTTCAACCACATAAGCACATAAGTGTTTTATTATTTCTTTCTTAAAACTCGATAAGAGTTTATCACCACTATATTTTCAAATGTTACTTCCTAAGGCTTTTCCCCCACCTAAGGTTCATAACCTAAAGCTTTGATACCAACTTGTGACACCCCCAAATCTGGGTACTTCATTTCCACAAGATTTGGTGTTCACTATCGAAACATTCATTTCTAACTACCAAAATATAATAAGATTTAACAATAAACCTTCCCTTTAAAGGATTACATCAATAAGTTCAATAAAATCTCTCAGGTTGTCTAACCTTAAACATTCATCAAATGCGAAAAATAAATAACTACATCACAATATTTAAAATAAAATCTGACAATATAGAAATCAACAGATTTACAAGTCTTCAACACTTGTTCATCTTTCATTTTCCTTTACTGGTGGTAGGTTCATCGACCTTCTCAACTTTAGTTGTAATGGTTATATAAGCAAGAGTGAGCAAACAAATGCTCACTTGAAGTGACAATGAATAATAATATCATAACAACTACCAAACAAATAGGCTCAATAGAATTGAATAATATTATTTATCAATGATAATCAGGAACAGAAAAATATATATCTGAGGGTCACAAGACCGCAAACTATGTCCAAAGTTATAAGTATTCTTTCAACTTAAACCTAAACAGTCATGAGACTGTAGGGACTTCTCGTACTTAGGGGGATCAGCCCTTCGTACAATGTATTGTGCACAACCATCTAAACGCTTTGAGTAAATTATCCCCTGTAATAGGGTTATTTATCTCAGTATTTAGAATACAAGTCCACATCAAAGTAAGTTTGGTTTGGATAAGTTTCAAGGTAATTTAGAGTTTAACGAACATCAACTAAGGATTAGTTGAATAAAAATGTAATAACAATATGTTATGGAATTAGTCATAAATGAATCAACATTGTATATTAAGGTCATGCTTTAGAAATAAACTAAAAGCATAAGCATTGAATAACATAACATACCTTGCTTGGACAATATTAAGCTAAGGCTAGAATTTTGTTTAGTAACAGAATTGAGTTATACATAACGTTATAATATCGAGGTGAGATGGATTACGTAATAATAATCGAAGTATGAAAAACGCAATATTTCACATGCGGACTTAATTCAAGAACGTTAAGGATTTAGAATCCGAATGAATTAAACATGTGGACTATTGTATGAAGAGCAAGTCCAATATGAATAAAGGTGTAACCTAGGTGGGATTAATATGAAGCCCAAGCTAAATTCATACAAGCCCAAAGACTAAGCTAAACTAATTACAAACAAACCCAAGTTATAATCCATTGGCTAAATTAGATCCATGGGGCAACCCATGGGTGAATTGATGGGCAAGAACTTTGTGTGATGGGCAAGATTACTTAATGAACAAGTAGTGAATAGTAAGGAGGTGGAATAACTTAATGACCCTTTTACCCTCACTTTAGAAATCCTATAAATAGAGGAGGAGATGGCTCATTATTTGGTTGTTATTTCATCCTAGATAAGTAACTTATTTGGTAGAGAGAATAAGCACTTATAAGCCCAACCTTCCATTGTTAGATTTTCCAAAGAAGAAGAAGTTAGTCTTCAAAGGTAATGATCTCATGATCCTATATTCTTCCATCTCTACCATACTAGCTTGATAAGAGAAGTGTAACTTAACCAACATGTATACTAAGAACATATGAAAAGTGGTTAAGCAATGGACTTAAGCCGAGTAAGTAAGGAATAAGCCATTTAAACTTGCATAAGTTATTAACTTATGAAGAACATGAATGAACTTGTCATATGATTTCCTTAGAAAGTTAATATGATAATAAGATGCAATAATGTTGCTTAAGGAACTGGAATCAAGAATAAGTCATAAGGAAATGAAAATCAAGTATTAAATAATTTGTTAAGTTATGAACTTAAAAGAAATAAGGCATAACCTAATTTGAATATAAGTTATTGTAATATATAAATTAAAATGTCTAGTTACTGAAATGAATGCATTTGAAATGATGAACAAATCATTAGTAATAAAGTTTTGTCAAAATTCACACGATTGGACGATAATCGTCGAATTCAAAGTAGGATTTTGTGTTTAACCTCGGAAACGTCGATTTTCGATGGAGACAAGTCGTATTTGGAATTATAGAGTTCCGGACTCAAAAATGACCGAATTCTGACTTAGAACGAAGAAACGAGCGTTGAACATTCACGAACGTTTACTGTTTTTATTAAAAATGAACTAATAGGTGAATTTTTAGCAAATTAAGTCTAATAGATAAAATTCTTGCATAAACACGTAGAGTACGTGATTTGTGAACCGTGGGCTCTTGAACGAGCCTATCAAGTTGAAAAATCTGTCAAAGTTTTCTGGTGCACAGAGCTAGCGTCATGGGCTACCAAATTTAAGGCCAAAAAGCTCGCTACCAAGAATGCCGAAGCTCAATGAGAAAAAGCCATAACCTATTAGAGAGTGGTATGCATTGCCAGAATAAAGGAGACTCAGTACTGCAGTCACGAGTCAGTCTTCAAGCCTTAATGAGTGACTTCATGAAGGCAAGATAACAAAGGAATAAATGGTGCCGCAAAGACCAAACTTAAAAATTAGATAACAAAGAATGTTTACATGTTGAGCATGACTAGAGAATGATCAATAATTAACTAAGGATCATAATGTAACATTGTTAAGACATAATTAAGCCTTAAGTATGATCACTTAGGGTTAAGATAAGTCAATTGCATATTAAAGTAAGAACGACGTAACGGAAAGCCAGAACCAATAATAACAAGTCTAATACGTAATTAGATTGAGAAGAAGGGTAAGATTCTTTAGGAACCATGTATGATAATTCATGACCTAATATGCTATGTGATGTTATCATCTACTGTAGAGACTTAAGGACTTAAAGTGCACGTGTTATAAACTGTAGCAGACGATAAAGGCAAGTACTCTAACCCTTGTTCCAGTTCGATCTGGACGAGCTTTGTGATTCATGTATTCTTTGCATGAGATAATATCTGATGAAGTCAACGCCAATCCTTTCGGCTAAACTTACGAAATGTTGGATTCTTATAATCTGTTAAGTATTGGCAATGATTTACCAAACTAATATTGTTGTGGTTTTCAAAAGGAGACTGAGTATGCTAAATTATTTTGTCATCAAACGACAAGCACGTGAGGTTGCCACAACTTAAACATATACACGTTTAATGAATGTAGTGTCGATCAATATAGAGTACTATAGGCTGATCACCTAGACGTGCTCATAAGCTATGTTGGACTTACAGACTTCGTGTCGGGTTGTCCTTTTCAAAGTATTTATAAAATGGTCATGGTCTTGGACCGGAATTGATGTTTTACTAAATATTGTTGTTGTAAAACATTTTGGAAAGAAAAGAAGTGCTATTTTGAATTATCGATAGTACTTCGTAACTATTGTTCAGTTATTGAAGATATATGATTTCTATGTCTCAAGCATGCTATTTTACTAGAATTGGTGTACTTGCTGAGCTAGTTAGGCTCACTCTTGCTTGAATCATATGAATGCAATTTAAGACCGAACTAATTTCCACCGGATCAAAGCAAGGATAAAGGGAAGGCTAAGGCAAACCCGTAGATTACCTATGTAATAGTATAGGTTTTGTAATGATAATATTTTATATTATGACAAGAACAGATGTAACGGTTATAAAGAACTTGGGAGAATATTAATATTATTTTGAATATATATATAAGACATATTTGTTCTTTTGAGGTATTTCAATTGAATGATTGTGTGAACTGTAGCACCATGTAGCACCATATGCCGGGTTGGAAGATACCCGTATTTGGGGGCGTCACAATAATTAAGTTGTATAAATAGGATTAGGAATTTCTTGCTTAATATAAAGGTAAATAGAATAAACTCAAATAGAGGTTAGAGTTAAGAAACTTACCTTGCGTGTAAGCTAACCCGTAATAACTCGATTCTCAATATCCTATACACATGTCATCATGACATAGTTAGTTACTACATGTACTCCGTACACAACTAAGTACCTATTTCATGTATGGCTTGGATTTAAACATATAGTCAAGTCACACTTTTAATGCAATAATATAACTCATTAATTGTTAATAATATTCTCACACTTGGTACTATAACACCACAATTAACAAAATCACATTTTAATAGTCATAACATACTCTTTATCAAAATTACTGAATTGTATAATTAAAATAAACTTTCTAGCCAACACTACTAATCGGTGCTATAGCACCCCAGTTTGCACTGGGAATGGCACTGCGGCGCAGAGTTGGCGTTACGGCGTGAGACACGGGCATATTATACCGATCACTGCAGCGCTAGAACTATACTACAAGGCGGCGCTGCAGCGCCGAAGTACAATTCCGGACAACCAATTTTCGCGAAGAACACAAACAAAGCCAATTTGGCCTACAACTTATTTTCTAGCAACCAATTTAACATGTAATAAATACATAGACCTCACAGAAACATAACTTAAGGTCTCTAACATGTTTTTACCCATACAAACAATATAAACATCAAATTTAAAACCTTTGAATTCCATGTTTTATGCAAAAAAAACTCCATTTTTGACATCCTTGACAAAAATTAACACCGAGGTCTCAATAATACACCAAATCAACTCATTCAAATTGTATTTTTTTTGTTTCTTAATGAATTAACACACTCAAGACTCAATTTACAACTTAGTTCACAAACCAAGTATCAATTTTTGAACTCCAACAAGCCATATTCATACACACATGCACTGTAATCAGTTTTTCTTATTTTTGAATGTAATTTAGTATACTAAATCCTTGTCTAGATGCTAGTTATAACATCACAATTACATATACACAC
Source organism: Panax quinquefolius (assembly GCA_020205615.1). Lineage (NCBI taxonomy): Eukaryota > Viridiplantae > Streptophyta > Magnoliopsida > Apiales > Araliaceae > Panax > Panax quinquefolius. Next base: position 59,399,167 of record CM035165.1, on the reverse strand, counting down.
AATTTATTAATAATTCATCAAAAATTGGATTACAGAAAATTTTGAAAACAACTTTATTTTACAGTGAAACTCAAGAACACAGAAACTTTTCATACATATGAATTAAAGATTTTGGAAATTAGAATTATACCTTCTCTTGCTTGATTAACCCTTGTTAGAAGGCAAAGTGCTTGAAATTAACCAAACTTTTCTCTCCTCTCAAACTCTCTCTATTCTATTCTCAGGCTTAGGCCAAAGTTTCTTACGTAAAAATAAAACAGACACGAGAAACAAAATGGACAAGTAACTAATACCCTTACTAAATACTCTTTTACGTTAAAAAAAATTTCAAAATAAATTGCCAGTTAAAACTTCAAAAGCCACAAGGCTTTGTTTGGATAAAACTAATTAAAATAAAGACTTAATATTTTTAAGCCTTGTTTGGTAATACCAATTAAAACTCCTTTAATTTATTTTAATAAATAATTTATATTATAGTTTATTGTCCCACCTTATTTACTTAGATTTCCATATCCAACCTTAAATAAATAAAAACTAATTATAACTTATTAAATAAATTCTCCACTTAACCACTTACCACAAAATTATAATTTTATTTAACAAGTAACATATCACTTTAATTACTAAATTAAATTAAAACAACATTATAGCAAATCATATAATTACATTAGAGTATTATCTCATAAATTTAATTCATCACTCTTTTATCTTAATTAAGTTAATTTCTATAACTCATGAATTATTTATTTCACTAATAAATAATCCAACAAATATTTACTTAACAACAAACACATCAAGTAAAGATATTTATATAATACAATAAATATTTAAAATTATAATTTAAAATTCTGGATTGTTATAGTGGGAGTAATGGTTTGTAATGGGTAGGAGTTGTGGGTGTGGGGGGTATTTGGGAGAGTTTTGGGGTTAATGGGAATGTATGGCCTAAATTGTGTGTTGTGGCCGAATTTTGGGGGATTTACTTCACATTACAAGCTTAGACGCGCCTAAGCGCCGCGACCGTGAGGTAAAGAAGTCGCGATCGTCATGTTTGGAAGCTATGGCCTGGAACATTCTATTCCCAGACGCGTATTTCCTTCATAATTGGTCTGTTTTTCTTCTCTTTTCTTCTTTCTTCTTCCCATTTTACCCTTCACTTTCATTTTTAATTATTCTCTTCCCCAAAATTCATTATTTTGTCCTACAACTTCACTTCCTTACCCATGTTGTTCCTAGAATTCCTACAATTATTCTTCCTTGATTCCTTATTTTTATCACCTGAAAAACATTAATTCAATTAAATTGCTTTTATGGGATAATTTAATTCCTAAAAATGCATGATTTGATAAAATTATTTACTAAAAACAATAATGAAATAAAATTCTAATTGAAACTCATGGGTTACCTCCCAGTAGCGCTTGTTTTTAAGTCATCAGCATGACTTTCATGTTTCCTTTCAAGTTTGATTAATTGATGGAATGTCATCAACTGCGCATCCATTTTCCTTCATTGATTGACATATTTCTTCATTGTTGGTCAACTCGACGTTCTCTTCAACATTTCTTGTACCTTCTTGGGCTAAGTATCATTCCTCCACCTCATTTGGAAACCTTACAGTATCGAAGACATTGAACTTGATCTCTTGATCATTGACTCTCATGGTGAGTTCTCCATTTCGAACATTTATTAGAGTTGTTACAGTTGCTAAAAATGGTCACCCCAAAATGAGTGGGTCCTTCTGATTCTCTTCATAATTAAGAATAATGAAATCCATTGGGAATACAAACTTATCCACTTTAACCAGAATGTCTTCTATAACTCCTCTTGGATGAGTGATTAATTTATCCGCCAAGTGCAGAGTAATCGTTGTTGGCTTGATTCCTTGTAATTCGAGCTTTTCATAGATTGATAATGGCATGAGATTGATGCTTGCACCAAGGTCACATAGGGTTTTCCCAACGTATTATTGCCCTATTGTACATGGTATTGTGAAACTACCCTGATCTTGCACTTTCGTTGGTAGCTTCCTTTGAATTGATGCACTACATTCCTCAGTCAACGCCCCGATCTCATTCTTGTTTATCTTTCTTTTCTTTGATGAAAGTTCTGTCATAAACTTTACGTAGCTCAGCATCTATTCTAGTGCTTCTACAAAAGGTATATTGATTTGCAATTTCTTGAAAACTTCCAAATATTTCAAAAATTAATGATCCAGCTTGTGATTCTTCAACCATTGGGGGTATAATACGGGCACTTTAACGGTATCATTCTTTTCTTCCTTCTTATTCTCTACTACCACCTCGTGCTCTTTTTCAACATTCATGTTCAGTTCTACTTTGACTTCTTCCTTATAAATGTTTACCTTCTCTAGAGGTATGTTATCCTTGTCTTCTAAACTCTTACCACTCCTTAATGAAATTGCCTTGCATTACTTGTGAGTATCTTTCCTTGGATTCACCTCGTTGGAGTTGTTCCTTGTGGACGATTTTTCACTGCATTTTCTAATTAGCCCATCTGGTTTTCCAAGTTTTGAATTGATCCTTCTAAACTTTTGATTTTTGTATTAATATTAGCAATATACTTTGTCAAAATCTCTTCCAGACATGGTCTCCTTTCTTGCAAATATTGAGCTTGATTTTGAAAACTCGGTGGTGGAAATTGCCTTGGACCTGCGTTTTGATTCTGATTGTTACTCCATGAAGTTCATCGATTCTGCATTGATTGTGCATTGATTGGTTTGATGATTTCCTGCACATAGCTCACATACTACAACTAACTGTTGTGTTGGCGTAGTACCCTATGAATCAAATTTCTTAGTTAATGACGCCACTGGAGTAATTAATGTGGTTAATGCGTCTACCTCCAGTTTTCGGCTGGCTTAATCTAGCTGTAGGCCACTAATTTTGCAGCCATAGTTTCTAGCAAATCATAAGCTTCATCCATATTTTTTGTAACGACCGAAAAAATTGGACTTGAATGTAAATAATTTTTTATTTGATTATATTGAATAAAAATAATATTATGTGGATTATTTTTGTGTAAAGTGTTTGAAGGTTGTTCTTTGATCTAGGATGAATGTATGATGGTAGTATTTTGGCCTTGTGCTAGAATTAAAGTGTATGAATTCCAAGACAAAAATAAAAGTTTTTCGAGATATTTCAGGAAAATCACAATTCATCCAAAACTGCTCGGGAATTATTTTTGAATTTTTGAGAAACGCATAATGTTAGAATTCTGAGGAATGATGGATTATCTAATAATAATTCAATTATGGCAAACACAATTTTTCACCTTCGTACTCAAATTCAAGATGTTAGGGAAAGTGAAAATTGAAGGAAATGAAATAATTAAGTATAACAAGAATGATTATTATACAAAAAGAATATGAGTATAATATAATATATTGTACAAGTATAATACGAAGAATAATACGACATATAATATAAATATTATACGAAGTATATACGAAAAGAATATGAGAATTATACGGTAAGAATACGAAAAGTCAAAGTCTTGGTCAACAAAAGTAAAAGTTGACTATTTGTTAATGGACTTAGACTTTGTCATGCCCAAATGAAATAAGAAGGCCCAATGGTTAATTAAAATCAAGGCCCAAATAAATATTAATTCAAGCCCAAAGTTTCGCCCGAATTAAATTTATGTTAATCCCAAACCAAGAACCAAACCCATGGGTCGAACTATTGATCTAGTGGGTGGGTAAAGTATCATGGGGTAACCCATATGGGTCACCCAAGAGGGTGGGGCCCAGTTACCAAGCTTTTGGGTGAAGCTTGGTGGATATTTGTGGAATGGAGGTGGAGAAAAGAGGTGGGAATAGTAACTTTTGGTGACTCAAAAGTTTTATTGAATGGTTGGATTGAAAAAATTGTGAATGATAAGGGGGTATTATGTAAGGATGGAAACTTGGGGGTTTTGACCATAAGGGACCATAACCTAAGTGACCAACTTGTAAGATGATGGAAAATTGTGCAAAAGACCAAACTACCCCAACTCTTGCATTTCTATATATAGGAGGCCTTAACTTCATTTTCTCTTCAACATAATCAACTAACACTTGAGCATATTGAGAGAAAAGATGAATTTTGAATTTGTAAGGAAGAGAAGGAATGAAGTTAGCTAAATCATCAAATAATCAAGAACAACTCAAGAACACAAGAGGTAAACCATTTAAACCATAACTTTCATCTAGTTTTTCAGTTCTTTCAAAGTAGTGGATTAATAAAGAAGTGTATTGGTGGTGTATGTATGATTTGATGAATAAGGGTGGATAATAGTGGACTGAAAACACTAATGAATGCCTAATAAGTGACATCATAATCAATGATTAAGAACTTAATAAAGAAAAGTATGAAAAACTTAGATCTTGTTGTTGATGAACAAGTTTAAAACCATCGTGTATAAGTTAGGTGATATATGCTTGGTTAGGATAATAAATGAACAAATGATGGAATTGTTCCATTTGGAACGGAGTAGAAATATGCTATAATGAAGTTATAGCAAAATTTTCAATAAAAGACGTTAACCATTGAAATCGTAGTTAATTATGATTTCCGGACGAAAATGGAATGAAGATAATGAACCTAGAAATCTAGGGTTTCATAAGAATATTAAGGAACACGAAGTTTAAGAGTCGTAGCCTCAAGAATGAACGTATTCGGACATTGGATGAACGAATTATGAACGAACGAAAAATGTTAAAAACGTACGAATGAACAAACAAGTAAATGTAAGCCAAGTAATAGCCTCGTTAATGGATCCAGAAAAATATTATGTCTGGGGGAAATTGAATTACGTGAGATAAGTAAGAAAATAACTTTGGAACGAACCAATTCCAAGTTATAACGAACAAGTTACGAGTTCGAGAAGTTAACGTTATGAAAAATTCAACACTTAGAAAAAAAATCAAGAAATTTGGCATGGCGCCAGCCAAAGCTTAATGGGTCATGTCGCAGCTCCAATTCAGGGGAGACTTACTGCTAATGTGCGCCATAGCGCCAGTTTTGTGAAGGAGAAGATGCGCCGCAGCGCCGGTTCTGTGCAAGAGATAGTAAAGAGCTTTTATGAATATAAAAGTTAAGGGATGTTTAAGGATTGATTATGAACTTTAATTAGACAAAATAATATCCTAAATAATGATTAAAACCTTAAATTTAACAATCAATTATTGATTAAAGGTTAAGAAATTTTGAACGCAAAGTACGAAAACGATATTTGTGAACTGTATTCGCGTTGAACGAATGTCTTAGGTTTATATAGGTTGTAATACCTAGATGTTGAACAAAGATGGTAACTTAAGAAATTTAAATGTTATAAAGTCGTAATGAATGATGAATAACCTAACGAATGTTATTAATTATAATAATTTGGATAGGTTATGATGAAAAGAATGAGAAGATATGTTAATGACAATATGTAACGATTGTTATGTGATTAATTATGTGTTAATATGATTATATCATGTAGACATATAAAGATTGATTGAATTAAGAGCTAGAAGATGCTTGAGGCAAGTTTTCTAAACTCTTGTCTATACTTTGTGTTAGACAAGTTTTGAAGTTCGTAGTGGTGGAAGAAGCCATGAGCAGGTAAGTTTGAAGTTTGGATTCAAAGGTAAGCCTGATTATAAATAAACAAAGGTTTTTAAGTCTTAAATCGACTAATACACAAGGTGTCACAAATTAAAAATTAAATACGTTTAACGGAGAAATGTGTACAACATAGAGTACTATAGGTTGATCACCTAGAAGTGCTCGTAAGGAATATTAGACTTACAATCTTAATTAGTGTCGGGTTGTTCTTTTCAAGAAAGAAAAAGAAAGAATGTTCATGGACTTTCGACCTACTCAGAATTTAACTGATGTTTTGTCATCGTTAAATGTTTTAAAGGAAAGAAAAGTGTTGTTTTGTTATTCATAGTACTTCATAACTATTTGTTCAGTTATAGAAGATAAATCATATGATTCTTAATTTTGTTGTTGCAATATAATTGTTAAACTTGTTGAGCCTGTTAATGCTCATTTCTTGCTTGAATTATATGATTGCAACTAAGAACGAATGGATTGAAGGATCCGGTAAAGACAAAAGAAAGGCTAAGATGGATAAATAGTTATCCTGTAATAGATTAGTATTACTTTTGTAATGAATTAATACTATGACAAATGATGAATGTAATGGTTATTAAGAACCTTGGAAGGGATTTATTAAGATGTAATAATTAGTAAACATATTCATAGAAATATGTATTCATTGAATGTATGTGTAGTTAGTAGCACCGTGTAGCATCATATCTAGAGTTGAAAGATACTTGGATTTAGGGGCGTCACATTTTTACTCATTAAGGCCCCTCATGCTGCAACATCTATATTTGTACGTGTCACATTGAATAACCCATTATAGAAAATTTGCACTTGCAGCTATTTTAGAAGCTCGTGACGTGGACATCTCATAGTCATATCCTTTAACCCTTCCCACACCTCATACAACTCCAAATCTTGCTGATTAAATAATGAAATATCATTCCTCATTTTTGTCATTATTGCAGGCAGAAAGAACTTAACAAAAAACATGCTAGGTCATCCCATATTGTGATTGAACCTATTGGTAACGAATGCAACCAACTTTTCTCCTTATCACGAAGTGTGAAAGGAAAGAGTCTCAATCTCACTGCATCATCTAAAACTCCATTATATTTAAAAGTATCACAAATCTCCAAAAAAATGACAAGATGGTCATTCGGGTCATCATTAGGTAGGCCTCCGAATTGCACTGAATTTTGGATCATTTGTATAGTCCCTAGCTTAATCTGAAAATTGTTTGCATTTAATTATAGCCTTCGAATACATGAATGAATCTTCGTCACTAGTGGCATTGCATAATCCTTAAGAGATTTATGTGGTTACTCCTCTCAGCCATTTTATCTTGCTTTTCAAGCTCATCTTTTGTTTCTTTAATCCACTTACGCAAACGACGAAATCATTTGTCAATATCGTCTTCGTATGGTAGAAAATCAAGTCGTTGAGACCATGTTTGCATACACAAAACAAGAGTACCTGAAACAAGAAACAAAATCCATAAATTTGAAATAAAAAAATCTAAATTAGGACTAACTGATGGACATTAATATTAGAAATTAAAGCTATAAATTACTCCCCAGCAACGGTGCCAAAAACTTGATTGCCTAAATCTATATAACAATTTCACGCAAGTATACGCGATCGATTATGAAATATAGGGCAAGAAGAGTATCGTTCTCACGAAGAGTGAACATAACTTTCAATTACTAATTACTAACTATGCATCAGTTTAACTCTATATAGACAAATAAATTCAATAACTACTAAATAATCACTAAAATGATAAATATTAATTCTATGAATAAAAACATTAAGGAATTCAATTTCCCCCGATGAATCAAGAAAATAACCTTATTAGTATTGCATTGAATTGAATAACTGGAATTGTTAATGAAAAATCACTAATAATTAATATATTTGTTTGGAATATAACCATTTTCCAAACAATTATATCACACATATTTGATTATTTGATTCACTATATTCCTATGAGAAATAATAATAATAAATTCATTAGGATTCATTTTCCAATAGTTGCTTGCGGTATCCAGATATATGTCTATTCCGTCCACAAATTAGCATTCACTTCTATAAAGAATTACTAATCATAAGTTACTACATCCATATCTTAATTTAGACTTCATTGTCAAAATTCATTTAAATTCATCCAATAATTGTTGATCAGACAATTATAACAAACATAACAAGATATAATAAACGATCCAGCTATATAACCAATTCAATGAATAATAGAAATAAATATTAAATTAAATCATCGGGTTCCATTGATTCCCTAATAAATAAATTAGTTCATAACTAAACCTAAAAAAAATAGCAAATCATTCAAAGCCATTCCAAAATACAAAATACAAGAGTTGAAGAAGAAATAATGAAGCCCATGTCTTCTCTCCCAACTCTTTCTTCTTCCTTTCGAATAATACTCCAAACCCTTCAAACTACTGTTACTATGAATACTGATAATCTCCCTTTTTTTCTAATGAAAGAACGTAATTCTCTGCAACCTTATTCTCATTATTAGTCTTTTATTAACTATTGATAACAAGTCTCCAATCCCATGCAAAATAGCGTGAACCAATCAGATGTCAGCATTTTGGTAGTTTGAAACCTCCTGACTTTAAATACAATGTATCAACTTGTAAATAGAACTCAAATCATTTAATTAAACTCCAATTCAGCCGAACAAGTGGGCTCCACAAGCGCGCCTACAAAAAGAGCAGGAGTCACGACTTCAAGCATTGTAGGCCATGGCCTCCAACCTAATTATCTCAAAAGTCGGCTTCCAACCTTGCAGGCCGCGACTTCCAACATTCTGTCCATTTTCCTGCGTTTTCCTTAGCCAATGTCTTGCTTGTTTTTTTCTCATGATGTCAGCTACTCTAATTCCTTCTCGCCAAATGATCCTTTATCAACTGTAGCTATATTAAGGCTAAACTAACAACATTTTGCATAATTTACGTTAACATGAACTGAAATCCATTATCAATACAAAACTACTAAAAATGCAATAAAAGACTAATAAAATACTTGAGGCTAGACGAATTCATTAAGTAAAGAATACCAAATTTATAGATATAAAATTTACTCATCAATGGGTTGGATCATTTATTATATCTTGTGTTTAATGTTATAATTGCTTGATCAACAATTATTAGATGAATTGAGATGGAATTTGACAATAAAGTCTAAATTAAGATCTTGATATTAGTAATTCTTCCTAAGAGTGAATGCTAATTTGCAGACGAGATAAGAATATACTTGTAGACCGCAAGCAATGTGTTGAAAATGATACTTAATGAATTTATTATTATTATTTCTCATAGAAATATAATATAATTAATAATAATAAGTATGCTATATAATTGTTTGGAAAATAATTATATAAATTATTCGTGATTTTCTGTTGGCAATTCTAAATAATCAATTTAATGATGAAGAATAGTATTAATTAAATGATTCATCGGGGGAAATTGAGTTCTTAATATTTTCATTCATAAATTTTTATGTCGTTATTTATTTTATTTTATTAATTAATTCTCTTAAGATTTCATTTGTCTAGATAAAATTAGATGCATGATTAGTAATTAGGTTATTGAAGTTATTAATCGCTCTTCGTGGGAACGATACTCAATTTGTCAATGTATTTCATAAGTGATCACATATACTTGCGTGTAATTGTTAGTAGTATTTTTAGGCAAACAATCATGCTTATGGTTGGCGCGGTCGTGTCAACCTGGTAGAGAGTATTTTCAGTTTTTAGAAACTTTCAACTTTGAACAATTTTATCACACCTACTTTCGAACATCATAACTTCATCATCTGCTATCGGAATGAGTTCGTTCTTGAGCCACTTTATTTCTCCTAACATTCTCTACAAATCCCCTAGGACAAAATATTTTTTCGGAGTCTCTAACTACCCAGAAAATTGGCTCAAAATCCTTCGTGAGTAAGTTTTCGCTAAATGATGTTTTCAACGTCGGGTTTTCAAATCGTTGTAACTCGCTCATCCGAAGTTGGATTAAGCACATTCTCGAGCCTACGACTTACTTATACTATGAACTAAAAAACCCCTAGAAAATAGGAATTTTTCAGAAGCGTTAATTACCCGCAAACTTGGCCCGAAAATCGTACCAAGTAAGGTTTTTTCGTCTTTTAACCTATTTTACTAAAATAAATTCCATAACTTTGTTATATCAACCTCTGTTCCACTTGAAAAATTTACATAACCCACATATCTAAGTTTTCTTCTTTTCAGATTTCAATTTATCTATATGGACAACCATTTACGCTAGTCAATTTAAAGTCCTCTAAACAATTATTGTCCATCCTTATGCTCGGGTTTACGTTTTTAGTTTTTCGTTCTCTTAACATGCATATTACTAGGTAGTTTAAAAGTTATAAACCATACACAGCCTTATTATTCCAAGATCCTTCATGATCTTCCATTCATAACAATAACCACCAATCAAAGCTATTCAAAAGCTTAAAAAGAATATGGATGAGTTAGGGTTTAGGCTTACCTTTGTTGTTGTTGTTCTTCTACTTGATGATCAAAGTTCCAAAGATTGATCCTTGTTTCTCTCTATTCTCTGTTGCCGGACCACTCCCTCTCTCTCTCTCTTTCTATTTCTCTCAAGCTCTCTTAACACCTAGCAAATAATGAAAAGTGAAGAGATGGATACTTTGCTTTTTTACTTATATAAAAGCTACTTTGTTTCTCTTATAAATAGTCACTTGATTGGTCTTTCCTAGTCTTACTCCTTATCTATTATATCTTGTTAATCATCCCCCAAGGTTAACTTAATCTAACACCAATTAACTTAACCAAAGTTAGACAAAATAATAACTTTTTAAATAAGTGGTCGGGGCATTAATTAAGCTTTCTTGTTAAGACTTAAAACTTACCATTTATGGTAAGTGACTCATCACTTGGCCCTCTTCTTGCCCCCTTGACCGGGTACTCCCACCTAATTTGGCTTTCATTTTCTTTTTACTTTTTACTTTAATTCCAATTTCATTTAAGTTTCATTTCATTCTACCATACTTTAGTTCCAAGACTTTAGGTTTTGACTCTAAAGCTCAAGCCTTGGCTCAACCTTAGCCAAGCCAATCCAACCTTAGGCTCAACCCTAGCCAAGTCTTGCAAACCCTAGGCTCAACCATATGCCCAATCTTAGCCAACCCTTTCAAACCATAACCAAACCTTTCAAACCCTAGGCTCGGTTAGTCCAACTAAATTAGTTATTCATTTTATTTTCTAGTTAGGTTTTTTAACTTTTTTTGTTACGTCTCGTAACCCGCTTGATTAGCCAAAAATTCAACTTTCACTTTTCGTAATTTTAATTACGCTTTTCGTCTCCATTTCCCGAATAAACACTATGTTGTAATTCGAAAAGTCAAAAAAATGAAAAGTCATTTTTAGCGTGAATATTGTATTTACATATTATTTTTTTGGAAAATTTTTATTTTCCCCCTACGAACTTCAAACACACATATTTGCTCACATAACACATATTGAGGTCATAATACGACCTTAAACCACATAAAACAGAATAATATCTATAAAATCTCATTTTATTAGATAATTGATTATAATCCTATTTGCAAGGATATTCGATCTTTGCGATCATTACAGACCCCGCCATATATTCTCTGAATGATGAGAAGACTAGAGAGTCAATAATGATTCATCAACAGGATCGTGGTGAATCCAATCACCATCAGCCATAACCATATTACAAAAATGTTATCATTAGTAACATAACATAACCTCAAGTCATAAGGTTTTACAGTTTTAAATAATAACATTTTATTTGTTGTATTTGAAAGTTTAATAATTAAATAATTTATCATCATTTTAGAATCAGATTTTAATATAAAATTATTATCAAGAATTTTAAAATTCAATTTGAGATATTTTTAAATATATATCATATTATTTATTTTATTTATATGTAAGGATAATATATTAATAGTGTAGTTTAAAAATAAAAATCATTTCCTTCCCCTCTCTACTTCTAAAGTCACAAATAAGAGAAAATATAATTAAAATCTCATCCATTCTCTTCATTTCTAAAACTCACAAACATGACAAGGAAAAATTATAATACTTTCCTTTTCTTTCTCCTCTTATACTTTAACTTCTCACCTATCTCTCTAGACTCACAAACGCAACATTAATAGTACAAAATTTATTTTTATCACAACAAAAACTAATATACCACCAAAAAACTTAATATCACAACACAAACTTAAACCAACAAAAAAATTAAATTAAATGTCACCATATAACACATTTAACACTAATGACATAGTCAAAAAAAATAAAAGTAGAGTAACATTATCATTACTTGATTTTATAATAAAATTAAAATGAGTACTGTTAACGCCAAGATCCGTCCACGTGCTCCAATCACCAAAGCGCGTCCAATCCTGCACAAAAACGAGTAAACACTGAAAGCTTGACGGCTTGGGTCACCGAGGGATAGCTCCGGTATGAGAATAAGTACAGGCTGATATAAGGTTAACAATGGAGGCTTAATACTCTAGTGCTGGAAAGTAATAATTTGCATGTACCTTAGAATTAATGATGTGCCTTGTGTTTATAATGATCGCACCACCTTGTAAGCAATCCTTCTCCGAATCAGATTAAGACCAATCCATGACAAGATTTTATCAAATCTCCTATAATTAAGGAAGTGGATTCACAGTCCAACACTTCCTTCCAAAATCAGAGTCCAAATATAATTAGGAACCTCAACCCATAAATCCTCCGTCCATCACAACAACCACTAGCCCAAGCCCACCTATCTTCATAGGGCAGTCGGATCATCATAAACCCCAGGCCCAAATAATCATGGCCCAACATTGCCCCCAGTCTTCCATCAAATAGAATATTTGATGGAAGAGTATACAAAAAATAGCCAAATCAGCAAAGAAACCCAAGCATGGCCAAACAAGACCCAATCTTCATAAAAGGCCCAAAACCGGACGCCAATCCTTCAAATCCATCATCATCATCTCCCTTAAATGCGTCGCTCTCGAGATCCAGAAATAACTGAAAGGACAACACTATTAAAACTCATTTTCCCCAATTCATAAGGTTTCACCGGCTTATTTGAATTTCAAAAATATCTTGTTCTCCCCTACTTCTCAGCTTCCTACCTTCATAGTGCATCAATGGCTTCCCAAAATACAGAAAAGGTCGTACCCATCTCTGTAACACCAATATCAGTCATCCCCCCATCACCTAATACTGCAACTAACTCCCCTTCCACCAACTCCATGCCAGAACCAACTCCTAACCCTGTTCCCTCCTCCAGTAAAAATCCTCTAGTAATCAATTCCCAGAAAACCCCCGTCGAATATCACAAGGAAGATCAATTTTCTCATGTCAACACCCCTTCCCAACTCACAGAAGCTAACCTTCTCGTGGTTCACAAACACTACCAGATCCCTAAAACCCATCACTTGTGAGCCCCCACAACCACCGACTATATGTACCATCACCCCGATGGGTGGACCGCCATGTCACTCACCCTTCTGGAAAAAGGGGTTCGCCTACCTCTCCACGCCTTCATCATCAGCCTCCTAGGGTTTATGGGTATCGGACTGGCCCAACTGGTGCCCAACTCCTACATCCATATCCTCGCCTTCACCACTTTCTGCCGCGAAATGGTAGTCCCTCCTTCAATCGATTTCTTCTTCTCTTTATTCACAATCGAAAATTCTCGCGAACGAGGTTGTAATGCATTAAGCAAACAAGCCCCAAAACCCAACTCTAATTTTGAAAAACGCCCACTAATGGACACCCCTTCAAGAAACAAAGGGTGGCACAAGGACTAGTTCTTCGTCATAGGACCTGAGATTTCCATGATCCCAGAATGGACTTCTCACAAACGCATTTCTCTGGACTTCGGCGACATCTCAGACGATCGTGTGATAGAGATGGCGAAGCTGCACGAGAAACTTCCTCTGAAGGAATGGAGCTTTGGCCTTTTGAGCAAACAAGCATGGTTGTACAATCACAAATGTAAGTCCCGAACTTAATACTTGTACAAATTTTACTTTATTTTCAGTAACTATTCTCTAAAACCCTTCTTCATCTTCTACAGTATCCCTCATCAAACCCACCTCGAGTTACCGAACAGACCTCGAAGAATTCCTCTCTGCCAACCCAACCCAAACTTTTGTCGAACCCCAAAACACTGAACCCTGAATCACCGAACCCTAAACCACCAAACCAACCCCTGCCAAAGATTCAACACAACCTCGACTGAAGAAAAGAGCCGCCAAAAAACTCAAACACAACCATGTCCCTACACTTAATGAAAGCCTCCTTGACATGCCCATCGCCGAATGTACTCAAATCCTCCGAACCAAAAAGAAACGAGCCAAAATAACCCATCTCATTGCCAAAGAACTTAGAGTACCCCAAATCGAAGCCAACCAAACTCCCAACATTCCAGTTAAAATCAACAAAGCTAAGGAAGCAGCCGAACTCGAATCTCCCCACATCAGAAAAAGAAAACATGCTTCAGACAACCAACCGACCTCATCAACCGAAATACCAACAACAACTTACGCCCCAACCCCAACCGAACAACCAAGACCTTTTCCCCAATCTTCCTCCACTGTCATACCCGAAGTCATCCATTTGCCCACCTTATGGCCAGATAACAATGAAGAATTCCCTCTACATCTGTACGACCACTTCGTTCTTGAAACTGATGATCACCGCTTCAGGAACAGCTCCACATCTGACCTCGTTCGAGCCGGCATGATCCCCAAGCTCGGGTAAGCCGATTATTATTAACCACTTTTAGTCATGAATAGCTTTCTAACACCTCATACTAACTCCAAACATCTACAGGACAATGGGATGTTTGGGCGGCTCACCCAAAAATACAAGGAGATTGAAGTTGAAGAATAAACCGCCCGAAGAGAGAACGCCATCCTGAAATCAACTTTAGCAAAGGAGAGTAGTCTTCATGGAGACACCCTGTTCTACACCAAAGGCCTCAATAAAAACATCGCCAAACTTAAAGAACAATTAACCACTGCCGAAACACTTCAACAAACTACTTCCGAACAGAACCAGGAGCTAACAACAACAAATGAAGTGCTGAGACAGAAGAACCAATCCCTCACCCATGAAATCAACGACACAAAGATTTCAGAACAAAGACATCTCGCACTTCGTAGCAAAGTTGAAAAAGAACTCTGCGAACTCAAAGCCCTTGGCCCCCCATTAACCGAACAACTCCGAAACAAAATTCAAAATGAATACCGAAAATCGCCCGAACTAACCAATGAAATAGTTCAAATGTACGTTGAAGGCTATGAAGCAGCCTGGAGCAAAGGAAAGAGCAAACTTGCCGCCACCGCACTAAACCCATTACTCCTCGACTCTTCTAAAGATGAGGATGAGGATATTGCCAAAGATGACCCTCCTCAACCATAGCTCCTAACTTATAAAAATTCAACATTGTAATCGATCTCTTTTACATTTCAATGACATACAATTTGCATCTTTCTACTCTTCTTACATTCATCTCATACATTTACTTTATCAACAATAATCAAATAATCTGAACTCAACACTTCAAATAAAATCAAACAATAATGCAAAGTAATATTATTCACCATCAAAGGGTTAAACAGATCTTCAACAATCCTATTCGCCATCTTTAGGATGAACAGACTCTGTTCACTATCTTTAGGATGAACAGACCACCTCCCAACAAAACTGTTCGCCATCTTTAGGACGAACATTCCCTGTTCACCATCTTTAGGATGAACAGATCCAACCAAACCTCCCAATAAATCTGTTCGCCATCTTTAGGATGAACAGGCCCTGTTCACCATCTTTAGAATAAATAGATCCAACCGAACCTCCGAACAATCCTGTTCTCCATCTTTACGACGAATCAAGACCCTATTCACCATCTTTAGGATGAACAGGTTATGTTCACCATCTTTAGGATGAACAGATCACACTGAACCTCTGAACAATCCTATTCGTCGACTTTAGGACAAATCAAGACCCCGTTCACCATCTTTAGGATGAACAGATCCAACCAAACCTCCGAACAATCCTGTTTGCCATCTTTACGACGAATCAGGACCCTATTCACCATCTTTAGGATGAACAGTGTGACGCCCCCAAAATAGGTTTACATCACCCATTTTGAGTTGTCAATACATGGTACAGAAACAACTACAACTTTATTATTACAACAAGAAAGCGTGAGTTTGAATACAAATATTATCTTCTAGACAATATTTATACTCAAATAAATCCTCATCACATTTATTGATACATTATTTTACAAAAATGGTGAGGACTACTAAATAACTCTCTCTAGAACCTTCATTCCATACCCCTACTGCACTCGCTTATATTCTCGCCTCCCGAGAAGAAAAATGGAACAAAAAGGAAAAGGGTGAGCTCAACTAGCCCAAAGAAAGAATATTATGACTAAGATAATATACAACAAATTATAATTAGTCTTCAACAGGGAAAAAATCTAATAGAATACAATAGACAACAAGTTTTAAATCAATATTCGCAGCGGAAATAATAATTACTTAGAAGGGTTAAGTAGAGAATGCAACTACTATCTTCTATGTATGAATTTTAAATTTCATCGTCTATATTTTATCCCTGTAACATCAATCAATATATATCTGGAATCAAGTATTCATCTTTGCACTACAGGCCAAAGATACTCATCAGTTGGTCATGTTTATCTAAACACATGTTCATCTTTGCACTACGGGCCAAAGATATTCTTCAGAAATCATTCATCTTTGCACTACAGGCCAAAGATATTCAATAATATCATCATTTAAGACTGAGGATGATGAAAAATATTTTTAAAGAAATGAATCCAGTGAAACAAAATGACAAGGATTAAGGATTAAGGATTCGTACTTTGTTTTATCCACGTCCAAAAATACCTCAAAAATAATCATAGTGGTGTAAAATTCAAGAATGATCAAAATATGGATACAATCAAAGCTAGTATCCACAATAGATATTTTAGAATTTAAAAGGAAATTTTCATTTTTCGATGAATAAAGGTCGATTCGTGAATAATATCGTATACGTGAATAAAGGTCAGACACGTGAATAGTAACTCAGACACCAAAAGTTCCAAATTTGATAAAAACTTCATATCAATATTTCAAAGATAATGATATTGAAGAAATAATATCATTACGAAAAATAATAATATCCCTTACCTCACAAAGAACAAAGATTTTTAGTCAAAAACAGGATATTGACTATAACTTCAACTTGTACCGTATAGCAATACTCAAAGTATCTTTGAAAATACTCACAAGAATAAATTTCGATAATATAGAGAGAAAACTTTAATTTTCGGTGTGATTTTCAATTCTAACCTAAGACCTATTTTTAGGAAAATGCTTAGAACACCAAAGCGAAAATTTAATATAATATTATTATTTATATAAAATTTCCACGCTCTTAGAATTCAGCTCCTAGCATTTCCACATGCTCACCTTCTAGAAAAAGTAATAAAAAACGTTTTTCCAATTTAAAATATTTTAAACTTCCAAAATCAATTATTTTGAGTTTCTGAACTTCAATAATTCATAATAAATAGCCTTTTTATTAGAAAATTTGAATCTCGCAAGTTTTTATAGGAAATTCAATTCTCTACAACTTTGCGTAAGAAAGTTTTTCCAAATTCCAAATGTAAATTGACCGAAATCCACAAACGAGAGATTTTACATTTTATAATCAAATTTCACCAATAAATGGGGTCCACCGACATGTTTAACATGTTTTAAACATTTATTGCAACAAAAATACTCTTCCTCCTCGATACTCATATATCCCACATTCGTTGTAAAAATATCACCATTATTATATTATTAAAATATAATAATATATTTAAATGAACTATTTTATCAGAAAAAGATAAAATTTCAATTTTCAACATTTGTCACATTAAAAATTTTCTCCATCTATATCCACATAAAATCAATATTTTCCTCATCATATGAATCAATAATTATTTATTCACAAATAATATTACAGAATCACAATATTGACAACCAGACAGTTCCCAGGAAAAAGAGGGGGCTTTCCAATAAGAATTTCTCCTTACTGGCACGCAATTAAGTGACCAAACCTCTCCTTAGACAAAATTTTCTAGACATTGCCAATAATATTATCTAATAATATTATTCAGATAATATGAATTATTGCTTCGATAATGAAAAATACTGTGTAATGACAATTATTGAAACAACAAAGAATATAAAATATCAACGCAAAGAATTATTAAATCAATAAAATACTAAAGCAGTAATTATCGTAACCATTATTGAAAAGTGCCTTCTTACGTAAGAATCAATAATTGGTGCAATACCGTGCTATCGTGTGTTTTAACCACCGAGTATTTTAACAAAGATTAATTCAGTAATAACTACGCCGTTATTTTTAAACAACTTATATTTGTCGTTTTTCTTCATCCAATCGCTCACATGAGGCCCACACATGGTCGCTTGTCGTCGCATTTAATATTTCCGACAAAGATTTAATATTCCACGACCAAACTAATATTCCCCGACAACAATGAATATTTTATAACCACTTGCTTATTTTGAAATATTTGCGTATTTTACCCATAACTATCCACATTAATCAAATCAACCCTTACTATTTCAAAATAATAAATAGAGAAAATTAAATTTCATTAATAATAAGTTGGGGTCTTACAAACAGGTCCAACCAAACCCCCAAATAGCCATCAGACAAAATAGTATTAGAGAAAAAGTACTTCTTTTATTGATAACTATTAAAAGAATTACAGACTCTAAAATCTTGATACTGACTCTACTGAAAATATTTTTGAAGCCTTCTCGCATGCCAAGTATTCTTTATTTCAGTCCCATCCATTGCTCGCAGTCGATAAGTCCCTAGTTTCGGTACTTCAATAATTTCATAAGGACCTTCCCAGTTCGGCATCAACTTTCCCAAATTATGAGGCGTAAAAGCTTCCACTTCCCGAATAACAATATCCCTTACTTCAAATCTTCGAAGCTTTACCCCTTTGTTATAATATCTAGCCACTCGACACTGATATGCTGCCAACTTCACCAATGCTGCTTCCCTGACTTCTTCAAGCAAATCCAGGTTGACCCTAAGTCCCTTGTCATTATACACCCCCCAAAACTGACTGACCCGAAGGATTGGCGAACCAATCTCCACAGGAACCAAAGCATCTGAACCATAAGCTAATCTAAAAGGCCAGTCTCCCGTAGTAGTTCCTTGTGTAGTTCGATAGTCCCATAATACACTAAGTAATTCTGCAGGCCACCTTCCTTTTGCTTCATCAAGTCTTCTTTTAATACCATTCAGGAGTGTTCTGTTAGTTACCTCAACTTGCCCATTCGACTGCAGGTGAGCAACCGAAGTCTTTTGATGATGAATTCCCAACTCTTTCAAGAACGCTTCGAACTTCGAACCCACAAACTGATGTCCATTTTTCGAAACCACCACTATAGGAATGCTGAACCGGAACACCACATACTCCTTCAGAAATTTCAAGCATTCCTGCTCCGTGATCGCCCGAAGAGGTTTTGCCTCCACCCACTTAGTCATATAATCAATCGCCACTATAACAAAACTGACTTGCCCCTTAGCCTTCGGCAATGGACCTAGTATATCCACACCCCAAACAGCAAAAGGTATAAGAAATAAAGTCGAATATAACTCTTCTGGTGGTTGATGGGGGATCAGACTGTTCAACTAGCACTTTAGACACTTCTTCACATAATCGGTAGCTTCTTTGAAAATTATTGGCTAGTAATACCCCTGCCAAAGCACCTTATAAGCTAATTATCAACGTCAAGATTTTTATTTGTCCCTTTCTGTTCTTGTTCTTTGGTATTCTCATGTTAGGTGAGATTTGTTTGAAAAAACAAGTTGTGAAAAGGTCCGACATTTATATGTCGACGATTAGACTGTAAGAGTCGCCAGTTGGTTTTTTATATGGTTATACCAACACAACAGAGAAAAGGTTTGCACATTGACCCAGTAATGTGACACTGCTAAATGGGTCTATGAATCCGAGATTCATTAGGGTCCGGGGGCTTGATTATGCGGAGGGAAGGTGTTAGGCACCCCCCCCCCCCCGACATCCGTGTTATCACGGTGACCGCAACTTTTCAAGAAACTGTTATATGAATGCGTGTGTGTGTGGGTCAATGTGAAGTTATATGGAAGTAGTGCGAGGCCTCGTTCGCACCTATATACACAGGGTTTGAATTTGTGTAAAAATTCAGTTTTAAACAAGATATGGCAGTGATGTTTTGAAAGAAAAAGGTTTTTCAAACCCTTATGCTCAATAGTAATTGAGACCTTTTACACTTCCATTCTTTTTTATTAAGTGTTCGGCTTAATTGCATTTAATTTTCGAGATGCGAAGCATCTTCGAGAAAATAATGTAAAAGCAGTGCCGAACTCCTCGTGGGCAAGAAAACCATCTAAGGAAATCCAAACACCGTGAATAAATTTACAACCTACTTACAGCTGAAAATGTCCATCACATGAACCGAATCTAGATCCAGTAGACTAAATCTGTGATCACATGATTCCTAGGCTCATATGATGCCGCAATTGATATGAAAGCAATAAGCAGTTATATATATAAAAGTCGTAACTATATATATATAAAGACATGATCAGCCACCACGAAGCACCTCCATGGGGGATTAGAAATGTAAATAAAGCTGTAAAAGCAATCAACCACCACGAAGTAGACTCCAGGCGGGACGAAATGTAAAGAAAGCTATAAAAACGATCAACCGCCACGAAATGAACTCCAGGCGGGACAAAATGTAAATGTAAATATATATATATATATAAGCGATAAACGCACCGGATGTAAAATCCAAGCTCATCGAACAAAGTTCGACAACAGTTGATATATATATATATATATATATATATATATATATATATATATATATATTAAAGCAGTAAATGCACCAGATGTAAAATCCAGGCTCATCGAAGAGAGTTCGACACACAGTTCATATATATATATATATATATAAGAAAGCCAATAAATGCTCCAGACATAAGTCTAGGCTCATAGAACAGAGTTCGACACACAGTTCATAGATATAAGTATATATATATATATATATAAATTGAAATAAAACCACGGACTGAAGTCCGGGAATACACACGCAACATGACTCTCAACGTGAAGAATGGTGTGTACAAAGATGAAGAGAAAGGCTTTAAAGTGTGTAAGAAGGCTTACAGAAGGTTGTCAAAGAAAACTTCTATAACTATAAGTGGATGAACACTCGGCTCCCGCCGGTACAAACAGTAACTATATATGAGCTCACAAGTGTTTAAAATGAGAAAGCACTCAGTTTAGGGTGTGTACAAAGCAAATTTGATAAGGCGTTCCCGCCTTTTTCTCTTACAAAATGGCCACCCCAAGTCCTCTATTTATAGAGGGGAGCCCCACAAGTGTACACATGTTTGCCTGGGGTGCCCCGAACTCATGAAATACCGTTGTCTCGGCATCACGTGTTGTGATGTCCGCTCGAACTTTCAGAATTGCAATCCAGGCATCCGACTGAGGTATGTAAGACCTATTTCGTACCGTCGTTGTCAAGAGTTACGAAATAACATAAGATTAGAGGTTGTACGAAGTCAGGAAGATGGGACCATGCCCTTCGGTCTTCAAGCTTCAAATTTTATATGTTGCCCGACGTAATAGTCACTCGGGATTGGACCTCCTTGGTTCTTGTGGGACATTGTTGTGTAGAAATGTATGTATGAGATGTTGAGACGGTGCGATGCGACGTCAAGGTGGCAAGATGATGACTTTACCCCTCACCGGGGTTATCTCCGGTTTGGGCTGATAAAGCAGACGTTGCTCAGGGTTATCTCTGAGATTGGACTACTGCAAGTGTTGAAAGTCCTCAGTGTCATCTCTGAGGTCTGTTTGTCTTCCCGGTGTTATCTTCGGGTCTTGTACTGAGTGCCTCGATGTTAGTGCTGAGGTTGAAGCTGATTGCATGCATTTGAAACAAGTATTTTCGGGGTTATCTCTGAAACTGCAACTGCACTTCTTAGGGTTATCTCCAAGGTTGAAACTGCTACTTCCAGTGTTATTTCTGGTACTGAGACTGAATATCTCAGGGTTATCTCCGAGATGAATCGGCCTTCTTCGATGGAATTTTTGGTATTTAAACTGCATGCCTCAAAGTTATCTCCGAGGTTGGAACTGATACTCCCGATGTGTGTTCCAGGGTTGAGACAGAACTTTCGATGGTATCCGGACTGGGTATGAGTTATCTTTCAGGGTTATCTCTGAAAGACAAATCTGCCCTTCTGCAATGTCAATGGCAGGTGTGCAGAAAATTTCGAGTGTCTATAGATGTCCCCTCTTTACCATATTCATGCAATGTAATGGCATGGATAGGATAAAGAATCCTAGACACTTGAAAATGCAACAAGATAAACATGATGCCATATGCAACAACATGATGCAAATGCATGATGTATGTGGATTGTTGGATTTCTTTCCAACATGATGGGATGATTGTCGGCTCCCCGCTGCTTATGCCTGGGATCAGCAACGATGACAAGCTTGGACGTGTGATCCAAATCTTTTAGGATGTTGACGTTGGGGCTATCACCAAAGTCCTTAATCCTTGATACAGACTTTATTTCAAAGATGTGCCTCTCGTGTACTAGAGATCTGTGGGGATAAATCTTTGTCTGTTTGAGAATGTGTATAACATATTCCATCATTGATCCTCCCCGATGATGTTGATCCATCCTGGTTTGTATCGCCAGGACATATAAATGTTTTGTTGGATTTACTGCCAACAGTATGTGTTGTCAGGGCTGCCTGACCTTCACTGACATGTACGTCACGGATAAAACCCCTATTGGGCAAACTATCAAGGCTGCTTGACCTTCGATAACATGTGAATCAACGAATAAATACCCCTGTTGGACAGACTGTCAAGGCTGCTTGACCTTCGATGACGTGTGATTCAACGGATAAACACCCCTATTGGGCAGACTGTCAAGGCTGCTTGACCTTCGTTGACGTGTGAATCAACAGATAAACACGCGTTGTAACCCCCGCTGGGGATCTACTTGATCCTCGCTAACGTGTGCATCAACGAAAAATGTGTGATACCCCCATCCGGGATATATACTTTGACATATGAAAATGCGTGATACCCCTGTCGGTGATATGTACTTCGACATATGAAAACGCATGATACCCCCGCCAGGGATTTGATGTAGAATAAGGGTGACGACCCTGAATTGGCGGCATTGGACCTACATAAGGTATTGCTGAGTGTGACTTGTAACATTTGAGATCATTGGCATAGCGTTCCATGTGCTTGGGCGAATACCAATGAGGCATGTGTAGACCCACAGTTCAAACTGAGAAAATCATGATTGTAAGCTATTCTGCTCAATCGCGTAGCACTTTTATTCCTGATTTAACTTTTTTAGCTTGTGTGAACTCCTTTGCAACTCGAACTGGATCGAGTCGGAGGGGTAGGACCCATGTAGGGGTGCCGTAGGTGGACCTGCGGCCAGCCGTGGCTTTAAATGCATGCAGGTTGCTTTCATAAGTCATTTTTAAGTTGCGTCGCGAAGGAAATTCGAGAGCTCTTCTTCAGATCTGCTGAGTTCGGCCAACTTTCAACAAATTCTGTCACCGTACAAATGTCTTCTTTTCCAGTTTTTATCCGTTGGAAAATGACTTATCATATAAAATGCATCTAAACACATAGTAGTGAATATGCATGCTCAAATGACTTGATAAAAAATATTCAACATAGTAAATGTTAGTATTAAACCATGCTGAACAAAATGATGTAAAAAAAATTGACTTTTGAAATAGTCAAATTAGCACCTTTTTCTGTTATTTCTTATCCTATTTGAGGACAAATGAGCAAAAGGTAAAATACAAAGTAATCCTGGCAATTAAACTACCCTTATTAATTGATGACTTTGACTTTTTAATGCATATAGTATGTATATGACTATGGGCAGGTGTGCTACTGAATGGCCACCTAGTCATGCCTATGTGCCTATGGATAGTCCTATTTACATAGGGGACTATGGCAAAAATTTCCAAAATGTAGGCATTGAATAGTCATGCATTTTTAACTCTTCTGTAGATGTATGTTAAAGTAATGTATGCATGCATGTAGTCATAAAATGCATTTTGAAAAGAAATCTGCAGGTTGGAAATTACCACACCCTTTCTGAGGTGATTTGGAGATTTTTGTCCAGATATTATGGATCCGGATCAGCCGAGTAGTTCCTGTGATACCCCCAAATCCGGGTCTCTTCCAACCCGACATATGGTGCTCCACGGTGCTACAGTTCACACAAATATTCAATTGAAAAGCCTCAAAAGAACGAATATGTCTTATATATTCCAAAACAATACTACCATTCCCCAAGTTCTTTATAACCGTTACATTTGTTCTTGTCACAATATCAAATATAATCATTACAAACCTATACTATTACATAGGTAATCTACAAGTTCGTTTTAGCCTTCACTTTATCCTTGACGAATCCTTCAGTTCATTTAGTCTAAGCTGCATTCATATGGTTCAAGCAAGAGTGAGCATAACAAGCTTAGCAAGTACAACAATTTCATTTTTAAAGCATGCTTGAAACATAAGAATCGTATATCTTCAATAGCTGGATGATAGTTATGAAGTACTATCAATAACTTAAAATAGCGTTTATTTTCCTTCAAAACCTTTTTCAATAACCATATTCAGTAATACATCAATTCTGGTTCAAAACGTGAACGTCTTATAGTTTCTTTAAAAAGGACAAACCAAGACGAAAGTCCGTAAGTCCTAATATATCTTTGAGCACTTCTAAGTGATCAGCCTATAGTACTCTATGTTGATCAACACTACATCCATTAAATGTGTGTACGTTTAAGTTGTGGCAACCTCACGTGCCCGTCGAATACTCGATGAAAATACATTTGTTTATTCATATTCAAGCTTACCTTGAAACCGTACCAATTAGTTGGCGTAGGATAGCGTTAGCAATTCTATATTGAAAGACTTGTAAACAGTTCAATCAATCTATCAAGATTAGTCTAGCCGAGCTAAAACTAGCATCGACTCTTTCTTCAAAACCATACATGCATCTCATAATTTTAATCATTTGAAAACCTGACTAACACGAAGATTAGACAAGCATTTAAGAAAAACTTGCCTTTAGCGTTTGCTACAGTATAATTATGTTTCCTTTGAGTCTTTACGGTCTCTACAACACATAATCACATAGCATACCACATTAGGTCATGAATGAACATACATAGTTCCTAAAGAATCTTACCCTTCTTCTCAATCTAATCCCTTTTTAGATTTGTTATTATTGGTTCCGGCTTTCCATCGTTCTTTTACATCATTCTTACCAACTTCTGTCTCTTCTATAACTTAAGTGAATTTATTTCATTAATACAACTCGTTTCGAGTTAATCATCTTTTCTTACGGCTTACTAACGTCATTACGTTATTAATCGAAACTCGATCGTCAATGGTTATGTACGCTTATTGTACATCATTCCTGATTACATTCAATTAACTTTCTTTAACTCTAAGTGATCATACTTGAGGTTTAGTTATGACTTAACAATGTTTTATTAAGTCCTTTAGTTCATTAATTACTAATCAATTTCCCTTCATCTTCTACTTGTAACCATTCTTTTATGTCTAGCTTTTTAGGCTAGCGCTACAGCGCCGACTATTGCACTTGGTGCCGCGCTGCGGCGTCACCACTTAATACTCATAAATTCGGACTCGGAGTCG
This sequence comes from Panax quinquefolius, assembly GCA_020205615.1. Taxonomy (NCBI): domain Eukaryota; kingdom Viridiplantae; phylum Streptophyta; class Magnoliopsida; order Apiales; family Araliaceae; genus Panax; species Panax quinquefolius. The sequence continues at coordinate 59,373,677 of CM035165.1, read as the reverse complement.
CGGCGCGAGTCTCTGTGTTATATGCCGCACTGCAGCGTGACTCTCCAAGGGCTGATGGCCACTTTGGCGCTGCGGCGTGAGCTAATTTGCCTTGTGCTGGCGCTGCGGCGCCAGCTCTGTGCACCAGAAAACTTGGACAGATTTTTCAAAAGTTGAGATTCTCGGACTCGTAACTTCTTCGTTATAAGTCCGAACTGGCTCGTTCAAGAGCCTACGGTTCACAAATTATATACTCTATGCGTTCATGTAAGAATTTTATCTATTTGACTTCGTTTCCTAAAAATTCACCTATTAGTCCATTTTTAACGAAAACGATAAACGTTCGTGAACGTTCAATGCTCGTTTCTTCGTTCTAAGTCGAAAACCGGCCATTTTCGACTCCGCAACTCTATAATGCCAAATAAGACTTGTCTCCATTGAAAACCAACGTTTCCAATCTCAATATCAAAATTTGACTTCCATTCCAAGAATTTCACGAATTCGACGATTATCGTCCAATCGTGTTAATTCCGGCAAAACTTCATTACTTGAGATTTTTAAACTGTTTCAATTGGATTCAATCCATTATACTAATATCTTGACATACATGATTTGATTAACTCATAACATGATAAGTTATTACTTATTCTTGATAAATTTGTAACTTATGAAAATATAAATTATTTATATTTTCATTACTCATGACTTATGTCTTCTTTTTATATGAATTATTAATGAGTTAAGTCCTTTAATCACTATTCTTATATCTTATTAATCATACTAATTTTATTAATGTAAACATGTTACAAGTCCTAACAAGTTCTTATACTTTCATTTATAAGTTCATAACTTATTTACAAATGAATTTCTTATTCATGACTTATAACTTTATTAAGACTTAAGCCCTTTGATTCATTATTCCAACCTCTTCTTAGCATGCTTGTTCTACCAATACCCCCTTCTCTAACAATAGAAGAGAAAGAGAATCATGACTTAGGATTACTTACTCTTGATGTTCTCTTGCTAGTCCTTCTTCTTGCTCCTTGAACTATAAACTCTAGCTTTTCTAACTTTTGTAGCTTATTCTCTCAAGAAAATAAGCACTTAAAATGTTGGATGAAATACAACAACCAACAAATGAATCCAAGCTCTCTCTATTTATAGGATTTCTAAGGTTAGGGTAATATAGTCATTAAGCCATTCCACCTCCTTAAATAACCTCCTTACTATTCCAAACTTTGTCCCTAAGTAAACTTGCTCACCACATAAACTTGGCCATCACTCTTACTTAATCATTAAGCATACTTGTTAATCACACATAAGCACTTTGCCATTAAGCTATCTTGCTCCCCACACTTTTTGCTTAGCCATTAAGTTAGCTTTACTTGCTCATCACTTTGAATTATCCATGGTTTGCCCCATGGGTTTAAACCATCCCCTAACCCATTGGATATTTACTTTGGGCTTTAGCTTAATTAGTTTAGCTTAATCATTTTGGGCTGTCAATAAATTGCTTTGGGCTTTACATTACAAATACTTAGGCTTAATATTAATAAACACTTAGGCTAAACATTAATCTATCTTGGGCTTGCCCTTAAAGTTTATGGACTTGCATTTCATACACAATCCACAATTCTATTCATAAATGGCTTAAAGCCTTATAACGCATAATTTACGTAATAATCTCATATCCTAACTCATATACTTATTCAATACATACAACATACCATCATTCATACGTACTCGTATAATACCCCGTATCATACTCGTATTCATTACTTCGTATAATACCTATGTATTATACGATTATTGTTTAATTCATTAATCGCGTTACATTTCCTTCCCGTAAATCATTTTCCTTAAACGTTAGGTTTTAAGTCCACAGGCGAAATATTACGTTTTCCATAACTGAAATACTATTGGATATTCCATCTCACATCGATATTCTATCGTTACGTATTTCTCGAAAGTTCAAAAATAATTCCCGAGCATAAATGCGTGAATAGTATTTTTTGGAAAATTTCTCGGAAAGCTTTTATTTTCGTCTTGGAAATTCAAACACTTTAATTCTACCACGTAGCCAAAATCCTACGATGTTCTAACATTTCTAGGTCATATAACGACCTTCAATTAGCTTGCTCCATAAATAATCAATTAAATTCATTTAATCATTATAATTAAATAAAATTTTAATTCCTCTAAAAATTCGATTTTTCTCATAAGCATAGCGAGTTCATGAGACCACTTACGTGTATGCAGAGGAGGGCTTCGAAGTGCCTCAACCCCTGATTACGTTAGGATGTACCTTCGCCGGTTGGTGGAGGCGGTGATACGTCCATTCGAGTTGATGTGCTGGGACGTCGAGGACGAAGAGAAGGATGTTCTGGTTGCGGACCCCGCTCCTACTGCACATGTTCCCCGTAGGGACCTCCTGAGTATTCAGGTGGTAAACCCAGAGCTTCTTGGTGATTTGAGTCGACATCCCTCGATGTACTTGCATGTCAACGAGGTATAACGTTAGATCTTTAATCTTCCTTCTTTCCTATTGATGAGGAGTAAAGGATTTTGATATCGATCTGCATTTCATGTAGGTTCCCGACTTTACACAGCCTCGAGGGAACTGGTTCAACATTCACTCCATGTACCAGGCTCTGCATCCTGATTATAGAGCGATCTTGCATGACTGGGGATTTGGGGCGTTCTTTTCCATCCATCCCCGTCGCTGTCCCTAGGGTTACCTCAAGGCATTGTCTGAGCGTTGGTTTCACCAGACTCAGTCACTCCATTTATTAGACTGTGAGGTGATGATAACGCCGATGGATTGGCGGTTTATCACAGGTATGGAGTTTGGAGGGGCATCAGTGCCTTGTACGGCAGATATCACCCCTACTACTGTCAGATCCTTGTTAGGAGTTCCGGTGGAGGCACTCAAGGGCAGGATCGTCCGTACGGGTCCTTTGAGCGTGGATGCTATGAGTGGGGAACATTGAGTGAGCCCATACCGGTGATGTCGAGTCGAGAATCGATTATTCTTACGATTGTTCACGATGATCATTGGGGGGCTTCTTCATAGCTGATAACTCTTCTACGGTGTCATTCGCTTTGATTAGCGCCAAGCGATATGTGGACCATATAAGAGAGTATGATTGGGGTTCCTACACCTTTGCCTATTTCCTCGGGGGCATGCGTATGCGTTCGCATGGCTTGACCGAGGCTTGGTTAGGATTCTACCCATTTCTGCTGGTGAGTATTTCTCTTGTAATTTCCCATGTATATGTTAAGAGTATTTATTGACAGCAGATGTTTGCCTTTGTGTTAGCAGTTTTGGGCCTATGAGAGGCTTCCATGTTTGCGTCATGTGAGTGTGTTAGGTTTAGATACCTATCCACGAGGACGGCGATGGCATCATTCCATACTGGCGAAGGTCCTCAGAATGAGGGTTTTACTCATTTTGCCTCATATTTGGAGTTGTTGACAGCTGACGTCATCACATGGATTCCCTATTCTAGGGAGAACTTGGCCATTGGATTTGAGGATGGGTACCCGAATGGTGTCGAGTACGTGATTTCCACCCGTAGGGTTCCTCTCTTCACTGATGGAGGATGGGAGCTCTATTTAGGAGAGCGTGCTATCAGGAACAGCGCAAGAGAGATCCGTATGTCGATCTTGCCTCCTGCTAGGCGTTGTTGGCCTGTGTCGTAGTCACCTGTCATTGATATCCTATTATTGGGTGTTGACGGTTTTGCACTATCAGAGGGTCCCTACACCCAGGAGATATTCCAGCATTGGTGGTCCCATCGTACTATTGGAGCCCGGACCAGCGCCACTCAGTTTATGGGGGATATGGTTCTAGGATCCGTGATGATGATGGATTGGCTAGCCTGTGTCCGAGATCCGACTCATTTGACACAGATTGACAGTTTGACCCAGCGACTAGACCGGGCTCATTTCTTTATTCGGCATTTGGGTAGAGATCTGGCAGAGGCAGATTCGTTTGATCCTTCCAGCTCAGGCGTTGGCCCCTCAGATGACCCATTTGGCTTTGCCGGTGGAGATCCTCCTTTGTATAGGCCTGATATCCCTGTTGATAGAGATCCAGAGACTCAGGAGGTGTTACATCAGGTGGACAGGATTGATGATGTAGATATTGACACCATTGTCTTGTTCTGATGTGTATTCTTGTTATCTCTTTTGATAGGCCTCTGTTAGTAGAAAGGCGTATGTGCCTCATTTCCCTGTATTTTTAGCTGTACAGAGATGATGTATGTAGATGATGATATACTTAGGAATGTATGTACAATTTTTCATTCCCTATATCATATTGCCATCTATTATCTGTAATGCATGTATCATGTTGTGCATATATATGTATGTCCAGAGATATTCAGCATTGACCCCTGGATGGTCTTATGATACGGCCTACACAGATGTCTTCTTTGACAGTCAGCCACATAGATCACACCCCACCATTATTGGTGGCATCACGTCTTAGATCGTGGTATGATAGTATGTCACCATCAGACAGGGCAACTGTAGATCAACTTTTGCAGCATATTATGACCCTCTTGATATTTCAAGTTCCCGCAGGATTTGTGGAGGGTATGCTGGATCACTGGGTACCGGATAGGCAGGTTTTTCGGTTTGGGACCCAAGAGTTGACTCCGACTCTGGAGGAGTATGCACGTTTGAAGATGCTGCCACTTGACAAACTTTGTGTGCATATGGCTATCGAGGACATGAGTTGAAAGTTCATGACCCTCACTAGATTGATGCGTAGGGTTGTGCAGGATGAGATCACATCCGGCCATGTGATATCCCGGCATTTTCTGATGACAGATTTGGCTCTAAGGACAGCTATGCTCGACATTCTGGGGATTTCACCATACGAGAGGACAAGTGGCATTTGGCCAGAGTGGATGCATTCTTGATGTGCATAGTGGCATATGTATATATGCCATGATATATGGACAAGGTGGATATCGGTGTTATCATGGCAGTGAGAGCTCTCAGGGAGGGTCGTACCATCATTCCGATGATTGTGGCGGAGACAATGAGGTCAACCACATTTTGCAGCACTTACCCTGCAGGGGTATTTACAGGCATTTCAGTCATGTTGTACGTTTGGTTTATGTCACAATTGAGACCAATTGGTTTATGTACACGAATACTGCTTTACCCATGATATAGCCATGTCATACTCCTTTCAGCCATCGGAGTGTATAGATGCTATGTCTTGGTCAATGTTCTTGGCATATATCAGAGATCCGTTTGGCATTCTACCGTGCACTAGGCTTAGCTCACCCTATAGCTTTATTACTCATGCTCCGAGCATGGATTATCTCCCTTTGGCTGGTTTGAGGGGAATGACTACCTACCACCCACTGGTCGTGATATCGCAGTTTGACCAGTTCCAGGACTTCCATCCTTTTGAGGGGGCGCTAGGTCAGTGTTTAGCTTCTCGTCATCTATCAGTAGAGGACCGATCCCGGGTGTATGCTTGTTGGGATTAGCGTGAGATAGCTGCTTTTTCTATTATCCATCCGGGCAGTTCGCTAGAGTATTCTGCATGGATAGAGACAGAGACTTCATCGGTCGCGACAATATCCACAGTGCCGAGTAGTGATTCAGATGATAGAGAGCCCATGGAGGACATTGATTCCCACATCGAGGAGGAGCCATCTACTGTGTTGCCAACATCTCCTTTAGATTTTCCCAGTACGAGCATTGTTGTGATCCAACATTCAGCATAGTACTTTGAGCAGTGTCTTCATCTGATGACCTTCGAGAGAGATCAGGCTAGAGCCTTGATGTTGACAGCCCTTGATGGGAGAGACGCAGCTCTGTTAGAGAGAGACGAGGCATTAGCTCATAGAGATGTCGTTGTTGTTGAGCGGGATGAGGTCATATCAGCCAGAGATGCCGTGACAGTCGAGAGGGATAGCGCCATATCTGCCCGGGATGTAGCCATCATAGATAGTACTACCGTGAGGTCTCTTACCACTGGCATGATTGCAGAGATGAGCACGTACATTGATGAGCATAGAGTCACCATGCAGATGGCTGTAGATCTGTTGGCTCGTGTGGATACCCTTGTACAGTAGACCACAGCTTTACCTCCTTCTTCTGAGAGAGATGCCATATTGGGCTTGATAGCTCGCATATACATCGATTTGTAGATGGGCTTATATTTTCCTGCACAGACTAGCTTAGCCATTTTGTCATGTACAGTTTACATTATGTATATCAAACAGCATTATATATATAGCAGGAAAATATATTTTTTATCACTTCCCTTTTAGATATGTCTGGATACTTGCTTGATATTTTGCCTGCTTCTTCAAGGCTTGTGATCTTGATGTATTCTGAATTCCTCCTTGATGGATGGACATTGAGTCGTCAATGGACAATTCAGAATGGATCATTGATCTGTGTGTATCCCTACTATCTTTGGTGTCTTGGGACTGGTTTCTGTATGGAAATGTGGAGAGGAGTGTGGCTTTCCTCTCTGAGATTGACCGCACCACAGATGGTCGCCAATACTCTTATTTAGGAGGAGCCTAGTTAATTCCATCTCTTACGGATTAGTATTGCTCTTTGAGGCACAACCGCAGTTTAGATGGTCGCCAAATCTCCTATTTAGGAGGAGTTTAGGTAATTCCATCCCTTTGGTCTGAAGCCAATGAAATGTAGTGGATTGAAGGATGATCCAAGTACCGTTGACAATTGTTTGTGTTTTGGTAGGGGGTGAGATCGAACCATAAATGGATGCCTACGTACTCCTTTTGAAGAGGAGATTAGGCATGCGTAGTTCGAACCTGGTGTAAGAGGTTCAACGCTGTTTGAGGCAGAAAGGGTGTAGGAATGTTTTTGATGTTTTTTGTTTTTGTAATGAGAAGGCTGTAGAAATTTTTTTGTTGTTTTTCTTTTATTGCGACCTGGCCTTATAAAATGGTTGCCTACGTACTCCCGTGTATCAAGGAGATCAGTTCAACGTAGTTCGCCCCTCAAGACAATTTATAGCCGAAAAAACTTGATCCCATGTGCAGGACAGACTACGGGGGAAAAGAAAGTTTGATCCTAAGTTCAGGATAAACTGCAGGTGTTAAAAAGTTTGATCCCATGTTTGGGACAAACTGCAAGTGTGAAAGGTTCAATCCCTAGTGGGATAACCAAAGTTGTATGAACGGGGTGAAGCCAGGCTGCTGGCTTGAAGAGTATGTTTCCCTGAGGGGCAAAGTGTAAAAAAGAGTTGTATGTAGTGAAGGTTTAAAGAACCGGAATGACTGGTGATCTGATGATCCAACACCAGGATGTTTGTTTGATGGTAACTTCAGACATAGTACTGTTTCACGGCGTTCGAGTTGGTGAGTTGTGGAAATTCATCGCCGTCCATTTCCTGTAATCTGAGAGCGCCTCCTGTCAATACCTCCTTGACAACAAACGGGCCTTCCCAGTTAGAAGCGAATTTTCCCTTAGACTGATCTTGGTTGTCAATGATCTTCTTTAAAACCAAGTCATGTTGTTTAAACTGTCGTAGCCGGACTTTTCTATTGTAGGATTCGGCGATCCTTTGTTGATATAACTGACCATGAAAGATAGTCGCGGTTCGCCTTTCGTCTATTAGAGACAATTGGTGATACCTGTCTTGTACCCATTGGTCTTCATCCAGCTGAGCGTCTATCAACACTCTGAGGGATTCTATTTCCACCTCTATGGGGAGCACTACTTCCATCCCATAGGTTAATGCGTAGGGGGTTGCCTCAGTGGAAGTGTGCATTGATGTTCTGTAGGCTAACAGAGTAAGAGGAAATAGGACAGGCCATCCTTTGTGGTTGGCGGACATCTTTTGCATGATCTTCTTGATATTTTTGTTAGCCGCTTCAACAGCACCATTCATCTTTGGATGGTAGATGACGGAGTTAAGGTGCTTGATGTGGAATTTACTGCACAACTCCTCCATCATTTTGTTGTTGAGGTTCTTAGCATTGTCTGACACAATTACCTATGGTTGTCCATATCGACAAATGACATTATTTTTTATGAAAGCAATGATGACTTCTTTGGTAACCCTGGGGAAGGAGGCTGCTTCTACCCATTTGGTGAAGTAGTCAATCATGATGAATATAAAGCGATGTCAATTACTGGCTTTGGGATCGATGGACCCGATCATGTTCATTCCCCACATTGAGAAGGGCCAAGGTGAACTCATATTGTGGAGCTCCCTCGGAGGGGCGTGGATGATGTTTCCATGAATTTGGCATTGATAGCACCTCTTGACGTGATCATCACAGTCAGCCTTGAGGGTAAGCCAGTAATGTCCTGTTCTGAGGATCTTCTTAACAAGTAGAGCCCGCTCATGTGTGGGCCACATATTCAACCATGGACCTCATTCATGAGCCTCTGAGCTTGGTCCTGGTCCAGACATCTGAGGAGACCTAGTCCTGCATCTCTTTTGTAGAGTGCATCTCCGCTCAGGTAGAATTTCATAGCAAGTCAATGGATCCGCTTTTCGCTTCGGGGCGCGCCTCGTGGTGTAGATCCATCTTGTAAGTACTCCTTGATGTGTTGATACCAAGGATGCTGGATAGGAGGTAGCTCATCTAATACTTCTCCAACATAGTTCCCATAGACTGGTGCCTTGTGCAGGGCAAATGTGATACTTAGCATGTGTTCCTTGTCAGGTATGTGAATCAAGGAGGCCAAAGTTGCTAGTGCATCTGCAAAGTCATTCCTATTACGAGAAATGTGTTGAAAGGAGATCTCTTCGAACACCAAAGCTATCAGTAAAACTTGCTGATGGTAAGGCAGCAAATGTAGCTCTTTGGTTTGATAGATTCCCGTGGATTGTTTGACTACCAACTCTGAATCCCCAAAGACAATTAACCGCATGATGCCCATTGAACGGGCAAGTTTTAGCCCCATGAGACAGCCTTCATACTCAGTTGTATTGTTGGTACTGACAAACTGCAATTTGACAACGACGGGATACTGCTCCCCCGTACCGGATACTAGAACTGCTCCAGCTCCAGAACCTTCCATATTAACAGTTCTATCGAAATACATTTTCTATGTATGGCATGTATGGTGTTGCTTAACTGGCATTATCCCTTCATCAGGGAAGTAGGTTTCCAAGGGTTTGAAGTCCCCTGAAGGTGCATTTGACTATTTGCATAGTTATGTTGATCCGCAATTCCTTGACCTTTGATAGACTTTTGCATCACGTAGACGATGTCAAATTGTTATAGGATCAACTGCCATCTGGACAGCCGGCAATTTAACATGGGTTAATTGAACACGTACTTGAGAGGATCCACGCGGGATATGAGATGGGTTGTGTGACCATGGAGGTAATGTTGTAACCTCTTGGAAGCCCATGCTAAAGCACAACAAGTCTTCTCAATCGTGAGTGTACTTGTGTTCATTCTTCTTTGAATCTTTTTTTCGAGGTAATAGATAGCTCGTTATTATCATTTTTTATCATCTTTCGTCCCCAAAGATGCGACCCATGGCATTGTCACTTATGGATGTGTACATGAACAGGGGAACATCATCCACGGTGGTACCAAAATAGAGCTTTGACTACCGCTCTTTTGATGATTGTAAGGAAGGTCATCGCACGGCACTCGTCATTGCACTTCATGGAGGAGTTCTTCCTTAACAGTCTTAAGATAGGCTCACAGTTGCTGTGAGTTGAGAAATGAATATGCTAATGAAGTTGATTCTTCCCAAAAATCCTCGTATTTCCTTCTCTGTCTGAGGAATGGGCATTTCTGTGATGGCCTGGATTTTGGTGGTATCCAGCTCAATCCCTTTGTGGCTAACTAGGAATCCTAGCAACTTTCCTGATTTAACGCTGCCAAAGGCGCACTTGGCTGGATTCAACTTCAAGTTGTACTTGCGCAACCTGTTGAAGAGCTTTCTGAGATTGTCTAAGTGGTCTTTTTCCCTTCGGGACTTGACAATGATGTCATCCACGTAGATTTCTATCTCTTTGTGCATTAAGTCATGGAAAAGAGCCATAATGGCTCGCTAATAGGTGTCTCCGGCATTGATGAGGCCGAATGATAACCGTCTATAGCAAAAGGTTCTCCAAGGCGTGATGAATGCAGTTTTCTCACGATCCTCCTCAGTAACCATAATTTGATAGTACCCCGCAAAGCAATCAGCAAAAGAGTACATGTCGTATTGAGCAGTATTTTCAATGAGAATGTGGATAAATGGCACGGGAAAGCTATCCTTAAGGCAAGCTTTGTTCAGATCCCGGTAATCCATGCAAACTCGCACCTTTCCTCCAGGTTCAGGCACGGGAACGATGTTGGATATCCATTTAGGATATGTGGACACCATGATAATGTCAGCTTGAAATTGTTTCACAATTTCTTCTTTCACCTTTAAACTCCACTCAGGTTTTAATCGCCTGAGCTTCTGCTTGACTGGCTTGAATCCCTCTTTAATGGGAAGGCGATGAAGAACAATGTTAGTGTACAAACCCACCATGTCTTCATGAGACCATGCAAACACATCCTGAAATTGGGTTAGTAGCGTAACCATGTCATTCCTCTAGTTTGGAGTAAGGTCTGAACCAATCTTGATTAACTTAGGGCTTTCTAAGTTCCGAGATTGAAGGAAGTGGTTTGATCAAGGTTGGGTTTAGGCTTGTCTTCGACCCATTCTTTGATCTCCTGAGGCACCTCAATGTCCTCATGTATTTCTATCAAGGATGAATCCAAGTTTTCATCAAAGTTACAATCCTTGTGGAGAAGAGGCATCTTATCAGCTAGTACAGGCACATCTAAGTTCAGAGTCCTGAAACAAAATATGCTTTCACTTAGTATATATAAAATTGTTTAATCATACAAAGTGTTAGCATGTACTGACAAAACAACTGCTAATATTGTACAGAAAAGTAAGCAGTTATGATATCTACAGGGCAGAAAGAGTTCCTGCCCTTTTAACCCTCGTCGACCAATGCAAGGAGTGCTGCTCCAATTGTCGAGGGCAAAGTCTGGGTGGACTGCAGTGATGGAGGGGATGTCATCTGTTGGGAAAATCCAATTACACATAACACGCAAGTACACGTGGTCAACAAGTAATAAAGTGAAAGTAGAGTATCGTTCCCACGAGGAATTGTTTAATAAAAACCACCAAGTACTAACCCGTAACCAACTCAATCTTATTTAAACGAATGAATTTCAATTTATAAGTAAACTAATTCTAATTACCACTAGTTAAATTAAGATTACGAAGATTTAAGATCACAACTTCACTTATTGCTTCATTTAAATTAACACACTTCTCATCAATTATTCTCTATCCTGAATTGTTAATCAAGAACACTAAAGCAGATAAAACCACCTCTCAATGCATAATACCCATACACATTTAAATCCACAGATGATAGAATTAAGCAAGACACCCTAATTAACTAATCCACTATATCTCTATGTGAATTACAATTAAAAAGGGTTTAAAGCACAAGTTCTCTATAAGATTACATATGGCGTAAAGGCATATCTCTATCCTAAACACAAATCATGAATTCCATCTATGCAGAAATCACAAACACATGCTATCATGATCAGATCTAAATCTATACTTCATCTCTCGAGTTCATATAGATTATCACGGTAATTGTTAACTAGGCAATTAAGCAATTAAGTCCAAATCACAATAGACAATCCTCACAATAGAACATAATAATTAATAGCGACGCATATTAAAATAAACTACACAATAAGATCCATTGTAATCTCAAATGAAGAATTAGTTCATTGAATTAAAACTAAGAATTCACACTTGAATACACATTAAAAGACAAAGATAGAAGAAGATAAGAAGATAGAATCTGTTGTCTGCATATTTGAAGCTCCCTCCTCGCTCTTACTTTGAATCTTCAATGGTCTCCAAGTTGCTTCAATCTCCCAATCTCATAAGAACTAGTGTTTTCTCCTATTCTACTCTAATCTAATCTAATGGAATCCTCTCTCCCCTCTAATCCTTGTGATTCTCCTCCTTTTATAAGTCTCTTTATATGTCTTTAAGTCCTCTTGGAAGTCCTTGAGTCAATCGGATCGAACCAATCCTTCTTAGACTCAAATTTGGACAAAAAATGTCTTTTCTGCGCGTACCCCCACCCCAGCGGGGGTTTATACACTAAGTAGGCCTGTCCCGGAGGGCTAGGGTTCTGTTTTATAGCTGGTACCCCCGCCCCGGCGGGGGTCCTTTTTCTGCTCTAACGTCCTTTGGAAAAACGGCCATAACGTTTGATCCGGGAAGAGTTACGAGGCCTGCCAACTATCAAATCGAAGATATCGACGAGCTCTACAACTTTAATTCTTTGAGAATTGAGAAATAACGAACGGATGAAGGTAGAAATTGGGCTGGAAGTGACTGCTATGCAAATGGCCACCCAAAATAGTGAAGTTCCAACGTCCGTTGGTACAAATATCATAACTCTTGCATCCAAACTCCGATTGGAATGATTCAAGTTATTCCAGAAAGCTAAAAAGAAGCTCTAAAATTTAATCCAAGTTCCAAGCCAAGAACATGAAAGCCCAAATGAAGTCCGGATTACTTTTCTTTGCGATTTCATACCAATTCTTTGCGATTTCAGCTCTCAAGCATATAATCTACAAAACGAACACAAAATGCATGAAAACTAACTAAGAAACATGAGATTAAGCAACTAATTCAAGTAATAGATACCGGATAAATAGGTATAAAATCTACTTATCATCGTCGTCCTCCTTTTCCCGAATGATGACCATTATGTCTGGGCAATCATCGTCTGGAGTGTATCTGTTTGTAAGTTCATCATGGACAATGATGCGTATGCCTAAAATCATTCTGACGATGTCTTGCTTACGTCTTCATTCCTCTTCTTCCACTTTGGGATCAGGAACTAGGACCTCTTTCCCCTTGATCAGTATAGGCTTAGGAAATAACATAGCCATTACGTTGGTTGGCACCTTTACCGGAGATTGCACGGGCTCAGGGTTTACAAGTGGAGATAATTGTCGTGTGGCTGAAGATGAAGGAATCTGATGATGCTTATGAGGATTCCTATTACTGGAACTGGCAGAATAGCCTAGTTTGGTTGTCCCAGTTTGACTGGACACTTGAATCGGGTGCTTAATACCCTGATGATTTTTACCTAACCCTCCATCTATCAAGACTCCAGCTAGCATGTATCCGGAGGACAAAACTGTAATGCGCAACGGATTGCAATGACCGGTCCCTTTGGGCGGTATGTCATCATCAGTGAAAGATATCACATTGTTGTTAAAAATGTGATCAACCAAATGTTGAAATGTTTCCACATCCACTAATTTTGACAAGTATGCTTCTTCCAAAACCTTCAGTAAGATCTTCTTGTGATCCTCAGAGGTTAAAACCAAGACCAGTATTGAAATTTGATTTGGAGCTTCTCTTAAGCTTAAAACCACCTTGGCTTTCATTATGACCCATAGTACAGAGGAACTTTATAATTTTTAAATATCATCTATCTATCTTCTCCATAGGGAGTATTCATAAACTAGCATGCTCTGGGTCGACTAATTGGCGTGTGACTTAATGTTGATAGGATAGATAATTAAAATCTTTCGCTCCATTAGCATAATCCCATTTATCAACACCGCCTTTGATGGTCCGGGATGATTCACTGTTAAAATTGGAATGATCCGCTCCAATAATAATTGTGTTGAGGAAGATCCCGTAAGGTTGATGAGTTAAACTAACCTTAAAATCATAACATCATCGGAATCATAAAACAAATAAGTCTTAACAACATCATTAACTCAAGTGTTAAAGTCTTAAACATAAATAATCATCATAAGTAATAAAATAACTCAAGTCTTCATCATCTAATAAAATAACAAGTCTTTCACTTTTGCTAACTTTGCTTTTGCTTACTTAGTGGAAGGTTCATCGATTCTTTCGTTCTTAAGCGCAATGTTATTATTAAGCAAGAGTGAGCACTATTGCCCACAAGTATAATAATGAAATAACGAGTATAATAACATGCGAATAAATCAAAGACATCGAATAAAAGCTCAACTTTTGAATCAAGAATGAATAACAAGAATCAAAAGAATTTCGAGGGTCATAAGACCTTGAACTATGTCCTAGGTTATCAAGGGTTATACTTGAAACCTTTAACGATCGTAAGACTATGGACCTTTCTACTCGTACTTGGGGGATCAGCCCTTAGTACCATCTTGTGCACAATATCTAACGCTTACGCATAAGTAAATCCCTTTCTTGGGTTGTTCATCTCGGTTTGACATTCGAGTCCGCACCAAAGGAAGTTTGGTTTGGATAATTCATCAAGGGTTACGAAATTTAGAACGCTCATCAACTATGGACTAGTTGAATCAATAAAGGTTCGCTAGTCTAATAAGGTTCAATAATAATGATATTCAAATTGAATAATAATCTCAGGAAGTATACAATAGGACAATTATTGTATAACTGAATCATGCTTTGAAAAGATAATCAATCTTTAATATAACATTTGAACATGAATAATAGTAATGATAATTTACTCGAGGTAAATAATAAACTTGAACAATAATGACAAGTAGGGTTAGGAAACTTGCCTCGTGCGTAGATTACACTTTAACTAAGCACGTTCTTTGAATTTAATCCTACATACCATTCACATTCACAATACCGATTAATTATAACTTAACTAATCATCATAAACACATTTTTTTATCTAAACTTTGGTTATTAACTATACTTAGTTAATTTATCACTTTGTCACATAATACACATCATGAATAATAAGCTAATTATGAAATCAATAATTCAATTCACATGTAATTATGTTATTTACATGTTAAGTATTTATTTTAACATCTCATTATACTTATAACATATTTTTATGTTCATTACATTAAGTTAACAATACATTGCTAGACTTAACACTTTAAAAATTACATTTACGGACCTTTATAGAGTGAGAGTGGTATTTACACATTATACTTTATCACATATCTTGAAGATGTCTTGTCATATGCTTTTGTGCATGCATGGCAGTATGCTATTGCTATACTTGACACTTGGACATGGACTTGACACTATACTATTATGGTGGCGGCATGATGTTGGTGCGAGCCAAAACGTGAACTGCGCAATTCAGAAAATTGCGAACAAACCCAAAAAATTTCAATTAAATTACTACTACACGAAATTAATCATATACACATGTTATAATTCATGCATAAACATAACCCAACATTTATAGAATGGTTTTAACCCATTAAAACACATAATCACAGAGTTAAAATCTATAATTTCTCTGACTTTGATGTTCTTGAAGGTTTTGAAAATAAAACATGAAAATTGATACTACGGATTCGTTATAACACGAATCCGATTCGTTTAAAGTTTGGTCTCTTCGTATCAACATGTATAATAATATATGAGTGTAAAATTTAGGGATAATATACGATCAATACATAAAATATCACGTATAAGGCCATAAGGCCAAACCCATACTCTATAATTTTGTAGAAATCATATACGATGTAATATTATGAAACTGATGATATGGAATCATGCAATATATATATATATATATATATATATAAATACGATTTGATACATCTTAACCCATAAATAACTCATAAATATTACTCCTTTTCTCAATCGAGAGGCTTTATAAAAACTGTGAAAGCCATTTTTTTTATCAAAACTTGAATACGTGAAATATAGAATTTGGCAGGGAGAGATTACCCAGAGTATAGATTTAGAAGAGATAAACTTTTTCAAAAGCTTCTTCAACACAGAGATTCTCACAAATCCTCTGAATTCTCTCTCAAAATTTTCTAATTCTCTCTAACTAGTTTTTATCAGACTTAAGAAAAAATGAAATAAAGAACACGTCGCATCAATAAACTGACGCATTGTGGAGGTCAGTTACCCATCATGGGTTAACTGCCTCGCCTCCTCTATTAGTGCCATGTTTGGCTAGCCTTAAAAATTTTAAACTCAATTAATTTAATAAACTCTTTTATCATATAGTTTAAATAATGTCACACCCTTTATAAAATAACTCAATTAATTTATTTAATTTAATATAAATAATTTCTCATAAATTCACATAGTCATATAATTAATTTCTCATTAATAGATAATGTCAACTTATTAAATCTCTAATTAATAATTAAATTAATTAAATAACATCATGCTTAATTAAATATTTCTTTTAATACAATAAGCTCACATAATCACATACTTTGAATAATAAAATTCTCTACATTAATTTAATAAATGTAACACATATAATTAAATTAATCTACCACAATGCATCAATTAATTATTTAATCTAATAATTAAATCATCGAAAAATATTTATTTAATTCAATAAATATTAAAATAAATTACAAAAATCTCGTTCATTACATCTTTCCCCCCCTTAAAAGGATTACGTCCCCAGAATCACGACTCAATAAATTCGACCATTACATTCTTCCCCCCTACAAAGATTTTGTCCCCGTAATAAACACACATAATTAAGTAAATAAATGAGGGTAATTCTTCATCATATTCTCTTGAGTTCCCACGTAGCTTCTTCACGTTGTGGTTCCTCCAAATTACCTTAATGAAAAGGTATAACTTTATTTACGAGAACTTGTTCTTTTTTGCCGACAATTTGAACAGGAATTTCTTCGTAAGATAAGTCTTTCTCAAAATGTAGGGTTCGTATTCAATTACATGTTTGTAATCGGCTTTGTATGGTCATAATACTGAAACATGGAAAGCGTTGTGGACATTCTCGAGTCTTTGGAGGTAAGGCTACCTCGTGACATTTGACTTCTCCGATTCTTCTCGAGTACTTCAAAGGGTCCAATGAATCTTGGGCTCAATTTTCCTTTCTTTTAGAATTGATCTTCCCCTTCCAGGAGAGACCTTCAAGAAAACATAACTACGATTTAAACTCGATATTTTTACGATGTGGATCGGCGTATTTCTTCTGTCGATCTTGAGCCGCTACCGGTCGTGCTCGGATCACTTTGACTATTTCTTCGTCTCTTTGTACCAATTACGCCCTAGCAATTGTCTTTCACCAACTTCATCCCAATAAAGCGGAGTTCGCACTTTTTCTCTTGTATATAACGCTTTGTAAGGCGGCATGCCAATACTAGCGTGGTAAGCTTGTTGTTGTGTAGAACTCTACTAACGGTAGGTGATCATCCCAATTTCCTTTAAAGTCCATCACACGTGCTCTCTAGCATATCTTCTAACATTTGAATTGTTCATTCTCACTGTCTGTAAAATCTGTTTGAGGGTGGTAAGTTGTACTCATTCGCAATTGCGTACCCATGCATTCTGAAGAGGCGTTTCTAGAAATTTGATGTAAAGCGCGGATCTCTATCTCGAAACAATTGACACCGGAACTCCGTGCCTCTCAAAACAATCTCTTTTATATATAGCCTTGCCAATTGATCTAAGTTGAATCGATTTTGATTGGAAGGAAGTGTGTGGAATTTTGTCGATCGATTAACGATAACCCATATTTGCGTCGTAGCCTTTACGAGTCGTCGGAAGGCCAACCACGAAGTCCATTGTAATATGTTCCCATTTCCATTACGGGATCTCTAATGGTTGTAGCAATCCACTCGGTCTCTCGATGTTCGCTTTCACTTTTCGGTGGTCGGACACTTGGCAACACATTCTGCAACATCACGTTTCAAATTTGGGCCACCGAAATGTTGTCGAAGATCTTGATACATCTTGGTACTACCAGGGTGAATCGAATATCGTGAACTATGAGCCTCGCTCAAAATTTCTTCCTTAATCTCTTGTACTGGCGGTACCCAAATTCTACTCTCAAATCTCAGTATTCCTTCCTTATCCATCTTAAATCTTGGTTCGGTTCCTTCAGATATCTTCTTTGTCACCTTTTTACATTCTTCGTCCTGAAGCTGAGCCTCCTTAACTTTATCTAGTAGGGTGGTACCAGATTGCATATGAAATAGCTTCTCATCAATTTCCATAGGATACTTCACCTCTAACTCCAGTTTCTCCATTTCTGAAATTAGCTCCTCCTGAGCAGTCAACATCATCAATTTCTCCCGACCCTTTCTACTTAAGGCATCAAGCAACCACATTGCTTTACCCGGATGGTATAAAATCTCACAAATCGTAATCCTTAATTAACTCCAACCACCTTCTTTGACGCATATTCAAATCTTACGCGTGAAAATATATTTTTCAGACTCTTATGGTCCGTATATATTTCACACTTCTCCCCGTAGAGATAGTGCCTCCAAATTTTTAAAGCAAAAACAAGCTGCAGACTAACTCCAAGTCATGGGTGGGATATCCTTCTCGTAATCCTTCAATTATCGTGATGCATACCTTAATGACTTTGCCATTTTGCATCAAAGACACAACCAAGTCTTTTATGCGACGCATCACTATAAACAACAAAATTTCTGTATCATCCGGAAGAGATAACACAGTGCCGTACTACAACCTCTTCTTCAATTCTTGAAAACTTTCCTCACACTTATCCGTCAAACAAATTTCACGACTTTTCGAGTTAAATTCGTTAAGCTGAGTTGCGATCTTGGAAAAGTCTTGAATGAATCTTCTATAATATCCTGCTAATCCAAGAAAACTTCTTACTTCGACGGCGGCGTTCTCGGTTGATCCCGATTAATCACGGCTTCGACTTTGGATGGATCTACCGAAATTCCATTTTTATCGATCACGTGACCAAGAAATTGTACTTATTCGATCCAAAATTCGCATTTCAAAAATTTAGCGCATACAACTTCTCCCTTCTCAATACTTCCAACGTTAACCTCAAAATTCTTCGTGTTCTTCTTTGGTTTTGGAATATACCAAAATGTCATCTATAAATACCACTATGAATTTGTCCAAAAATGGCTTGAACACACCATTCATTAGTCCCATAAATGTCGCAGGAGCATTCGTTAGACCAAACGACATTACTAAAAATTTGTAGTGAGTATATATCGCGTTACGAAGCAGCTGTCTTGGTACATCCTCGGCCTCACCTTGATTGATGATAACCGCTTCTCAAGTCTATCTTGGAAAAGTATCTTGCTCCCTTTCAATTGATCAAATAAGTCGTCGATCCTCGGTAATGGATATCATTCTTAATCGTGACCTTATTGAGTTCTCGTAGTCAATGCAGAGAGAACCGCATCGATCCATCCTTCTTTTTCACAAACAACACCGGCGCTCCCCACGGCGATACGCTCGGTTGAATGTACTTCTTGTCCAACAATTCTTGTAGTTGTACCATTAATTCCTTCATCTCTACTGGTGCCATTCGGTATGGTGCCTTCGATATTGGAGCGGTTCCGGGCGCCAAATCGATCACAAAATCTACCTCTCTATCTGGTGGAAGTCCTGGTAAATCGTCTGGAAATACGTCGATGAAGTCCCTCACAATCGGTATCTCTTCTACCTTTGGATTCTCTTTTCGACTGTCGACTATGTAAGCTAAGTATCCTACACAGCCTTGTCTTAATAACTTCCTGGCCTGCATCATCGTCAGACAACTCGCTTGTCTAGGCGACTTGCTACCATAAAACCTACAACCTTTGATTTGAGTCATAAGGTTAATACGCTTCTTTTGGCAATCAATTACAGCCCCGTAATTGAATAACCAATCCATTCCCAAAATAACGTCAAATTCCCCAAGTCGAATAGGGATAAGATCTACGTTCATGATATTACCCTTAATATCCACTCTACAATTCTTATGTATATACTTAACAGGATTATTTCTCTATTCGCAATTTCTATGTTCATGGGGTAATCCAATTCATTCTTAGGCAAATCTAAATTCTTGGCAAAATCATCGGATATAAAGGAACAAGTAGCACCCGAATCAAATAAAACATAAGCATTAATTTTATTGATCGGAATGATACCTGACACCACATCACGGATTGAAGCGCATCTTGCACCGTCGTGTTGAAAGTCCAGGCGATTCGATCGGTTTGTTATGGTTGGTCGGTGATGGTTAAGGTATTTCCCTTTATTATTTCCCGGTTTCCTCTCGATCCCGACCCTCCGATCCCTTCTTGGGACAATCTCTTGCCAGATGGTCCTTGAACCACAAGTAAAACAAGCACCCTTCTTTGGGTTTGGGAGTTTTGGTGTTATGTGGCCTTCGACCACAATTGTAGCACACTCTTTTCCTTTCATACAAACTCCCAGATGGGCTTTCCGCAAGTCGGGCATGCTTTGATTCTTTTCTTGATTACCTTGTTGATTCCCGATGATGATGGTTGTCGTTCCACCTTTTCTTCCGATTGAAATTTCCACCTCTGTGCCACTTCCATTGGCCTTGTTATTAATTTCACCTTCATTCTTCTTCTTCTTTTTGATCTTGATTGTACTTGGTCACCACATCGCTTCCACCTTCACGAGGATGGCCTTTTCGATACTCAGCAAACGTGTTTTATTGAAACATTGATACCTTGTTGTACACCCAAGGCTTTAGTCCTGTTTCAATCTGAATCTCGCCTTTCTCTCATCCGTGTGAACTTGATACGGGGTGAACCTCGCTAACTCGTTGAATTTTGCCGCATAATCAGGTACACTCATATTTCCCTGTTTTAGTTCCAGAAATTGAACCTCCATCTGATTCTGCGAACTAGTTGGGAAATACATTTCGAAAAACATCTCTTTAAATCTCTCCCACGTAATTACACCTTCACCTCCTCGCACTTTGTTTGCTTGCCACCAGTAGCTAGCCTCAGACTTCAGCATAAACGTTGCAAAAGCGGTCTTCTGGTCTTCTCTAACCCTAGCAACGTCGAAAACCTTCTCCATTTCCATAACCCACGTTTGAGCCTCGATTGGGTTCATGGAACCTTTGAACTCTGGCGGTCCCACCGCCTTGAAGTCTTTAAACGTTGTGTTTGGTGGAGCTTGAGGTTGATTATTCATGGCTCCAGTCAGTAAGTTAACCAACTGCTGCACGGGATTAGCGTTGGCATTATTGTTATTATTGGTTGACTCTTCCTGAGCCGGTTGACGTTGTTGTCTTCTCCTTGGCGGCATTTTTCTGTTAAATAAACGCTTATTAGAACTTTATTTATTTCTCTAAATAGTTAAGGCATTACTCAACAATTTAACATATCTCTTAACACATCATCTCAAACAACTTGATATATTTGCATTCAAATCAAAGTTTTAACATTAAACGATAGCATAAGCGCTATTTACATCAACTATCACGGAATAAAGAATCCACGAGATTTAAAACATTCAAATATTCTTTCGTTCATAAACACGCCGAATTTACATCTAAAACTAATTAAGTTCTTCACATAATTAAACAAATCATATCATCCTTTCATCAAGGTAGTCTTGATTAGCCTTCATACGCTCCTCTTCTAAGATGCGATGCATCATCCTGCGATCCATCATGTACAATGGTAGTCCCTCGAACTGGATTGGGTACCTCAAAACTTCGATCTTGGGTCTCATTCATTTCCTTGTTAAGTGTAGAGTACGTTTCCCAATCTTTCGCTTTCTTTGCAGACGACTATCATCCTCGCGACGATCACTCGACGCGATTCTCTTACCCAACCTTCCTCTGCTATGTTCAGCCTTTCGGAGGTTTCCTTCAGTTCCTTCTTTAGTTTCTCTATCTCCTCGGTCTTATCTTCAGTTTGACCCTTCTCATGGACCAAATCCCATTCTACATTTGCCAGTCGAGAGTGAAGAGTCGAAATCTCCCTCTCCTTCTGCTCTAGAGTAATATGTTGAATAATCGCTCGCTCAGTCAAATCCTGGACCTCGTCTCGTAACTCCACGTTACGGTCGTATAACGTGTCATACATCTCAGCATCAACGGTGTACCGTGGTAACTCCTCTTCTTCCTCTTCCTCTTCCTCAACAAATTCCTCCTCAGGATCCTCCTCAGGATCAGTCTCGGGTTCATGCTCCTGACCAACAACGGTGATCAATGGAGATGATTCCCTCTGCACCAGTTGCTCCCTAACGACATGAATGTCTCGGGGCTCCTCCTCTGTCGGTACTATAGGTACACGGGGTTCCTCCTCAGTAGGTACTATAGGTACACGAGGTTCTTCCTCCCCAGCTTGACTAGCTTCTCCAACATTCGACATCCTGACAACAAAATTTTAAGTTTTAGTTACTAAGTCGTATCATCTAACGCATACTTTAACACATAAACACATAAGGTCTTTTATTATCTTCAATGAATTACAAAAATTCATTTCTTATAACTCGATAAGAGTTTTCCATTACTATCTTCTTTCTATAAGGCTACTACCTAAGGTTGTTCCCCCACCTAAGGTTCATAACCTCTGACTTTGATACTAACTTGTGACACCCCAAATCCAAGGGTACTTCAATTCCACGGGATTTGGTGTTCTTCATACAAATATCATCTATCTATCTACCCATAAAAATGCAAGCCATGCAATAGATAGAATAAAAATCTTCCCCTTAAGGGTTACAACATCTGAATAATAATAATACAATCCCAGGTTAAACTAACCTTAAACATCTGTGCGGAATCATAAACAAATAAGTCTTAACAACATCATTAACTCAAGTCTTAAACATAAATACATCATCTAATAAAATAACAAGTCTTCATCACTTGCTAACTTTGCCCTTGCCTTTACTAGTGGAAGGTTCATCGGTTCTTTCGTTCTTAACTGCAATGTTATTATTAAGCAAGAGTGAGCACTATTGCCCACAAGTATAATAATGAAATAACAGTATAATAACATGCGAGTAAATCAAAGACATCTGAATAAAAGCTCAACTTTTGAATCAAGAATGAATAACAAGAATCAAAAGAATTTTGAGGGTCATAAGACCTTGAACTATGTCCTAGGTTATCAAGGGTTATACTTGAAACCTTTAACAGTTATAAGACTATGGACCTTTCTACTCGTACTTAGGGGGATCAGCCCTTAGTACCATACTGTGCACAATATCTTAACGCTAACGCATAAGTAAATCCATTTGCAGGGTTGTTCATCTCAGTTTGACATTCAAGTCCACACCAAAGGAAGTTTGGTTTGGATAATTCGTCAAGGGTTCTGAAATTTAGAACGCTCATCAACTATGGACTAGTCGAATCAATAAGGGTTCACTAGTATAATAAGGTTCAATAATAATGATATTCAAATTGAATAATAATCTCAAGAAGTATACAATAGGACAATTATTGTATAACTGAATCATGCTTTGAAAAGATAATAAATCTTTAATATAACATTTGAACATGAATAATAGTAATGATAATTTACTCGAGGTAAATAATAAACTTGAACAATAATGACAAGTAGGGTTAGGAAACTTGCCTCGTGCGTAGATTACACTTTAACTAAGCACGTTCTTTGAATTTAATCCTACATACCATTCACATTCACAATACCAGTTAATTATAACTTAACTAATCATCATAAACACATTCTTTTGTCTAAACTTTGATTATTAACTATACTTAGTTAATTTATCACTTTATTGTCATAATTTACACATCATGAATAATAAGCTAATTATGAAATCAATAATTCAATTCACATGTAATTATGTTATTTACATGTTAAGTATTTATTTTAACATCTCATTATACTTATAACATATTTTTATGTTCATTACATTAAGTTAACAATACATTGCTAGACTTAAACACTTTAAAAATTACATTTACGGACTTTACGGCAGTGGTGGTATTTGCCACATTTATATTTTTAGGTTTCATTTGGCTGCATGAGGCATATTGGCGGTACTTTTTACTTGACATGGCATTGCATGTACTGGACTGACATGCTTGAGGATCGGACTTGCACATTGCATGAAATGAAATCATGAAATCGCAATTCGCGAAAATTGCAGAGCACAGCCCAAAAATTTCTAATTAAATTACTACTACACAAAATTAATCATATACACATGTTATAATTCATGCATAAACATAACCCAACATTTATAGAATGGTTTTAACCTATTAAAACACATAATCACAGAGTTAAAATCTATAATTTCTCTGACTTTGATGTTCTTGAAGGTTTTGAAAATAAAACATGAAAATTGATACTACGGATTCGTTATAACACCGAATCCGTTTGTTTAAAGTTTGGTCTCTTCGTATCAACATGTATAATAATATACGAGTGTAAAATTTAGGGATAATATACGATCAATACATAAAATATCACGTATAAGGCCTTAAGGCCAAACCATACTCTGTAATTTTGTAGAAATCATATACGATGTAATATTATGAAACCGATGATATGGAATCATATATATATATATATATAAATATGATTTGATACATCTTAACCCATAAATAACTCATAAATATTACTCCTTTCTCAATCACAGAGGCTTTCTGAAAACTGTGAAAGCTATTTTTTATCAAAACTTGAATACGTGAAATATAGAATTTGGGAGGAGAGATTATTGCAGTATAGATTTAGAAGAGATAAACCCTTTTCAAAAGCTTCTTCAACACGAGATTCTCACAAATCCTCTCGAATTTCTCTCTCAAAATTTTCTAATTCTCTCTAACTAGTTTTTATCGGACTTAAGAAAAAATGAAATAAAAGAAACGTCGCATCAATAAATCGACGATTGTGGAGGTGGGTTACCCATCATGGGTTAAGCGCCTCAACCTCTATTAGTGCCATGTTTGGCTAGCCTAAAAGGCTTAAACTCAATTAATTTAATAAACTCTTTTATCATATAGTTTAAATAATGTCACACCCTTTATAAAATAACTCAATTATTTATTTATTTAAATTTAAATATAAATAAAATATAATAATTTCTCATAAATTCACATAGTAATATAATTAATTTTCTCATTAATAAATAATGTCAAATTATTAACTCTCTAATTAATAATTAAATTAATTAAATAACATCATATAATTAATTAAATATTTCATTTAATTAATCTGATAAGCTCACATAATTACATAATCAATAAATATTGAATAATTAAAATTCTCTACATTAATTTAATAAATGTAACACTTGGATATAATTAAAATTAATCTACACAATATGCATCAATTAATTATTTAATCTAATAATTAAATCATCGAGTCCCCTAAAAAATATTTATTTAATTTTAATGGATAAATATTAAAATTAAATTACAAAATAAACATCTCGTTTCAAATCGGACTTTTCTCGGATCGGTGCATTCTGAGCTTCTCGTCCTCTGCATAAGATCCAAGTTCTCTAATGAACACCTTCGAATGTGTGTAAGAATCTCCTAACCCATTGTACTTTTCGAAGTCAGGAGTTTTGTACTTCTCTGGATAATGAACACCAGGGAATATACAAAGGTCAGCATATGAGACACTTCTGTGTGCTCCAATTCCTTTAATAGAACGAAGGGTTTCTTCCATTTGAAGAACCTTTTTCCTAATATCACTGGTGTCTGGATCTCCTTTGAGATGGGTGTTTTTAGGGTTTTTGTCTGTGGTAATCAACTGAAATTCTAGATTTGTTTTATCCGAAACTTGGATTCCTCCCTGTGCAGAGGA
This sequence comes from Panax quinquefolius, assembly GCA_020205615.1. Lineage (NCBI taxonomy): Eukaryota > Viridiplantae > Streptophyta > Magnoliopsida > Apiales > Araliaceae > Panax > Panax quinquefolius. The sequence continues at coordinate 59,348,157 of CM035165.1, read as the reverse complement.
TTCTAGATGTGTGGGCATTTTTGGGCCCTGAGTAGACTGATGTAATTCTTTAAGCAGAATAGCCAAATCTGTAATTTGTTTACTTAATCCATCAAATTCTTCGTGAGAGACAGGATTAAGATTAGCCTGGTCAAATGAAGACATAATTGGCTGTAGGCTTATGGCCTTTTTGGACTTTGACCGGGTAATAGGTCTGATTGTTTCCCTGCAAAGGACTTGCGTAGTTTAGTCTTTAGGGAATGTGTAAATGTTTACATGCTATGTGATGTATCCTTTCTAGGAATATTATCCTGCAAGGCGGATGTTAGCTGTTTGTAATACAAGATAACATGTTTATTTAAATATGTATGTATACATATCTCTTCATATTTCTCATTACATGGAGATGAATATAGAATGAAATTATAAGTAATTAACTTTACGAGTAATTTGAAATGAGAAAGCATGAAGAGACTTTCCTTCGCGTTTGGTTTATCAAAGGCTGACCTATCTTAGGTTACTCTCGCGGCTTTTTGGCATGAAGGTTCCCAAATCATCGTAATTTACTCAACGGGAAGTTAATCCGGTCTTTCAACTAGATCGAATTTGGGTGGTGCCTTTCCTGAGCCTCGTTGGAATTAGTCTTGCTATGAGTCCAGTAATCAAACACTGACAGGATAGCCTCCTGATGGAGGAACCACACAACATACATTCACATACAACGTGTCTCACCGTTTATGAAAATGATGACATGTGCGAAGCACTAATATCACAAGAAGATATAGTGTAAATCATTAAACGCAGTAAAATACATGCATTCATACACATTCATCATAAATGTAAATGCAACATCCACACACAAACATATAACAGTTTTGAAAAGATTGTAATAGCGGCTTAAGCCCTCTTACTGGAGTCCCCAGCAGAGTCGCCACCTGTCGACGTCGGGATTTTTATTTGTCCCTTTCGTTCTTGTTCTTTGGTGTTCTCATGTTAGGTGAGATTTGTTTGAAAAAACAAGTTGTGAAAAGGTTCCGACATTTATATGTCGACGATTGGACTGTAAGAGTCGCCAATTGGTTTTTTATATGGTTATACCAACACAACCGAGAAAAGGTTTACACATTGACCCAGTGATGTGACACTGCTAAACGGGTCTATGAAATCGAGATTCATTAGGGTCCGGGGGCTTGATTATGCGGAGGGAAGGTGTTAGGCACCCCCCGACATCCGTGTTACCACGGTGACCGCCACTTTTCAAGAAACTGTTATATGAATGTGTGTATTTGTGTGGGTCAATTATTGGGTAAAATCTATATACGCAAAACATGTAAGTATACGTGGTCAACAAGTAATATAGTAATGAATAAAGTATCGTTCCTACGAAAACAAATTAGCAAGAAATTTAACTTCACAATTATAAATTTTTTATTAATCCTAATTCTATTAAACTATTCAATTCAATGGTTTAAAATTATAGAAACTAAATTAATAAATAAATAAACTATCACCAAACAATCACAAATATCAAAATTCGGAATTTCAAACAATTGATGGAGAATTAGACTTATGATTTCACCCTAAGCTTCACTCTGATTTTTAAACCTTAATTCCAATTCAACTCAATATCTCAGTTTATGAATCAAGAACACGAATGTAGTACTAGCCACCTCTCGATGCACTAATACCGTATTAACTCAAATCCACAAATTAGATAGAACCAAGTTAAACACCTAAATCAACCAACTCACTATATCTCTATGTGAACTGAAATTAAAGAAGGGTTAAGAATAAGTTCTCTATCTAATTACATTCTCTATCAAGCATATCTCTACCTTAACAATAATCAAGAATCTGCTATTCACAAAATTCATGACACGTCTTTGTCAGAAGACCCCAACTTTTATAAATACAGATGAATTTTTCTATAAATATTATTTTTGAATATTATGGAATAAATTTGATATAATGTTATAGTTGTGGGTAATATTTATAAATTTTGCAAAGTAAGCAAGTTGTTATAAAATATTCGTTTGGTCGGGGAATATTCTTTTTGTCGAGGAATATTCGTACGACGACTCAATCATTGGTGGACCCCACAACGGAAGTATTGTCGTAGTTAGAAAACGACAAAATTATCTTTCTATAAAAATAACGGCAGAGGTGTTACCGTTAAAACTGTTGAACTACCCTAGTAGTAAAAAGTATAGTAATGTCTGGCGTAGTTGTATAAGTAGCATACGATATTGATGCTTACGTGAGAAGTCACCAAACTATGCTCAATTATTGCTAAAGTAATTCTTTGATCATATCTCTTATATTATTGATTCAATTATTGTCACAAAGATCATCTCAGTATAATATGTTATAGTATTAAATCAATAATTGAGACGACAAGTTATAAATGATTAATAATTGTTGAAAGATTAAATATGTGTTGATTAAAAATAAAATGATTTGTGGTAATATTTATTCAATCCTCTATGTATATAAAGAGTCTGTTATGAGACGTTTGTGGTAAGTTTGATTATTTTATGGGGGGCCCATATGTCATCATCTAAGAGTCTTCGTCAATAGTAATTACCTTCGTCAATAGTAATTACCTTTGTGAATAATAATTACCTTCGTCAATAGTAATTACCTTTACCAGACGTCAAACCACTTGCCGTTTCACATTACAAAGGCCGAACAACTTGTCGTTTCACATTACAAAGCGCCAAACCACTTTTCTTTTCACATCACCGGTCGTCAAGCCACTTGCCTTTTCACATGGCGCGGTCTTTAAGCTAGAAATCTTCTATAAATAGAGGCCTAGTGCTTCATTATTTTTCACTTAATTCATTCAAGCTATAGAGAGAGAAAGTATAAAGAGAATAAGAGAGAAAGAAGAAGAGTATTTTGTTACTACACTACACTCGCAAAGATTCAATCTCCTATTAAAAGTAAGGGTGTTATTCTTTTCTTATTCATGAAGAGAACTGTTGTTATTCCATTGCTTATTATTCATTGGAATAACTTTGATCTGCTTGGTTTACCTATACTTGGTGACATTCTTCTATTATTACGTTGGAACATCATGCTCGTGTGTTTTACACTGGACTGGTTTAAAATCTTTATTATTATTACATTGGAACATCTGTGTGTGTGTTTACAGGACTGGTTAAAATCTTTATTATTATTATTCATTGGAACATCCATGCATGTGTTTTACACCGGACTGGTTCCATCTTTATTATTATTTACTGTTGGAACATCACGCTGTGTGTTTTACGTGGGACTGGTTCCATTCTTTATTATTCTGTTGGAATATCACGTCTGCATGCGTTTTACTGGACCGTTCCGTTATTTATTATTATTCGTTAGAATAACTTTTTTGTAAGGATCTATCGCATGCATGGTGATTTCTTTTGTTATTCCATTCTTTATTATACCCGGTTGGTTAAAACTTTGACTTCTATACTCCATGAAATTAGTGGAATATCCTTGATATTTGTGTTTCATCCAAAGATCCTTTCATGAAAATATTCTTCTCGAGATTCTTGAATTTTACTCTACAAAAAGCGATATCGTGTTGACAGTTTGGATGTTATTGGTTCCTAGATAAATTAATTCTTGAACTTGTTTTATTGAATATCATTGTCATCATCCTCATCTTTATATTATGTTGAAAGTCATATGTGGCCTGTAGTGCATAGATGGACTTGGTATGATTATGACCAGAGACTATTCGGTGTAATCATGATCGTAATGTTACGTATGATGTGGTAAAAATCCTCAGTGGCCCGTAGTGCATTGATGGACAGTTGTTGGCATGATCATGACCATTAATGAATACACAAATATTCTTGCCCGTAGAGCATGAATAATTGTGGTCGTGATACTAAAGAATATCCTTGGCGAAAGTAGTGCGGGGTGATTCGATGATGTGGAATATTTATTAAAGTCGAGTCTCAAATTTATAATGTTGATGAAAAACCTTTTAAAATCATAAAAGATAGTAGATTTTATTTTCTACTTGACTTTTTAATGGATTGTTGGAGTTCCACTGTAGTTAAACTTGATGTTCATTATATTTTATCGCTTTTTAATCATTGCCAGAGGCTAATGATAATTTATTCGGCATTATCTTAGTCATAATATTTCTTCATCGAAAGCTAGTTGAGCTCACCCTTTCTTTCACTGTTCTCATCGTGAAATGAGAATATAGTCGGACGAGTCTGGGAACGGAGTAATGGTCCGGAGGATAGCATTAGTAGTCCTCACTATTCGTGAAATAGTGTGATAATAATTGTAATGAGGACTTCTTTTGAGTTTGTATGATCTCTAGTAGACAATATTGTATTCAAACTCACAGCTTATGTCGTATGTGATGACAGTTATATTAGTAAGTTGTATTTAAATTCTGTACCATGTATCTGACTACCCAAGATGGGTGATGTATACCTAATTTTGGGGGCGTCACACATGCTATATTAACTAAGTCTAGATTTGAATATCCTCTCTCGATTCTATACAAATCCACAAAGAATTGTTGATCAAGAAATTCATAAATTCACGCTCAAGTTAACATAGATAAACTGAAAATATTTTATTGAACTGGAAATCAAAATAATGAAATCATCGTTTCACCCAAGGATCCATCATAATCCTAATAAGTGAATTAGTTCATAACGAATGAAATAAGAACTGAATAATCTAAAAAAAACATCCTTGCAATTACAAATAAAAGACTAAAGAGAAGAATAGTGATGAACACCCTTCATGTAGCCTAGAATTGTAATCGTCACGGAAATCTCTTTAAAATACTCCTCCAAAGCTTTTTGTGAAAATCTGGAAATAATCTTCGTAATGTGCTCCTCTTTGTTGCTGAATCTGTTATTAGTCGAGTAATTGGGGGTCTCCTCTGGTGTCCCAGTCGAAATTCCTTATATTCTAGAGTCCATATGTGATTACATCACTAAAACCCATGTAGTAGCACAGTCCTAAAGCATGCATGAGAGTCAAGAGAATGAGACCTCATTTTGCCGGGTGCACAGTAAAGGGTTCAGCCAATGGGTGCCTTCTGTTAATTTTTCCAAAAAGTTGTCGAGTGAGTTTTTCCTTTCCTTCACGAATTTGTCCCGAAATGATCCCAATTGACTCCAAATCTTGTTAAATGCTACAATGACCACCCTACACATAAAAGAACACAAAACGAATGAAAACGAACACGAAACAAAAAATTAACAACGAATTTAAGCTTGAAATGAACATCAATTCGTTGATATGAAATCCACTTATCAAAATCCCCCAAACTTAAACTGTGCTAGTCCTCGAGCACAAAACAAACTACATGCTATGCAATACAATGCAATGAGATGAAATAAATCTAATCTAAATGCCTACAAATCCAACAATATCGCAGAATCAAAATTATCCCATCGGCCTCAGAGAAAACAAGCAACTCTACAATATGAATCACCAAAACTAATCCACAGTTTCGTATTATTTCTCAAATCTTGAACAATTATCACTGGTATATAGTGTGTGTGTGTGTGTGTGTGTTCAACATCTATGATAACTAATACGGACTCAAATTCAGTACATAAGCAATTTCTTAGAAGGAATCATACAGTGCAAACTTAAAAATTTCAAAAATAGGCACATCCCAACTAAAACTAAGCAATACCAAACTCAAGGGTTCATGCAGGGTACTTATACTTCTTTTATTTCATTTTTTTCCCACGGGGGCTTTTTGCTCTTTTCCCGTTATTATTCTTTTTTCATATATATACATAAATAACTGTGCAATGTCTCATCCCATTAGGCTAATAGTGCTACCCCTTTAGCGAAGCCACCAACGCGACTCCTGCACTATAAAAGACCTTAGGCGCTAGGTGTAAAGACAATCCCTTAGGCGTGCATTTGCTCAAGTAACAAAGGTCCCGAAACAAGACTAGTCATAATATAAACTCTTTTTTTTTCTTCTTTTTTTTAACAAAGCTTATATACCCCACATATACTCCCCCAAACTTAAGTTCTTGCCTAATTTTAGCCTTTACTGCCTATCCTTGTCATTTTCTCATTTACCCTAGCATTATCCTTTAGAAACTATTTATGTATCAATTGGAACTGACCGGTTAACAAAGATGTTATTAACGTGCTAACCTTTTTATAACAGTTTCAAACATGTGCAAGATTCGATTCATAACAGAAATTATATTACAGTTCTAATAATCAATATTGTATTGGTTAACTTATTCTCAATCTCATCATTGGCCCATAAATAACATGAACTGCAACACTTGTGGACATATGCAAACATAATATTTAACTAAATATTTTTATTTATTTTTTATATATTTTTATTTTATTTTATTTTTATATATTTTTTTTAACAAAATGCACTATATACAAAACTAAACCCAATGCAATGACAATAATAACCTAAGCTACTATGTATGCACCTAAGCTATCATGCAATTCTTCCTAAATAACTATGCAACACTGGAATTTAAAATGACAAAATTTAAACCTAAATACTACATATGCATGCAAACATGAATTTAACTCCCCCAAACTTAAGTAATACAATGTCCCCAATGGATGAATAATAAAAATAAGTGCGTGAGGACTTCCCTGCTATCGCTTAAGTTTGAGGAGGTGGTTGTTGCTCTTCTTCATCAGAATCACTTGGTGGAAATCTCGGCAGTGGTCCGGGTTGTTGATATGGAAATTGAGCCGCCGGGTTGAAGCTTTGAAGGGTTGTGTTGAGTGAGGCGAAAGATGCATTCATAGCATCAAACATGTGATCTTGTCGCATTGCCAATCGTCGCATTTCTTGGCGTGCTGCTTTTTTGTGCGCAGTCATCTGATTTTGGAACTCAAGGAACTGAGGACTAGATATTGCCTCGATGCGCGGGTACCGCCTTTCGCCCTTGATCGCCCGTAGCTGCATCATCATCCTCCGATGCCTCTGTAGCATCAACTTCATCTTCCGAAGTCAACGAAAAAATAAAGCCCAGACCTCGTGGATGTGACTCGCCTCCTGCCCATATAGAATACCGCGCTATCATTCTAGAATCAAGCAATGCGAGTGGCATTTGTGTGGGATCATTGTCGGACCATCTTACCCCTGCATTGTGACACAACCCACATATGAGTGATGGGTGTGGCAAGCCGCCCGAAAAATTTCCACGTAAACACCGGCGGATGGAGAAACAGATAATATCCCCAACGTCCATAATGAAATCTTGCATAATTGCGTACAACAGCAACGCCTTCTCTTTGGTGACATCTGAGGTGTGTTGGGACGTAAGTAATTTAGCGCATAAAAATGTGTACCATATTTTTCCATACAAGCTAAGGTCCTTGCTATGGAACACTGTGCCTCCCTTCCGACCTTTCATCCAAGATGTTCCCGGCTTTGTCATCCCTGTGATTATTTCATCAAAGTCTGGATCAAAATCACGTAGCTGAGCATATTGGAATTGGCGAGGTACCCGCAGCTAATAATAAGTGTTTATTGCATCGGCGCTGAACGGGACCAAGCGACTCCGCACATACGCGTTGAATGGGGCTTTGTCCTGAACGTTGGCGTAAAATTCCTTGACAATGTTAACCACTGCGGGTTCCAGATTTTTGGTGAATTTGATCCACCCCTTTTGATAGATTTGAGGCATCATCTCCCCATCATTGGGATTCAGTGCCAATCCCCGCTCCAGTGTAAGGGCTTTTGTTAGTATGTACTCATACCAGTTTACGACGGCGACACTCACAAATTTCCGGCGATCAAAGGTTCGTGTCGGTTGTGCGGATCTTGAACTCTCTCCCCTTTGGAGTTTTGGTGTAGGTTGCGAAGCCATTGATTGTTGTAGACACACTAATTCCACCCAAACTTGGTTTACCCAAACTGTCGAACACGTGGCGTGCACAGTCCTTTATTCCCCCCAAACTAGGTGTTTTCTATGGTAATTTCGGTGAGAGAAGATGAAGATGAAGATGAAGTGGAATTGTGCTCTCAAGTCCCCCAAACTTGCTGAATTCGTGGCCTTGTGTAGAAGGAGTGGAGTGTATGTGGTGATAATGGGAATTAAGTGATAGGGTTTATATAGAGGTGTTGTGGGGGAGAGGAATGGGAGTACTTGATGATGTGGGGAAGTGGAATTCGTGGGGGTGAAGTGGGTTCTCAATGGATTTAGATAGTGGGTAGAAGTAATGTGTTAGGAGTTGTAAATCGTGGGTGTTATGTAGGAGAAAGAAGGATTCAATTAGGAAGATGAATATATGTGGGTGTATGGGTCGCAGTGATCGCTTTGAATATGTATGCCTAGTTTCGGGATGACACACGCCTTACGGCATGCCCCCGACTACTTAATTTTTGGCTTCAAATTGTGCTGATCCAAATTAGCATTTTTTTCATCTTTTCTTGCCTGTTGTTGCTATTACTCACTTTTGACTCCTCCTGTAACCATAAACATGCAAGATGTGAGATTATTGATTACTTGGAGTATGATTGAGAGATTCCATAAAACTTTTACTCTACAATACCTACCTAATACTTATTAAAAATTACATTCTAAAAATTATAAATGAAACTACGAAAAATAACGAAATATTGGGTTGCCTCCCAATTAGCGCTTGATTTTAAGTCGTTCAGCCTGACTACTCCCTGTTTCACTGTGTATCGGTGAGGGTAATGTTGATGACATCCCAGTTTGAATCACCACCCCAGTAATGCTTTATCCGTTGACCATTAACCTTGAACGTCTCTAGTGGATTACGACTGTAGAGTTCAATGGCGCCATGAGAGAATACCTGCTTTATAGTGAATGGTCCCGACCATCTTGACTTCAGCTTTCTTGGGAACAATCGCAATCATGAGTTGAACAAGAGGACTGATTGACCCGGCTCGAATGTTCGATGCACAATTTTCTAGTCGTGCCATCTTTTGACCTTTTCTTTGTATAATTTGGAGTTCTCATAGGCGTGAAAGCGAAATTCATCAAGCTCATTCAGTTGAAGTAGTCTTTTTTCCCCTACAGCTGCTTGATCGAAATTGAGTTTTTGAACCGCCTAATAAGCCTTGTTGTGAGACCCCAGATTTTATGAATAAAGATTTAAATTTCTCGAAATATTTTTTTGAATATTATGGTGTGGATTTGATATAATGTTATAGTTGGGGGTAATATTTATAAATTTTGCAAAGTAAGCAAGTTGTTATATAATATTCGATTGGTCGGAGAATATTCGTTTTAACAGGGAATATTCGTACGATGGCACAATCATTGGTGGACCCCACAACGGAAGTATTGTCATAGTTAGAAAACGACAAAATTATCTTTTTATAAAAATAACGGCGAAAGTGTTACCGTTAAAACTGTTGAACTACTCGGTAGTAAAAGTACAGTAATACATGTGGTTGCATAGTAGCACATGGTATTGATTATTGATGCTTGCGTGAGAAGTCACTCAGTTATACTCAATTATTGCTATAGTAATTGCTGCATCATATCTCTCATATTATTGATTCAATTATTGTCACTGTATCATTTGCATTATATTTATTATTATTAAATCAATAATTGAGACGACAAAGTTATTCATATTATTATTTGCAATATTGACAATGTCTAGAAGTTCTGTTAATGAGAGGTTTGGTCACCTAATTGTGTGCCAATAAGGAGAAATCCTTATCGGAAAGCCCCCTCTTTCCTAGGAACGACCTGGTTGTTAAATATTGTGAGTTATAATATTAATGATGAATAAGTTGTGTTGATTAAAGATGAAATTGATAGTTCCATTGTGTTGGGATTATTAGTGTTAGTGGAAATCGACATTTATTTCGGTATTAATTGATGTCTGGAAGTTATATTGACCAGTCGGGTAATTAATCGGATAAATGAGCAATTAATTGCTATTAATTCACATGATTATAACTATTTGTTCACATGTGTGTACTATTGATTCACATTCTTGTTACTATTAGGGGAGTTGGTGCAAGATTGATAATACTTGCATGACTAAGTTAAAAATGGAGGTACTATATTGTGATTCGTATTTTCACATGTCTAGAACTATTGAGTCACATGATTTACTATTGATTCACATTATTTACTATTAGGGGTGGTGGTACAAGTTTGATAATACTTGCAGGACTAAATTAAAAATAAACGAAAAGAGGAAGGTATTATACTGTAATATTCTGAGCCCTAAAATGTGCAATTATCGAAACTATATTTTTCTATAAATAGAAGCTCATTTCTTCATTATTCTTCACCAATTCACTCAAGCTATAGAGCATTTATTATAGAGAGAAAATATAGAGAGAAAGAAGAAGAGAAGTCCGCTACCTCACTATTCCAGTATCTAGTCTTCTTTTGAGGTAAGGGATATTATTATTATAGTAAGGGGTATTATTTCTTTCGTGTTCTTGAAGAGAGCAATTGTTATTCCATCCCTTATTATTCTGTTGGAACATCTTGTCTATGCGAATTACGCATGACCTAGTTCCGTTATTTATTATTACATTGGAATAACTCGCATACATGTGAAGTAATCGCATACATGGTGAAATTCTTCTGTTATTCCATTCTTTATTATTCTATTGGAACATCCTGTCTATGCGTATTACGCATGACCTGGTTCCATTATTTATTATTCTATTGGAATAACATGTCTGTGTGGTCTATCGCATGCATGGTGAATTCTTCTGTTATTCCATTCTTTATTATTCTGTTAGAATATCCTGTCTGTGCGGATTACGCATGACTTGGTTCCATTCTTTATTATTCTGTTGGAATAACCAGTCTGTGCAGATTACGCACGCCTAGTGAATTCTTTTGTTATTCCATTCTTTATTATTCTGTTAGAATAATCTGTCTACGTGGATTACCGCATGGCGGCAAAAATCCATTTGCGGTTTCATATATTCTATTATACTCAGTTGATTAAAGTTTTGGCTTCTATACTCCATGAAATTAGTGGAATATCCTTGATATTTGCGCTTCATCCAGTATTTTTTCATGGAAATATTCTTCTAAGCATTCTTGAATTTTACTCCACAAAGCAGTATCATGTTGACAATTTTGACGTTATTGATTTCTGGATAAATTAAATTATAAATCTTTAAAATTTATCCTTGAACTTATTTTATTGAATTATTATGTCATTGTCATCATCCTCATACTTATATTGTGATGAAAGTCATCTTTGGCTTACGTGCATAGATGGACTTGGTATGATTATGACCGTGGATTATTGGTATAATCATGACCGTAATGTGACGAATGATGTGGTGAAAGTCCTCATTAGCCTGTAGTTCATTGATGGACAGTTGTTGGTATGATTATGACCAGGGATTATTCGGTATAATCATGACCATTGATGATTACATGAATATCCTTGGCCGTGATGTAGGGATGATTCGATTTTATTTATTAAGCTGAGTCTCAGCGATAAAGTTGATGAAAAACTTTTTAAATCATAGAGATAGTAGATTTTATGCTCTACTTGACCCTTCTAATGGATTGCTTATTTTCGCTGCAGTTGTTGATCTAAAACTTGTTGTCTATTGTATTCTATCAGGTTTTATACTGTTGAAGGCTAAGGATAATTTATTCTGCATTACCTTAGTCATAATATTTCTTACTGGGCTAGTTAAGCTCACCCTTTCTTTCTTGTTCTCTTCATGAAATGAGAATATAGTTGGGACGAGTCGGGGAATGGAGTGATGGTCCAGGATAAATGGCTTTAGTATTCCTCACTATTCTACGGAATAATGTGATAATAATTGTAATGAGGACACCATTGAGTGTGGATATTGTCTAGATGACAATATTCTTGTTTAAACTCTCAGCTATGTTTTGTCGTATTTTACACGACTGTTGTATAATTAAGTTGTATTTGAATTTATGTACCGTATGTCATGGCGACACACAAGACGCGTGATGTATACTGTTGGGGGGCGTCACACTTGTCTTTGTCAGAGTTCGATTGGTAAGTGACATGCCTCCCGCATGATGAGTTGATATGGTGACATCCCGATTGGAGTTTTGTACGCAGTCCGGTATGCCCATAATGCATCATCTAACCGAAGTGACCAATCCTTACGACTCGGATTTACTACTTTCTCCAATATTTTCTTTACTTCTCGGTTTGATACTGAGGGTGGTATGTTGTCGCTACTTTGTGGTTGACCCCATACCGTGTCAACAGAGCTGTGAATGCCTTATTGCAGAAGTGACTACCTTCGTCACTGATTATCGCTCTTGGCGTGCCAAACCTCGTGAAAATATTTTTCTGTAGGAATTTGAGGACTACCTTGGCATCGTTAGATGGTAGTGCTGCAGCTTCAACCCACTTCAAAACGTAATCCACTGTGAGTAGAATATACTGATTGTTCAAGGACGAAGGGAATGGCCCCATGAAATCGATGCCCCATACATCAAAAATTTCCACTTCAAGAATTGTTTGTAGGGGCATCTCATTCCATATCGAGATGTTTCCCAACCTTTGACACCTATCACATTGTTTGACAAATTGGTGAGTATCTTTGAATACTGTAGTCCAATAAAACCCAACTTGCAACACCTTTGCTGTTGTCCGCTCGCTGCCATAATGCCCGCCATATACAGATGAATGGCACTCATACATAATGTTCTTCACTTCATTATAGGGGACGCACCGTCTAATCATTTTGTCGGCGCATTGTTTGAAAAAATACGGTTCGTCCCACATGTAACACTTTACATCATGAAGAAACTTCTTTTTCTGTTATCTTGTGAGGTCAGGTGGAAGAATATTTCTCACAAGAAAATTTGCATAATCCGCATACCAAGGAAATTCTGCAGAAATCCCAAGCAGTTGCTCATCTGCGAATGACTCGTTAATTTCACAACTGTCTTCTTTCGCTTTCCCTTGGTTTTCCAGCCTAGACAAGTGATCGGCTACTTGATTCTTCGTCCCCTTTCTATCTTTAATTTCTAAGTCAAACTCTTGAAGTAGGAGAATCCATCAGATAAGGCGTGGCTTAGCATCTTTTTTCGTTATTAGGTACCGAATCGCCGAATGGTCCTTGTAGACTATCACCTTAGTCCCGATCAAGTATACCTGGAATTTGTCAAACGCGTACACCACTGCAAGCAATTCCTTTTCCGTGGTTGATAATTCATTTGAGTCTCTATGAGTGTTTTGCTTGCATAGTATATGGCATGAAACACCTTATCTCGTCTTTGGCCCAAAACAGCCCCAACCGCATAGTCGCTCGCATCACACATTAATTCGAATGGCATATTCCAATCCGGTGCGACTATCACGGGGGTTATAGTTAATTTCTTCTTCAATGATTCAAACGCTGATTTGCATTCCTCAGTAAAACTAAAAGTAGCATCCTTCTCTAAAAGACTGCATAGGGGTTTTGCAGTTTTAGAGAAGTCCTTTATGAACCTCCTGTAGAATCCAGCATGTCCCATAAAACTTTTAATACCCTTAACTGAGCTCGGTGGAGGCCGTTTCTCGATTGTTTCCAGCTTTGCTTTGTCCACCTCCAATCCTTGAGCCGACACCTTATGGCCCAAAATTATGCCTTCTTCAACCATGAAGTGGCATTTTTCCCAATTGAGTATGAGGTTTTTATCCTTACATCGCTGCAATACCATGACCAGATTCCCTAGGCAAGTATCAAAGTTGTCTCCATAGAACGAAAAATCGTCCATGAAGACTTCAACATTTTTCTCCACCATATCTGAAAAAATAGCCATCATACACCGTTGGAAGGTTGCAGGTGCATTGCATAACCCGAATGACATCCTCCTGAATGCAAATGTGTCGTAAGGGCACGTGAATGTTGTCTTTTCTTGATCCTCAGGAGCGATGGCGATCTGGTTATAGCCTGAGTATCCATCCAATAAACAATAGTAATCATGTCCCACTAATCTGTCTAACATTTGATCGATAAAGGGTAGCGGGAAGTGATCTTTTCGGGTAGCCTTATTCAACCTCCTATAATCAAGGCACACCCTCCAACTTGTCACTGTTCTTGTTAGAATTAACTCGTTATCCTCATTATGTACCACAGTCATTCCCCCCTTTTTCGCCACACAATGAACCGGACTAACCCACTTACTGTCAAAAATCGGATAAATGATATCGGCATCCAATAATTTCAGAATTTCCTTCTTTACCACTTCCTTCATAACCGGGTTAAGTCGTCTTGCTCCACCGTCGGTTTTGCATCATCTTCCATCAGAATCTTGTGCATGCAAAACGAATGGTTAATTCCCTTTATATCCGCAATCGTCCAACCAATCGCTGATTTGTGTTCCTGAAGCACCCTCAGCCACTTTTCTTCCTGCAATTCGTTAAGTGCAGCAGAAATAATTACAGGTAAAGAATTTGAATTGCCTAAGTACGCATACCTGAGATGTTTAGGGAGTGGCTTAAGTTCCAATATTGGTGGCTCCTCCAATGACGGTTTCAGTTTTTCTGCGGCTATCTCCTTAGTGTGCAAAGGTTCAAACGATGCTCTGAATCGGCTAACTCGTGGCAATGAGTCTAACATCTGTAAGTAGTCCACAAATTCTGGGTCGTCATTATCTTCATCCCCCAATAAAGTTGTTTCTAGCGGATCGTTGACCAAACTCTTACTCATATCTTCACCGATGATTTGCTTAATTAAATCCATCCGAAAACATTCTTCCTCGTCCGTAGGGAATTTCATGGCCTTGAACACATTAAATTTGATTTCTTGATCTTGGACTCTCACAGTAAGTTCTACTTTTTGCACGTCTATGAGTGTCCTTCCCGTGGCCAAGAAAGCTCTCCCTAAGATAATCGGGATGTTCTTATCCTCCTCGAAATCCAGAATGATAAAGTCCGCTGGGAATATAAACTTATCCACTTTAACCAAAATGTCCTCTACTATGCCTCTCGGGTATGTGACTGACATATCTGCCAACTGCAATAAAATATTCGTAGGCTTTGGCGCGGGCAAACCCAATTCTGTGTATACTGACAATGGCATAAGGTTCACACGCGCCCACAAATCACATAAACATTCGTTAAACGACATTTCCCCGATCGTGCATGGGATAGTAAAGCTCCCCGGGTCCAAAGTTTTGGTGGTAGCTTCTGCTGTAACACCGCACTACACTCCTCTGTTAGTGCCACTATTTCAAAATCTTCCCATTTCTTTTTCCTCGACAGAATTCCTTTCATGAACTTCGCATAACTCGGCATTTGCTCTAGGGCTTCTGCGAATGGGATGTTAATCTGGAGTTTCTTGAACACTTCTAAAAACTTTGCGAACTGCTTATCTGATTTCTATTTTTGAACCCTCTACTGAAACGGTGGTGGAGGATAAACAATTGGCTTATTGTTTAATTTTATGTCCTCACTTTGCTTATCCTCACCCTTGTTACCTTCAACCACGTTACTCTCATCAACTTTTTCCTCCAGTGTCGCTGAATTTTCTGCATTATTACCCCCGAGATGTTTTCCACTTCTCAACATAACTGCTTGACATTGCTCATAACCACCCTTCGGATTTCTCTCAGTGTCACTTGGTAACGTTCCTTGTGGTCTATTATTCAATGCTAACGCCATCTGTCCTATCTGATTTACTAGATTACTGATATCCATCTCTTGTGATTTCATTGTCATTGCTTGATTTTTCATTGTTGCCTCATTGCTAGTTATGTACTTCGACACCATTTCCTCGAAATCTGATTTCTTTTCCTAATGTTGAACCGGTTGTTGGTGACTCTGAAAACCTGGGGGATATGACGGTAGTGGAGCTTGATTTTGCTGGTTATTGCTCCACGAGAAATTTGGGTGGTTTCTATTCCCCTGGTTGTAGGTGTTTTGGTATGTATTTTGCGGAATTCTGTTATAGCTACCTATGAATTGGACGGATGCTGGATTAATTACGCACTGATCTGTAGGATGATCACTCGCACACAATTCGCATACTACCGCAACCTGTTGTACTTGAGCCCCTGTCATAGCATCCAACTTCTTGGACAGCGCAGAAATTTGTGCTTGTATAGCTGTCACCCCATCTACTTCCAAAACCCCAGCCGCCTTTGCCTGTGTCATTCTTGCTGTGGGCCACTGGTAGTTATTGGCCGCCATGGTTTCAATCAAATTGTAGGCTTCCTCGTAACTCTTAGCCATGAATGCTTCGCCCGACGCTGCGTCAATACTCGTTCAGACATTCCCATGTAAGCCGTTATAAAAGGTGTTCATTTGCAGCCACTTGGGCAATCCATGATGTGGGCATTTTCTAAGTAACTCCTTGTACCTCTCCCATGCCTCATATAGCGACTCCCCATTTTGCTGCTCAAACATTGTTATGTCATTCCTCATTTTGGCAGTTTTCGCCGGTGTAAAAAATTTGGCAAGGAATTTCTGAGCCAAGTCTTCCCACGTAGTTATCGATCCCAGCGGCAGAGAATGTAACTAACTCTTCGCCTTCTCCCGTAAAGTGAACGGGAACAAGCGAAGTCTCACTGCCTCATTCGACACCCCATTGTACTTGAAAGTGTCGCACATTTCCACAAAACTGATTAAATGCTCGTTCGGATCGTCATTTGCCATTCCCCCAAACTGAATTGAATTCTTCATCATCTGAATGGTCCCAGGCTTGATTTCAAAATTATTCGCAGCTATTTCAGGACTAGTGATGCGCGACTGCAGATCAGTCACCTTAGGTGTTGCAAAATCCCTCAACGCTTTCTGGTCTTCGGCAGCCATTGCTTCTTCTTTATCAGAACTTTCGAATTCGTTCCTTGTTTCCTTGATCCACTTACTTAACCTCTGAAATCTTCTTTCAATGTTGTCCTCAAAAGGAAGCAAATCTGGATTTTTGGATCGTGTTTGCATAAACCAATGTCAAAAACCTGAAATAGGAAGAACAAAAACAAAAACAAAAAATGTTTAAGTAAAACTGGACTAATTAAACTGATATTGTAAAAAATATTAAAATCTAGGCTAAATTGTCCCCGGCAACAGCGCCAAAAACTTGTTAGGTAAAATCTATATACGCAAAACACACAAGTATACGTGGTCAACAAGTAATATAGTAGTGAATAAAGTATCGTTCCCACGAAGACAAATTAGCAAGAAATTTAACTTCATAATTATCAATTTTCTATTAATCCTAATTCTATTAAACTATTCAATTTAATGGTTTAAAATTATAGAAACTAAATTAATAAATAAATAAACTATCACCAAACAATCACAAATATCAAAATTCGGAATTTCAAACAATTGATGGAGAATTAGACTTATGATTTCACCCTAAACTTCACTCTGATTTTCAAACCTTTACCAATTCAACTCAATATCTCAGTTTATTAATCAAGAACACGAATGTATTACTAGCCACCTCTCGATGCACTAATACCGTATTAACTAAAATCCACAAATTAGATAGAACCAAGTTAAACACCTAAATCAACCAACTCACTATATCTTTATGTAACTGAAATTAAAGAAGGGTTAAGAATAAGTTCTCTATCTGATTACATGCGATGTCAAGCATATCTCTACCTTAACAATAATCAAGAATCTGTTATTCACAAAATTCATGACACATGCTATATTAACTAAGTCTAGATTTGAATATCCTCTCTCGATTCCATACAAATCCACAAAGAATTATTGATCAAGCAATTCATAAATTCACGCTCAAATTAACATAGATAAACTGAAAATATTTTATTGAACTGGAAATCAAAATAATGAAATCATCGGTTCACCCAAGGATCCATCATAAGCCTAATAAGTGAATTAGTTCATAACGAATGAAATAAGAACTGAATAATCTAAAGAAAACATCATTGCAATTACAAATAAAAGACTAAAGAGAAGAAAAGTGATGAACACCCTTCACGTAGCCTAGAATTACAATCGTCACGGAAATCTCTTCAAAATACTCCTCCAAAGCTTTCTGTGAAAATCTGGAAATAATCTTCGTAATGTGCTCCTCTTTGTTGCCGAATCTGTTATTAGTCGAGTAATTGGGGGTCTCCTCTGGTGCCCCAGTCGAAATCCCTTATATTCTAGAGTCCATATGTGATTACATCACTAAAACCCATGTAGTAGCACAGTCCTAAAGCATGCAGGAGAGTCAGCAGGTCGAGACCCCCCGCCCCAGCAGGGGTGCACAGGCAAAAAGGGCCCTCCTCAACGGGGGTGCCTTCTGCTAATTTTTCCAAAAAGTTGCCGAGTGAGTTTTTCCTTTCCTTCACGAATTTGTCCCGAAATGATCCCAATTGACTCCAAATCTTATTAAATGCTACAATGACCACCCTACACATAAAAGAACACAAAACGAGTGAAGACGAACACGAAACAAGAAAATAACAATGAATTTAAGCTTGAAATGAACATAGATTCGTGGATATGAAATCCACTTATCATCAATGTGTTCTTATATGGAAGTAGTACGAGGCCTCGTTCGCACCTATATACACAAGGTTTGAATTTGTGTAAAAATTCAGTTTTAAACAAGATATGGCAGTGATGTTTTGTAAGAAAAAGATTTTTCAAACCCTTATGCTCAATAGTAATTGAGACCTTTTACACTTCCATTCTTTTTTATTAAGTGTTCGACTTAATTGCTTTTAATTTACGAGATGCGAAGCATCTTCGAGAAAATAATGTACTAAGCAGTGCTGAACTCCTCGTGGGCATGAAAACCATTTGAGGAAATCCAAATACCGTGAATAAATTTACAAGCTGCTTACAGCTGAAAATGTCCATCATGGGAGCCAAATCTAGATCCAGTAGACTGAATCTGTGATCACATGATTCCTAGGCTCACATGATGCCGCAGTTGATATGAAAGCAATAAGCAGTTATATATATAAAAACCATAAATATATATATATATATATATATATATACAGACATGATCAGCCACCACGAAGCACCTCCATGAGGGATTAGAAATGTAAATAAAGCTGTAAAAGCAATCAACCGCCACGAAGTAGACTACAGGCGGGAAGAAATGTAAAGAAAGCTATAAAAATGATCAACCGTCACGAAATAAACTCCAGGCGGGACGAAATGTGAATATATATATAAGCGATAAACGCACCGGATATAAAATCCAGGCTCATCGAACAAAGTTCGACAACAGTTGATATATATAAATATATATATTAAAGCAGTAAACGCACCGGATGTAAAATACAGGCTCATCGAACAGAGTTCGACACACAGTTCATATATATAAGTATATATATATAAGACAGCCAATAAACGCTCCAGAAATAAGTCTAGGCTCATCGAACAGAGTTCGACACACAGTTCATATATATAAGTATATATATATATATATATATAAGAAAGCAAATAAACGCTTCAAATGTAAGTCTAGGCTCAATCGAGGCATAACTCGATAATGTTAGTCCATATATAAAAATATATATATAAGTATATATATATATATATATATATATATACAAACTGAAATGAAACCACGGACCGAAGTCCGGGCATACACACTCAACACGACTCTTAACGTGAAGAATGGTGTGTGCAAAGATAAAGAGAAAGACTTTAAAGTGTGTAAGAAGGCTTATAGTGGGCAGCCAAAGAAGACTTCTATAACTATAAGTGGATGAACACTCGGCTCCCGCCGGTACAAACAGTAGCTATATGTGAGCTCACAAGTGTTTAAAATGAGAAAGCACTCAGTTTAGGGTCTGTACAGAGCAAATTTAACAGGGCTTCCTCGCCTTTTTCTCTTATAAAATGGCCACCCCAAGCCCTCTATTTATAGAGGGGGAGCGCATGATGTGTACCAAGCAATGCCAAGGGTGCCCGGGCTCCTGCAGGTCCCGCCGTCTCAAGCACGCGTGCACGATACCATGTGATGCCCGCACGAACTTTCAGAATTGCAATCCGGGCATCCGACTGAGGTATGTAAGACCTATTTCGGACAGTCGTTTTTGAGAGTTACGCAATGACATGGGATTAGAGGTTGTATGAAGTCGGGAAGATGGGACCATGCCCTCCGTTCTTAAAGCTTCAAATTTTATCTGTTGCCCTGCGTAATAGTCACTCGGGATTGGACCTCCTTGGTTCTTATGGGACATTGTTGTGTAGAAATGTATGTATGAGATGTTGAGACGATGCGATTCGGCATCAAGGTGGCAAGATGATGACTTTTCCCCTCACCGGGGTTATCTCCGGTTTGGGCTGATAAAGTAGACGTTGCTCAGGGTTATCTCTAAGATTGGACTGCTGCAAGTGTTGAAGGTCCTCAGTGTCATCTCTGAGGTGTGCCTGTCTTCCCGGTGTTATCTCCGGGTCTTGTACTAAGTGCCTCGGTGTGAGTGCCGAGGTTGAAGCTGATTGCATGCATTTGAAACAAGCATTTTCGGGGTTATCTCTGGAACTGTAACTGCACTCCTTGGGGTTATCTCCAAGGTTAGAACTACTACTCCCAGTATTATTTCTGGGACTGAGACTGAATATCTCGGGGTTATCTCCGAGATGAATCATCCTTCTCCGGTGGAATTTTAGGTATTGAAGCTGTATGCCTCGGGGTTATCTCAGGAGGTTGGAACCGATACTCTGGTGTGTGTTAGGGGTTGAGACAGAACTTAGGTGGTATCCGAATCGGATATGAAGCCGTCTTCCGTGGTTATCTCTCGAAAGACGAATCGCCTCCCGTGATGTCAATTGTAAGACCCCAACTTTTTAATAAAGATGATTTTTCTATAAATATCATTTTGAATATTATGGAATGAATTTGATATAATGTTATAGTTGTGGGTAGTATTTATAAATTTTACCAAAAGTACATGAGTTGTTATATAATATTCGATTGGTGGGGAATATTCGTTTTAACGGGGAATATTTAAATAACCAAGACAATCATTGGTGGACCCCATAACGGAATTATTGTTGGATTGAGAAAACGACAAAAATACTTTATGAAAATAACGGCGGAAGTTTTACCGTTAACTGTTGAAACACCCGGTGTTAAAGAAACAAGAATACTGGCAGAGTTACAAAAAGAAGCACACTCAGTATTGATGCTTACGTGAGAAGTCACTCAGTTTTGTTCAATTATTGCTATAGTAATTGATGCATAGTATCTCACGTTATTTGATTCAATTATTGTCAATATTTTATAATCAATAATTGAGATGACAAAGTTATTAATATTATTATTTGCACTATTAACGATGTCAGAAGTTACATCGAGGAGAGGTTTGGTCACCTAATTGCTGCATGATGGGGAGAAATCCTTATTGAAAGCCCCTCTTTCACGGAAGCGACCTTGTCGATTTAATATTGTGAATTATAATAATGATGATGAGTTTTGTTTTATTAGTATTATTAATGTAATAAAACAGAAAAGTTTTTTATATAAAACAGAATACTTTTATAAAGTTATCTGTTTTATTAGACTATAAATAGAATATATATTATATTCTATTATGCATAGTGTTTTGCATAGTAAAATCTTTTTATATAAAACATAATATTTTTATAAAGTTATTTATTTTATTAGACTATAAATAGAATAAATTATATTTTATTAAGCATAGTGTTGCATAGTGCTTGCATAGTGTTTGCATAGTAAAAACTTTTTATATAAAACAGAATAATTTTTATATAGTTTTGTTTTATTCGATTATAAATAGAATATATTATATTTTATTGCATAGTGCAGCATAGTATCCTTTCCATTCTTCTATAAATAGGATGCTTAGTTATAATTGAAAATCACACCAGAAGTTCAGAGCATTCTCATTCTATAATCTTGAGCGTTTTCAGAAGCTTTGAGCGTAGAAAAACAATATAAGTTTTCTTCAAGAATATCCTCGCCCTACCAATCGGAATACTCTTCTTTTATGGTAAGGGATATTATTTGTTGTACTCGTAAGGGGTATTCTTTCTTTCTTATTCATGAAGAGAACTTCTGTTATTCCATTCTTTATTATTACTCGTTGGAATAACTCAGATACATGCTGCTACCCTATACTTGGTGAAATTCTTACATTATTCCATTTTTATTATTCTTTGGAACATTACATTTGTGCTTTACGCATGACTGGTTCCATTATTTATCATTCTGTTGGAACATCACATGCATCGCTTTACGCATTGACCTAGTTTTCGTTAATTATTATTACATTGGAATATCCGTCTGCATGCGTTTACGCATGACACCGGTTCCGTTATTTATTATTCTATTGGAATAACACATGCGTGCGGTCTATCGCATGCCCGGTGATTTCTTTTGTTATTCCATTCTTTATTATACTCGGTTAGTTAAAGTTTTGACTTTATACTCCATGAAATTAGTGGAATATCCTTGATATTTGCTCTTCATCCAAAGATCTTTTCATGGAAATATTCTTACGAGCATTCTTGAGTGTTACTCTACAAAGAAGTATCATGTTGACAATTTGGACATTATTAGTTCCTGGATAAATTAATTCTTGAACTTATTTTATTGAATTCTTATATCCTTGTCATCATCCTCATATTTATATTATGTTGAAAGTCATCTGTGACCTGTAGTGCATAGATGGACTTGATATGATTATGACCAGGGATTATTCGGTGTAATCATAACCGTAATGTTACAAATGATGTGGAAAAAGTCCTCATTGGCCCGTAGTGCATTGATGGACAGTTGTTGGCATGATCATGACCATTGATGAATACACGAATATCCTTGGCCTGTAGTGCATAGATAATTTGTGGTCGTGATACTAATGAATATCCTTGGTCGTAGTGCAGGGATGATGTGGATTATTTATTAAGCTGAGTCTCAGCGATAAAAAGTAATGAAAAACCTTTTAAATCATAGAAGATAGTAGATTTTATTCTCTACTTGACTCTTCTAATGGATTGCTTGTTCCGCTGCAGTTAAACTTGATGTTTGTTATATTTTATCAGTTTACCATTGTTGAAGGCTAATGATAATTTATTCTGCAATATCTTAGTCAAAATATTTCTTACTGGGCTAGTTGAGCTCACTCTTTTACTTTCATTATTCTCTTCAGGAAATGAGAACGTAGTAGGGACTAGTTGGGGAACAGAGTGATGGTCCTAGATGGTGCATTAGTAGTCCTCACTATTCTGTGAAATAGTGTGATAATAAATGTAATGAGGGCCCCATTGAGTTTGTATATTGTCTAGATGACAATATTTGTATTAAAACTCACAGCATATGTTTTAGTCATATTTTACACGACTGTTGTATAATTAAGTTTGTATTTGAATTCTGTACCATGTATTTTGCGACTCAAGATGGGTGATGTATACCTATTTTGGGGGCGTCACATCAATGACAAGTGTGCAGAAAATTTTGAGTGTCTACACTAATGACTTGGCAGCCATATGGTTACCACAAATACCCTCATAAACCTCTCGAAGGACATACTCAGCTTCAGATGGTAGCAAACATTTCAGCAAAAGAGATGAATAAGCCCTTTAATAAAGATCTCCATCAATAAGCACAAAATTCGAGCTTTTGTACTTCACTCTCTTAGCCAACATCTGATCCGAAGGTAGTACGCCATCTGTCAAATAATCAAGATATGGAGTCATCTAACAATTAGATCGCTCGACACACATCACCGTATCATGCTGAACACTTGGCTGACTCAGGATCTCTAAGTAAACTGACTCGTCAAATGTACTTGCTTCAGTAGTAGCCAACTTTGCTAATGCATCTGTAATTGAATTATCAGATCGGTCAATCTCCTGAAACTCTTAAGAATCGAAACACTAAAGCCGATCTTTCAATTCTGTCAGATATTTGACCATTCTCAAGCCCCGAGCTTCATACTCCCCTTAAACATGCTTGGCAACTAGCTGAGAGTCACTGTAAATTACCAACCTTTGAACCTCCAGACTCTTCGCATTAATCAGAACTCCTCGCAGAATCGCTTCGACCTCATTATTTATTGCCTAAAACCCGAAACGATAGCTCTTTGTACTTTCAACCCTTCTAGACTTGTCAAAATTATACCAGCCCCACTGACATCCGAGGTTGACGACCCATCTGCATACAAAGTCCATAAATTATGTGTCTGCTGAAGTACCGCAATCACCTTCTCAGATCCTTCAACTTCACCCAAACTATCATCGGCTTCGGAGAACGAACACTCTACCACAAAATCAGTCAATGCTTGACCCTTAATAACTGTCCGAGGATGATACTCTATGAAGAACAGAGACAGCTACACGGTCCATGCAGCGAGCCTCTCCGAAACCTCTGGTCTGCCCAGCACCTTCTTTAGTGGCTAATCTGTGTACACCACTATTAACCGACCTTGAAAGTATTGTCGAAGCTTTCGACTAGCTATTATCAAGGCAAAGGTAAACTTCTCAAGGTTTGGATACCTTGTTTCTGCATCCCTTAGTGCATGGTTCACATAGTAAACCGGGTGCTGCTTACCCCCAATCTTCAGCACCAAAACTGCTTCTACTACCAATGAACTTGCTGCCAAATACAAATATAGAGGTTCAACAGGAACTGGCTTCACCAATAAAGGCACCGAAGATAAATATCTCTTTATCCCCTAGAAAGCATCTTCACACTCCGAAGTCCATTGAAAACTTTTTGCATTCTTTGGCCTTTTCAACGTATCAAAAAATGGCAAACACCTTTCTGCCGATTTAGACATAAACCTCCTCAAAGATGTAATCTGACCCATCAGGCGCTGAACATCCTTGTAAGACTGTGGAGATTTCATATCCAAAATAGTCTGAATTTTCTCTGAATTAGCCTCGTTTCTCCATTTGTTGACTAGATAACCCGGGAATTTCCCTGCTCCAAGCCAGAAAATGCATTTGGTCGTATTTAACCTCAAATTATACTGACGAGCCGTCTGGAAGAAATCCTCCAAATCATCCAAATGTCCCCAAACTGACATACTCTTGACAATCATATCATCTATATAGACTTCCATACTTTTGCCCAACTGCCTTGTGAACACGTAATTCATCATCCTCTGATAAGTAGCTCCCACGTTCAACAATCAGAAAGTCATCTTCTTATAAGCATACACCGACCGATGAGTAATGAAAGTCGTCTTCGGAATATCCTCCTTGCACATCAAAATCTGATGATACCTATAAAAGGCATCCGTAAAACTGGGCAGAGCATATCCCAAAGTAACATCAATAAGCTGATCAATGTGGGGCAGAGGATAAAAGTCCTTCGGGCATTCTTTGTTTAGATCAGTGTAGTCTATACAAACTCGCCATTTCCCGTTCTACTTCTGAACCAGTACTACATTTGCCATCCACTCTGGATAGTCAATCTCAAATATAAAATCCACCGCCAGCAGCTTTGCGATCTCCTTGTCAATTATCTTCTGTCTCTCTGGCGCGAAAGTCCTCCACTTCAGGCGAACTGGCTTCTTTGTTGGGTCCACATACAGCCTATGTTCAGCAACCTTTCGACTCACCCCAGGCATATCACTGGGAACCCAGGCAAAGATGTCAGCATAACACCGAAGTAGTTCCACCAGGTTCGTCCGAAAACGTTCCAACAGACCTTAACCTATCTTTACGGTCTTCTTTTTTTTCCCAGAATCAGCTCAATCTCTTCTGTCTCCTCTGCCGGCATAACCAATGGCTCTATACTGCTCTCTATAAATGGCTCGATCTCAATAGCCATGGTTTGCTTCTGTTTGATAATCCCTACATCCGAAGTGATTAACGCGTTTTGGTAGCATCTCCTTGCTAAGTCCAGATCTCCAGTAACTTCCCCAACTCCATGTGGTGTCAGAAACTTAATCCTGAAGTGGGGAATTGATGTAACTGCCTGAAGAGCTGTTAGAGTGGGCCTTCCCAAAATAGCATTGTATGTCGAGTCCACATACACCACGTAAAACTTGAACATAATTTTCACCTACTATGGAGCCGTCTTGAAGATGACTGGCAGCTCAATGGTCCCTACCACTTTAACTGGCTCATTACTAAACCCATATAAAGGAGCCTCTTGCTCGATCTCCATTTTAATTCCATCCAAATTCATCCTCTGATAAGCATGTGCGTACAGGATATCCACCGAAGATCCATTGTCGATCATCATCCGCTTCAAATCCACCAAGCCCACTTGTGCAGTAATTACCAGAGCTCCTTCATGTAGTTCGATTGGTTTTGAAGGGAAATCATCATCTGTTAAAGAAATCACTGAACCCGGGTATGCTCTTTCACTCCTCGCGGGTTTGTCCGCCACTATCATCACTAAATCCAGATACCCACGACGCTTCTTCCCTGCAATTTTGCCCATATTTCCACATGTGATCACATATACAACATATATTGCCCCTTGGATCAGACCTTGCTGTCCAGGTTAACTGTTCTGAAGAGGCATACTATTCCTTTGTTGCTCCTTTTGGGGTTCTCGTCCTACCACATACTGTACTAATGCCCCACTTTGTACTTTCCTTTCAATAAATTCTTTCAAATTCCAGCAGGAATTCGTATCATGCCCTGCCGCCTGATGGTAATCACAGTATTTGTAAGGATTCCTAGACCCTGGTTTAAGGTTGTCCCGAGGCTGCTCGAAGTAGGGATGGTCTTTTATCTGCTCCAGAATGGTAGCCCAATCAATATTAAGTTTTGTGTACACCTTGTTCACCTTCTGACTCGGAAAAGGTGGGCGACCCCCTCATGAGCCCCAATTGTTGTTGTACTTCTTCTGATTCCCATCAGACCGATCATTATTACCACAATTCCTCTTCTGATTACCATCCGATATATCCTTGTCCTTCTCTTTTGGTTTTTCCGAAGAGCCCTGCTTCAGACTGCTCATGGCTTCTTCCACCACTATAAAGCCTTTTGCCTTCTCAAATGCTTCAACCAGACTCTTCGGATGATTGAACATCAACTTTTTCACCAGTTTCTCTGACTTCACGAGATCTAACCCGTTCTGAAAGAGTCCTACGGCTCGAAGGTCATTGAGATCTGTCACCTGACCTACTGCTTCCCTGAACCTTTTAACATACCGACAAAGAGTCTCATTAGAATACTGTTTGACTTGTGCCAATGACCCAGTGGGTTTCCCTCTTCTCTTATTGCTTCCGAACTGAGCGTGGAACTTATCGCATAGTTCTTCCCATGATGAAATTGAATTTGGAGCCAAGGTCCCCATCCACTATCTGGCATCCTTCCTCAATGTCGTCACAAAAGTCTGACATTTAGCCGCATCCGAGTAATCATAATAGTCCATCGGTCTATTATATGCCTGGTTGTGGTCGTATGGATCCCCTAAACCATGATGCCTTCTTGCCCGAACTCTCCTTCCACTGCTTAACTTCAGCCAGTTGTTTCTGAAGCTCCTCCAGTTTTTTAGCTAACAATTCTACCCATTTTGGTTGTGAGGAGACTTCCTTCTTGGGAGAGCCCTTCTTCCCATGACCAGATCAGCCCTTTCCATCTGAACCCCCGCCCTGGATGGGCTTCGTCTATCATTCCTGCTATGTCGAGATTCCAAAAGGCGATGTGCCCTCTTTGGATCCTCAGGAATACAACCTCTCGATCTGCTTCTACGTCTATCCTTCACACTGCGCCGAGAATTATCAAGGTGAGGTCTCTTCTTTGAACCCTTGGGTGTGCGTCCCCGTGATCTGCTTCGTCACCTATCATTATCGTCATCCCTAGAATCCTCAGGGCGAGGTGCCCTCTTTGGATCTTCGGGAGTACGACCCCTTTCTCTTCTTCAGACTCGAGAATGGCTCAGAAGCCTGCTTTTAGATCGTCTTTGATCCTCATACCTCCTTGTTCGTTTGTCCGGAGACTTGCCATGCTCTTTGGGTCGAGTATGACTAGAGGCCTCATCCTCAAGTTCGGCCATAAGAACCATCTGTTTGGCAATCTCCTCCCTTTGTTGCAGCAGCACCTTCAAAGCTTTATCAGTTTCTTGTGCCATCTTAGCTAGAGTAGATACCTTGTCTTCATGATCTTCTCGGTGTGGGGTTTTAGGCGGTGTGCCTTCTACCTTTTTTCGATTATTACTAGGTCCATTACTGCCAGTGGAAAATAACTTCCTCCTGACATCATCATGGCCTCTAGCTTGAGACCCTGCTGGGGCGCCTTGTGGCCCAAGTCTATCATGGACACTCTTTGATGGCCCCAACCTATCCTTAACAGAAATTCTCTGGTGAGAAGAACTGGTCGTCGTCGGTTGCCCTTCACCGGTAATTGTCCTACTGTTCTCCATAACCTCCGATGTAGGACGTTGATGAATGTGATTGAAATCCAGCAACACTAGAAAGCCCTCCTTCTAGTGCTAATGTTAACACCAAGATCCGTCCACACGCTTCAATCACCAAAGCGCGTCCAATCCTGCACAAAAACGAGTAAACACCGAAAGCTTGACGGCTTGGGCCGCCGGGGGATAGCTCCGGTGTAAGAATAAGTACATGCTGATATAAGGTTAACAATGGAGGCTTAATACTCTAGTGCTGGAAAGTAATAATTTGCATGTACCTTAGAATCAATGATGTGTCTTGTATTTATAATGATCTCACCACCTTGTAAGCAATCCTTCTCCGAATCAGATTAAGATTCCCATCCAATGACCAATCCGTGACATGATTGTATTAAATCTCCTATAATTAAGGAAGTGGATTCACAGTCCAACACTTCCTTCCAAAATCAGAGTCCAAATAAAATTAGGAACCTCAACCCATAAATCCCCCATCCATCACAACAACCACTAGCCCAAGCCCACCTATCTTCATAGGAAAGCCAGATCATCATAAACCCCATGCCCAAATAATCATGGCCCAACATTGAATGTTAACGCCAAAATTTGTACGCCTGACGAAATCACCAAAATAGCTGGCCAAAATCGCGTTAACGATTGATTGTATTGTTGTGAAATCAAACTTACGAAATACACTCACATAAATATAAACAAAAAGATATAAAATATGAACACAAGAATTTACGTGGAAACCCAATTGGAAAAAAACCACGGAAAGAGAGAAATCCACTATCATAATATGGAGGGTACAAAGTGTTTATTTATGCCATATGCTCTTGTGTCTTGTCCCCCTTAAACCCATGTTCATTGCTGTATTTATAGCTGTCATGTCCTCCAGAATCCAATCAGGAGTAGAAGTCCACCATATAACTGCAATTAATGGCTGGTAGATTTCTTCCCAAATTAAACCTCCTTATCCCACCAAATAAGGAAACACAAACTTACTTTAATAAGGACTCTCCCATGGTCAAAATAAATATATATGATGAGTCAACACCAAATATAGTCCATTAAATAAATTGGGCTACACATTGGCTAGACCCAAATAATCAAATCCCAACATTGCCCCCCAGTCTCTTATTTATAACAAACTTAAAATAAGAGAGTATACAAATTTATCCCAACAAAAAGATATGCATCTGCCAAAGACGAACTGTCTTACCAAAACATCATACACCGAACAGATAACTAGCCTCATCAGAACCGAAGATAAATAACCAACCTTATCACAATCGAAGACAAATAAATAATGAAAATACTCGTTCTGAAGAATTGTTCAACCTTATAACACCACCCGACCTTATAACGCCAAAATTGTCTTCTCAATCCGTTGGGAAGTTTTTGTCCGTTCGGGGGGAATAAAGCCATTTCTGAAAAATGTTTGTCCGATCGGGGGGAACAAAGCCACTTTCGAAGGACTTTTGTCCGTTCGAGGGGAACAAAACCACTTCTGAAGGACTTTTTATTACCCGAATGCGATAAATGATATTTGTCAAAATTGACATTGCAGGGTGGTTCCTTTTCTTGTCGAAGTCCGATGGTGGCGTGGACTTAGCTAGGGGCAGCTGAAGTGAACTGCCGAAATGGATGACCAGTGCAAATGTTTTGGCATGATTATACTATGTTGTTGTACTGCAAACATTTTTTCCCTTTTCATCATGACTCTTGCATCTTCATCTTTCCACTGCCAGACTCCATCAATAATATCACTTTCCTATCACGGGACTCAAGATATATTTGTTAGAGTTTATTCCTTAGAGGCCAATTATTTGATATAATTGCTTAACATTTTGATATTTGATTAAATAAATGAATGATTTTATTTACTGCGTTATATAAATGTTAACATAATAAAATTCCTTAGAATTATGATACAAATTATATAGTTTCAAGTATGTAACTTGAACATGAGATTATATAATTACAATTAGTATCATTGCTCTTAAATGTCCCTAGTCGAGTATCATTGTTGATGGGACAACAATTATACATTGAGACTAGTATATGGATTGACTGATGACCAAATCTCATTGGTCATAAATATATGAGATATTGAGTTAATGCATAGGTACATGTTAGAGAACGATGTACTGGACAGACCCACCATGAGAATTCTACGTGGAGCATTATGCAAAGTGTCATTAGTGATTCTTATAGTGACAATGATATAATGATCCTCCGACCTGAAATCACTATATTACTACATGGGAATTTATGTACTTTGATATCGTCAAAGGTCACCTTTAATAGGGTGAACAATAAATGTGATTATTGGGTACATCATGAATCGTGTAAGGAATATGAGTGATTTAGATAGAATTTAACCCTCTTATATATTAGGGGTGATATCCACATGCCTCTTGATTGAGTAGGACTATGAAATGCTAACCATGCTCAAATAGTGATTTGTTTCATATAGTCTACTCATTGATCAAGAAAACTCAGATTAAATTATGAAGAGTATGACACATTCCATGACTCGAGTTTAATCTAGGATATCAAGGTTAAAAGGATTAAATTACATTGAAACATTGGTCACGAAAAGGTTGCATCGAATCATCGATCTTATTATTACTTGGGTAGCAGTGATACATTACTAGATGCCAGCTCACTTGTTTATAATTTTATAATATGATTTTAAAATTATTGTCAACGTAATAATAACCTATAGGCCACACACATAGAATGTAATTAAAAGGGAAATAATTTAAATTGTAAGGATTTAAATATATCAATATGATTGATAGTATTTTAATTAATAGGATAATTTGTATATATGTATATTAATTAAGTATGACTTAATTAAGATATATATAATATATATATAAATTTGGATTTTATTTTTTTAATTAGATTAGGTTTTGATTAATTCCTTTTGACTGCTATATATATGATATATCAGCCATTTTGGGAATCAGATCATTAACCTAAAAACCCTAGCTGCTCTTAGAGAGAGACTAGAGAGAAAAGCTTGACAAAATCCATATCCTTGGTGGCTAGTACCGCGGTTCTCTTAACTGCAGATCGTGTGACGATTCGCGGGACGTTCATGTAGATACCATAGAGACGCAGTTTCATTGGAGATTCGAAGCTGTTTCAGAATATTCTATAATCGGTATAAAATCTAAACCACTGAATTAATATGTTTTCGCATGGATCCTGTTTTAGGGTTTCAGAATTGTCTTTGAAAATTTTAATTTTCGCTGCTTTTATGTGCCGAAATTCCCACAATATTGATATGTCAATTAATTGTTTTCAATATCACATATATTAGTTAGTACAAACCATTGCAAACATCATCAATGTATCATATAATAATATATATTACTTGTTTTGTATCATCCTAATCATATTTATTTATTGCATGCGATCATCCGTCCAAATTGCGTAAATAAATATAATTCAATCATGCGTATAAATTTCATAAATAAATATAATTTGATACTTATCTCTGGTGATTTTTCGAATAGAATTTTGCTTTCACAGATGGCACAAATGTTAACGCCAAATTTTGTACGTATTACGAAATCACCAAAACAACATGTCAAAATCGCACTAACGATTGATTGTATTGTTGTGAAATCAAACTCACGAAATACACTCACATAAATATAAACAAAGAGATATAAAATATGAACACACGAATTTACGTAAAAACCCAATTGAGAAAAAACCACGGAGAGAGAGAAATCCACTAGCATCCATTATCATAATATGGAGGGTACAAAGTGTTTATTTGTGTCATATACTCTTGTGTCTTGTCCCCCTAAACCCTTGCTCATTGCTGTATTTATAGCTGTCATGTCCTCCAGAATCCAATCAGGAGTAGAAGTCCACCATATAACTGCAATTAATGGCTGGTAGATTTCTTCCCAAATTAAACCTCCTTATCCCACCAAATAAGGAAACACAATTTTACTTTAATAAGAACTCTCCCACGATCAAAATAAATATATATGATAAGTCAACACCAAATATAGTCCATTAAATAAATTGAGCTACACATTGGCTAGACCCAAATAATCACACCTCAACAAGTACAAAAAAAATACTAATGTACATACCTTTAGAAATGTTCTGAACAAAATTAATGGAGAAAATGGAGATACATAAAACTCACCGGAAAAAATGGAAGTAAAGAGTGAGAAGATATAGGATAAAAAATGATTGATGAAAGAAGAAAAGACAGATGGATAAAAAGATTGACGAAGGAAGGAAACAAGGAAGTAAAAGAGAGGAGAAAGAGAAGTATGCGGTGGATGGGCAAAGGAGTATGATTTTGATTTAAGTAATTGAGATAAAAAAAATTAAAAAGAATTGACAACGCCAACCAATTTGACGTTTAAGATGTTGCTACTAGGGGTGAGCATGGTGCGGTTTGAAGTCCAAATCGCTTTTGAAACCACACTAAGTGTGATTAAAAAATTCAAAATCGCATTACCTAAAGCGCTTGTGATTGGTGCAGTTTGGTTTTAAAGTGTGCGTTGCGGTTTTAATTGGTGCGGTTTTGGTTCCAAAACAAATTAAAACAACAAAAAAGTCTAAGCCTTCAATAAAATTTAACATAGAACTTGCATCGAGCAATTAACTTAGTGACAGAGTTGACAATGAGAATTATATCAAGCATAGAACCAAAGTCCCTTCTGCCAAACATGTCAAATTCACCATCAAATCATAGAATAGTGAGACACGTAAAATAGTTTTAGTTTATAATAAAGGAATGATGCTTTAAAACTAAAACATACGCTATATAAAACAACGGAGACCATATATTCGATAACAAGCAAGAAGGTTTATCTAGTTCCCCAAAAATTAAAAGTATATACTGGAGATAGAATGAAATTCTATCTTATATATTGTAGGGAGGACTTATAAAATACTCCATCCGTCCCATAGTTATAGGCTGATTTTCCATTTTGGGATGTCCGAATATATAGGCTACTTACTATTTATAAAATTTAGTTTGTTCATTGTTTTACTTTTATGCCCTTATAATAAATATTCAACACTACTCTTTTTTTGAAAAAACAATATTCAATGTCATTATTTTTATCACCATATTTAATGTTGTTGTATTCTCAATAAAACTTGAGAGTTCCAATGTAATAAGACTTCATCTTTGGTTAAAGTTCTATGGTCAATCAATGAAGTTGAGAGTTCCAATTAGATAAGTAAGGAGTAATTAACTTATTCATTAATTCCATATTGAGGGGTATATGTGGAAATTTTTTTATTAAAAATTGCCATCAACTAATTTTCTTAAACTATGTGTCAAAAGAAATCAGCCTATAACTATGGGACGGAGGGAGTATAATCCTAACTATACCTAATTTGAAAAATAATCTATTAGACTATTACTATTATATTATTGACCTTAACCAATGCATCATGTGCTCGAACCAACGAATTTGGCCCCTCAGCTATAAATCCTCCAATAACGCATCAAACAAATTCGAAATTCCAAAACTCAATTGCTTAATTTTTAACTCTATAACCTCTTACAATCTTCTTTCAATTGGTGAAAAAATGATAATGCAAGACTTGAGTTTTCTTTGAGCGTGTTCAAGTGAAAAATAACTTTAGAATTTACTAGAGATAATACATACATGCACACACACATAGTGCGGTTTTCGGTTTTTATCGTGCGATTTTGGCTAGTAACCAAACCTAATCAGAATTTGGTTATTCAACCCACCTTAAAACCGCTTGCATACGGAAGCAGGTTAGTGCGGTTTTAATTGGTGCGATTCATGCGGTTTTTAGTGCGGTTTCGATTCTGATTTGATTCTACTTTACTCAAATTTCTAGTTACTACTGGTCAGTTTTACTGGCGTTCGATCTATTTTAACTTTTTTTTATTTTCATTTTTAAAAAATTATTAAGCTAAGTTTTTTTTTAAATAATTCATTTTTAAAATAAATAATTTGGTTAAGATAATTAATAAAACAACGCCACTCCCCAACTTCAAGTGGTTTGCAATTTTAATAAAATTCTTCAACGTCAATTCAATTGTCGTTTAGAGTATACAGATTAGATTTGAACAAATTGGGTGTAGGTTAGAGAGTTGGATGTAGTTTTGGCAATTGTCAGGAAAAAACTCTCGGGATCGAGCGGCTTCTATCGCAGTCGAGTAAAATCGTTAGGCCTACAAACCAGGGATAAACTTGTCTTTACAAATTACAGTAGTTGTCTCTTCCCGGTAACTCTCACACCATTATTGCATTATATTTAAGCACCCCACCGAATCCCCAAATCTCTCTCTTCTTCAACTAAACAAGAAAAACCTCTTTTTCTCTCTCAAATCTGTCAACTCTACATATTTGTGTGTATATGTATACATATCCGCATATGCAATTACCTCAATTTTATGTTTTGTTAATCTAATCAATTCCTAACAGACCATAATCTTGAACCTTTGTATATATATATATATATATATACACACATATACATATATATATACACATATATACGTGTATATATATATATAGGTCACAGCAGCAAGAAGAAGAAGAATGGGGGTACCAGCGTTTTACAGGTGGCTTGCGGATCGGTACCCTCAATCGATCGTGGATGTGGCTGAGGAAGAGCCAAGGGAGGACGAAAATGGTGTGCTCATTCCGGTGGATGTATTAAGCCCAAACCCTAACAACATGGAATTTGATAACTTGTACTTAGATATGAATGGCATTATTCACCCTTGTTTTCATCCTGACGGCAAGGTATGGCTTTATTTTATTAGCATTTTTAGCCAAAAAGGGTGATTGAGTTGTGTAGAATATAATTGGTAGAGATTTTTTTTATTGTGTGATAAGTGATGCTTTAATGAGTTTTAAAATGGACAGAAAAGAAAAGAAATAGAGTGAAAATTTAAGTTTTCTTTTTAATTCTTATGTTTCTGAGTTTTTTTAATAAACAGAAAAGAAAAGAAATGGATAGAAAACTCTACCACTTTTTCCTATATAAAGTTTTCCGTCCAAAATTGGCATGATTTGGACAGAAAAGAAATTAGAATAAGTAATATTTTTATAATTCTCATATTATCCTTAACTTTTAATATAATAAATTTTAAATTAGAACTCATGTCCTCAATTTTAAATTTTCTATCATTTTCCATTAAAAACTCAGAAACAACACAAAGGAAACTTTAAGTTTTCTATTCTTTTCTTTTCTGTCCTAGTTTAAGTTTTGTTGGATATTGATTTTGCTTGATAGAAAATTTGTTTACTTAGGGGCTGTTTCATTAGCACTGAATGACTGACCAATTCAGCCCTTCATTGCGTTGTTTCGGAAAAAAATTGCTGAATTTCTGAATCACATTTTTTGGTGAATGATTTTTTTTTACAATATTAACTATTATATTATATTAAGTAATATTAAATAAATTTACAACAATTTTAAATTTTTTCAGAGGAGTAAAATAATAAAAATATGTTATCTAGATGTTTCAGACATGTCAATTATAAAACAACTTTTTTATTTAGATTCAGATTCAGCTCATTCAGATTTAGATTCATTCAGTTTTTATCAAACACCCCCTTACTACATTAATAAATTAATTGTTGGATATTGATTTTGCTTGATAGAAAATTTGCTTATACTTACTAAATCAATATATTAATTCTCGTATATATGATTATATATCTAGTTTTTGATCTTGTTCTCGTGTCAAGAGTAAGAGACTAAAATTGAAGACCCTAAATTTGGGACTTTATATATTAGCCGCATTTCAATTTCTGGGACTTTTAAAATTTGACTCTCATTTATGTTGATGGGTGTTGATTTTGAGTTGTTTTTGTGAAAATGAGCTTGAGATTTTTAGCTTAAGTGACTGAGAAATAAATTGAGTGAGCTATGGGATTTTCTCGAGTTCAAGTTGTTCAATGGTTAGAATGTTTTAGCCGGAAATGTGAATGTAAAGCATTTAGGGATTATGCTTTAGCCAATAGGTGGCAAGTGCATGTTTTACATATTTTCTCTGAAGGATGATAGAAGTAGCTTTAATAGGTGATGACTTGTGAGAAAATTGTGTTAATCTCTTTTTTGGTTTTGTTAGATATTTATCTTTCTCTCTTATTTGAGGGAAAATTGTCTTAAGATGGTTTAAAGCGAAAGAACTTGGATCACTAAGCACATGAGTCAGGGTGACTGATGAAGCCAATATTGATAGGAGTGTGATACGGGAAGAAGTGATCAAAGTAAGGAATATTGATGTGAACAATGATGAATTTAGGTGATAATCTTTGGCAAAAGAAAGACATGTAGACTAGCCCAAGTAGAATTGCAAGCAGAATTCATTTTGACTAGCCCAAGTAGTTCGAAAATGACTTCATGATTCAAGGTTTTTTCACTGGATTGCAAATTAACTATGCAAAGAAAGGTTCTTGTCCGATAAAATTTGAGTTGAAAATTGAACAATCTTGGGGTGTAGTTCTTGAAAGATATGATTATGAGTAATGACTTGGGTTTTATCTTAATCCCTTTCACACTGTAGTTCGTTGTATTACCAGTGTTGTTAAAGGCGTGCCTAGTTCTGTACCTAGGCGTGAGGCCCATCCCAGCCCAAGTTGGGCGCCTCTCCTTACCTGAGTCGAGGCTCCTTCAATGAGGTTAACCCGAGGCGCGCGAGGCACGTATCTCATTGAAATTGTGTAATTTTTTCCCTAATCAATCTAGACCATCAATTGTAACCTCCTCTTCCAAGTAAGTCTCTTCCTTTTTTTTATTCTTTTCTCTTTCCCTAAAAAAGGCTATTTTGCAAAATACTAGGGGTTATGTTTCCCATTTTTTTTTAGAAACTTTACTTTACTAAACTACTATTCCAGTGTTTACTAACTTATTAAATAATTAAATGTGTATATAACTTATAAGTGTTTTTTTAATATTTAAATATGCATTTAAGTATTTAACTATGTATTTGTGCATAATTTAATTATGATTTGATTATATTAGTGTGTCACTATACTACATAGGTATGGTTCTTGAACTTGTTACAGAAACTTTTTGAACATGCCTAGAAATTTGTAAAATTACTTAATGGTCGATAAATTTGATACATAAATGATTGAATGTCTGTATATATATATATTTAATTTTTAAAAAATATGCGCGCGTCTTGTGCTTAGACCCCAAGGAGACCTTTGCGCCTTGCGCCTTAAATAACAATATGTATTACCACCGTGGTATAAATTACTAAACTGCTCAATACATTATAAAAAATATCTTTGCTATCTAAGCATTAAAAGAAAAGTTATAGTAAGGAGCACCAACCATTTTCTTGTTTGATAAAATAAAACTTAACTTGCATATTCACTTATCTTAGAAAAGTCTGGCAGATTTAGGAGGATGATCCGAATATTTAGCGAAGTAGATATCTGTATGGTTTGGCCAAACAATTTCAATCAACCAATTATTCATAGGGCGAATAAGTGAATCGAGTCAAGTGACACGTTTGAAGAGGATGAAGTAAAGGAAAGTCCTTTCATGACATAGGGGGTGTTTGATAAAACTAAATGAAATAGTTATGAATGTTTAAGTAATCTGAATGAGCTGAATGAAGCAGAAATCTGAATACTGAATGAAAAAATTTGTTTGATAATTGACATGTTTGAAACATCTGAATAACAGATTTTTATTATTTTACCCCTCTGAAAAAAATCAAAATTGTTGTAATTTTTTTTAATATTACTTAATATAATTGTTAATATTGTAAAAAACTAAATAAAAATACTTCATTCAGCAGTCATTCAGCCAAAAAAAATTACACTTGACCATTCAGTCCAAAAATCTGACCGATTCAACCATTCAAAACAAACGCACTGAATGGCTTATTCAGCCATTCAGCTCCATTCAAATTTAAACAAACACTCCCATAGTGTAACTAAGTTTAAAAGATGTAATTGCTGCATTGGAGGTGGCATTTCAATTCATAGGAGTCATGTTCACCTTCCCACTGCCTTTTAATTTGTTTCAGTCA
Organism: Panax quinquefolius; assembly: GCA_020205615.1. Taxonomy (NCBI): domain Eukaryota; kingdom Viridiplantae; phylum Streptophyta; class Magnoliopsida; order Apiales; family Araliaceae; genus Panax; species Panax quinquefolius. The sequence continues at coordinate 59,309,959 of CM035165.1, read as the reverse complement.
ACTTGTAGCTTAATTCCCAGTTAATTTCAGAGTGGTGGTTGTGGAGTTGTACTATTTAGAAATTTTGGATCCGTACTGTACTGTTTGCTTAATTTAAATTACAGTCATAACCAACATAATCCTTTTTCAGTTTTGAATTCACATTTCCTTTCAAGTTTAATACGTGAAGTCGTGAACTACTTTTAAATTTGGGTTCTGTCATTGTCTAATTAAATCTAGTTGTTACAGAAGAAGTACCTTCTACCGAAAAAATAGCAATAACTGATGTAAACTGTCCTCATTTCAAGCGAAGAAACCCTCAAAGAATATCTTTTCCCTGATCTCTTTTGACAATCAAAAAAGGTTGTCTTGTCAATTTTAGTTTCATTTGGCTCATCCTAAAGTTGAATATAATTAAATTGGATCTAAATACATAGCCCATTGGTAAACGTGCAAGTAAAAGACATTAATTTGGATCAAGGGGATTTATGGTAAAAAGTTCCACTAGAAGGGCTACATCTCCATGAAGTTAAGTAATGCGAGAGTAGAGTGAATGTAAATTGTATGCGACTCGTACCGACAATATCTAATTGGCAGTATAAAAGAAATTGAAACTCTTAATCTAGAAAGTAATTCAATTCTTCAACATATTTGGTATAAAATAGATGGAGGATCTATTCTCTTTTCTCGTTTTTTCCGAAAGAAGATCTGGTAGATTGTGTAATGCTTACTCAAACTTATCGTTTACGTAGTAGTGATATTCTTTGTTTCTCACTATATCTTTGGATTCCTATCTAATTACTCGGGTCGTAATACTAGACGTGAAGAATAAAAAGGTTTTTTTTCCTTGATTTCTAAATCTTCTTAGAGTTTTTTCTATCTGTTCGACTATGTTACATGGAATTTCCGACCCTTAGAAGGATCCTAAAAGGTGCCCGACATTGACACACCTATTTTAGAACATTTTGGTTTCTTTTCCACCAAACTGCCGGGTTTGACAACCAAACCCGTACCCTTGTCGTGTTGACACGTGTACTTTTGGATTTTAGAAGAGTCCATGTAACATAGCTATTTGACACATTATAGACACTTTTACATTCTTTTATTTGGAGTACTTCATTTAATTTCCTCTTTAATATTGGTCTTTGGTGGTATTTATCATTCACTTCTAGGACCTATAATGCTTGAAGAATCTTTTCCGTTCTTTGGTTATGTGTGGAAAAATTGAAATAAAATGATTGCAGTATTAGGTATTCACTTAATCTTGTTAGTTATAGGTGGTTTCTTCTAGTATTCAAGGCTCTGTATTTTGGTGGCGATGTGGTGTATATGATACATGGGTTCCAGGAAGGCGAGCTGTAAGAAAAAATTACCAGCTTGAGCCTTATTAATAATCCAAGTATTACAGTTTGACCCATGGTTCAAAGAAGCACCTGCGTTGCCGAAATATCGATGACTCGGTTTGGTTTCTTTAACAAACCAAACAGAGTCATTTTCAATTAATAGTCCAAACCAGACCGAGTCAAGTAATAGTCCAAGTATTACAGTTTTCCATTTCCTTTCTGTCTCCTGCTGTTATTATAATCACTTGTTGCTGGGATATTTTTTTGATTCCTAGGTTGTATGTTAAATTGAGCAAGAGCAATGCTGGGCTATTATGAGATTGTTGTGTACTTTGTTGATGAGTTTGTTAAAAGTAAAAAAGCAATGCTGGGCTATTATGAGATTGTTGTGTACTTTGTTGATGAGTTTGTTAAAAGTAAAAATTCCTACTATAAGAGATAGGAATGAAGTCGATATTTCATTATGTGATGTATGGTAATGTTATTGAGAGATATATATGTTGTCATTGGAGTAGATTGGAGAATATTATTGTGTTGCATCATTCCCCTAAAAAAAAGAAAACAAAAACATAAAAATTAAAAAAAAGTACAGCCACCCACTAAAGATCTCTTGTGAAAGCTACCATCTTAAGAAATAACACACTTCATTTCTGAAAATGCAGCCTGCACCTGCCACTTATGGTGATGTATTTAAATCAATTTTTGACTATATTGACCATCTCTTCTCACTGGTTCGCCCAAGACAAGTCCTTTATATGGCAATTGGTAAGTTAAAATTTAGGAATTTAGGCATGTTTTCTATTTCAAGCTGGACAATTGTCAGCTTTCAGTAATTAATACTTTTGTAGATGGGGTGGCTCCAAGGGCTAAAATGAATCAGCAAAGGTCTCGGCGTTTCAGAGCTGCTAAAGATGCTGCTGAGGCAGTAAGCTACGTTTGTAATCTATAACGGATCAAAGTAGAGAAATTATTTAGACTTACTGTTTCTTGTTTCACACTTAGGAAGCTGAAGAGGAGAGGTTAAGAAATGAGTTTGAGGCTGAGGGGGCTAATCTGTCTCCTAAGGAAAAGCTTGAAACATCTGATTCAAATGTCATCACTCCTGGCACTCAATTTATGGCTGTGCTATCCGTGTCCCTTCAGTATTATATACAGTCTAGACTGAACCATAATCCTGGCTGGCGGTATACAAAGGTTGGAATCATTTGATTTAGCTTTCTTTCTTCATATAGTACCTTATGGACGGATAATTCCTTCTTTGTGGAGTAATCCTTTCTGGTTCTTGTTTTTCCCCGAATACTTATTGTTTTCAGGTTACTTTCTCTCTTAATTTATTTATGGGGATGCATTGGATGATTCTTTGAAGGTTATTCTTTCTGATTCAAACGTTCCTGGTGAGGGAGAGCATAAAATAATGTCCTACATTCGTTTACAACGCAACCTGCCTGGTTTCAACCCAAACACTCGTCATTGTCTATATGGATTAGTAAGTGAATTAGATAATAAATACATCTTTCTGTTGTTTTCATCAGTTTTATCCTTTTTTGGCATGTAGTTTGGTTTTATTGGATTTGGTTTATGCTTGAGCACAACAATCTTTCAGTTCATAAGTCCTTAAAATCATTGTTTTATCAATCAGGATGCGGATCTAATTATGTTATCTCTAGCTACACATGAGGTTCACTTTTCAATACTAAGGGAGGTCAGTAGATACATTTCTGGCATTATTAATGTAGAATTCACCAGCTGTTCATGATTCAATTTTAATTTGTTTGTTTATTGGTACAGGTGATTTCTCTTCTTGGGCATCAGGAGAAATGTTTTCTCTGCGGTCAAGTTGGTCATTTGGCAGCTGATTGTCGTGGTGCAGCAAATAAATACGCTAATGACGCGAATGTGAAGGTTGCAGATAATATCCCAATTCACAAGAAGAAGTATCAGGTTGGCTGCTTGTCATTGTTCTTTCCAATAATTTATTTTCGATTCATTGTTATCTCTTATTTGTATCATTATCATATTTATGGTCCCATCATTAACTTTTTATTCTTCATTTGCAGTTCTTGAACATTTGGGTGTTGCGAGAATATTTGCAGTATGATTTGGAGATTCCCTACCATCCATCTGAGATTGATTTTGAAAGATTGGTAGATGACTTTGTGTTTCTTTGTTTCTTTGTTGGGAACGACTTCCTTCCTCATATGCCCATACTGGAAATACGGGAGGTATACGTTCTGCTGGCGGGAGATATTCATCCCTTTACTCTATCCGTCAAGTATTTGAATGTTTATTTTGTGCTTTTTGAGTTGTTAAAATATGTAAATTATTTATGTTCTATTATTTTTAGTTGTACACAATAGGAAACATGTTTGGGTAGTGAAGTGGACTGTATCTGACTGGAGCTTCCAGAAAATCAACTTCATATGTATACTTGAATAACTTCAAATATATACTGCTAATGTATAGATGTATCATGAACCCAGAAAAATATATACCATATTTTCCCCTTGTGTTTCTTGCATTATTTTAATTTATCACTTAGATCAGGTTGGAGTTATTCTTTTCAAGGTCCTAAAACTTGATATTTTGAAAATCTAGTGTTGGTGTTTTGGTGAATTTGAAGAATTGAGGCCTATCTATGTACGTGTCCTTTATTCTTCTTCCCCCCTGGTTGCTTGCTGCTAGTGTTTATTTTACATTTTAATATTTTTTTTTTGGATAAATAAATTTATTCATTAGAGAATAAAGAGTGCCAAAGAAAGGAGATGAACCCACGTACATGAGCAATATGTAAAGGGTTAGGAAAATTAAAGGTCACCTATTCTGCCGGTGTTACCCCTGAAACACCCATAATAACTGAAATTTTAATTTATGTCTATTCTTTTCATGTGTGGCCTTGTTGACAATTCAGCTTCCCATATTAGGCCTTAATTAATGAATCATACACTGTATCTTTTGTGATAGTAAGTTATAGCCTGTTTTTATACTAGTGTATGACTAAATACGCTACTGTGACAGATTTTGTTCCTTTTAACTAATCTATTCTTCATTCCATCCTCTGTTATTATAATTGATTTTCAAGCTTTTAATAATTTCAGGGTGCTATAAACCTTCTAATGTATGTTTATAGAAGGGAGTTCACGGCAATGGGTGGTTATCTTACTGATGCGGGTGAGGTAAATTTCCTTTCTTTCAGTATTCTACTGAAATTTTGTTCCATTAATACACTGTTTGTGGATTATAGAAGTGTTTTTCTATCATTTAATTAATAAGCTCGTGTTTTAAACTTTAAACACTTGCCCCTTCTGGTAATGATGAGAACTTCAGTTGTATAGGTATTTTATGTATGACAACCATGTACATGAGATTATATGAAGCCGATTTGAGCAGTCTTTTCCTTCATTGATATGAAATATTGGGTAAAATGCAATTTACCACCTGTGGTTTAGGGAGTTTTGCAAGTCACCACTTGTGGTTTAGAAACCACTAAATTACCACCCGTGGTATACAAAAAATTGCACGTTACCTTTTTTCATCCAAGATGAGACTCGCCCAAAAGCAAGTGATTAAGCTATCCATGTGCTATATTCCATATCAGAAGGTACAAACTACCCTTAGTTCATATATAACTTAAAAGATATATGGAATTACTTTGGCTTCTTTGTTCTAATTTATCACCAACTAAACAACACTTAAACCAAACTAAAAATAAGTAAATTAAATCATTTTTCATTGATATGCAATGGTAGTTTACTAGTGTAGTATTTAATTGTTGAAGTCCTAAATCCTAATTGCAGTGGAGTTATTTACTTATTTTAAAGGAGTTTTAATCAGACTATAATATCATTATAGATTTTGAAAGCTAAGTTGATACATTTTTAAACTTAAAATTGAGATGATTTATTAAAATTATGAAACAATAAATTTTACAATGAGTAATGTATTTTAGATAGTTTACAATATCTATCATTTTGTTGACTAAAATTGAAGGAATATTGTCAATTTTGAATTTAAAAATGTCTTAAATTGACTTTAAAAAATAAATAATAAATAATCTTTTATTTTGAAATGGAGAGTATGACATAGCCTTGTACATGGGAGCTATTAGGTGAAATAATAACCTGTTGAATGCACTAATAAGTATATTTTGGTAGAATTTTTATATTTGCTAGATTGGGCGTGAAGGGATTTATTTATTTATATAACCACATGATAAGTCTATGCACCACAATATTCATCTTGTTTTGTTACTTACAGACACAAGCAAACACCTAGGGCATATTTGTTTGCAAGGATTATAATTTCGAGACTATATTTTCCATGAACTATAATCCCAAGACTATTAATCCTAGGATTAAGTAGTCCTAGTCACATATTTATTTAGAATTAGATTATTCATGATATAACTTAAAATAATCTCATGTTATGTTTGTTTTGTCGAGAATTATTCAAAGGATTGAATTAAAACTTATCATTTGAATTATTATACCCTTACCAGTAATAGCAAGAAGATCGTATTCTCAGTAGTGTGAATATAGATGAATATAATAAGATACACCAGTCATTTTCAAAAGGATAAAGATTAATTTTGTCTACAAAATATAAATCCCAATACATGGTTAGGCATGGTATTAAATAGTCCTCCATTCCAAGTCATTTTATTATCTTTGGACTAATAGTGCCAAGACCAATTTTAAAAACAAACAAGTGACTTGGGATTAATAGTCAAATCCCAAATGTTATCCTTGCAAACATACTTGGCCCTAGTGTTTATCGGTTGTTGTTCTTTTATTACTCCATGATTTATCTTTAGGTATTATCCAAGGTACATTTTGTCACTTGATTTGTGGGATTGGCTAATAATGTCTTCAAGATACTGAGATATTATTTGACAAAATACTAACATGATGATCTCATATCAAAATTGTTGTTAGTCACTAAGTAATGGAACTTTATTTGTTAGCAAGCAGATATTTCCTTTAAAGTTTATGATGGTTGATTAAGTTTGATGGAAACCAATCAATACTTAAGATTAATTAAATTAAGAAAGAAAAAGAAACACATCCACAAGCCTGTATGTTGCCATTTCAAGCTTTCTGATGGTTAATTCCTGGAGTTGAACTAATTGTAGTTAAAAAACTTCTTATAATTTTAGGTCTTAATTTTACCTGACCCAATTCCAAAAAAATTATCCACCCAAGTTCAAGAAAGTCGAAACATTTAAAATATGGTCAAACAATATTATAAAGGGAAGAATAGACGTTAACTATCTTTTTTAACGGTGTTAAGACGAAAAATTGAACAGGAGGTGGTGTGCAACGAAAACGAAACCATAGGTAGTAATTTGGAGGTTTTCAACCACAGGTGGTAACATGCTAAATCGTTAAAACCACAAGTGGTAAATTGTATTTCGCCCTAAAATATTAGAGGTTAATATTGTAACGAGTACTCAAGTCTCAATCTTTTGACAACAGTATTAAGTTTTAGTATGGCAGTTGCATGTTGTACTCCAGAGTCCAGCCCAGCAGTCTAGCATAGTAGCATTTGATAAATTCAACCCATGCTTTCATAAAGTCTATGTACAACCAACTAATGACATTACGAGGTTGAGACTGGTATATAAGGAGGTTTTGGTAGAAAATATATTTGGTTGTAGAGTTGTGGGATATGGTCCACCAATGATCATCACAAATACTTCACAGTTTGTGGTAATCGTCGAAGTCAGACCACAATATTCCAATACTTCCAATGTTGGATTGTTGTCTCAGAGTTTGATTTTTCCCATTTTCCTTTGGAATTATACAGTGTTCTAAAAATCCCCGCCTAGGTGCTAAGCGGTCCTCTACCACCTCGATTTGGCTGGGCGCCTAGGCAAAACTAGACATCTACTTTGAAGCTCTACAATACTTGAAATGACTGTTTTAAGCCTTAAAAAATTATTTTTTATAGTAATTTTCATGTATAATTCTAAAAAATTACATCTATTATATGCTTTGTATAATACAACAAATATGTATATTAGAAAAATAAATAACTGAGACCGCCCTCCGCCGCCTAACGACTTTTAAAACATTGGAATTATATAACTTGGAGTTTTATGTTTTTTTATTTCAGGACTTCATAACAAAGCCTATTGGAGACTTGTGGTGATCTAATATGTGGACCATGTTTGGTACATTTTAGACCTGTCTACCTTTTAATATAAAAGCTGCTCATTCTTGGATGCTTGGTTGACCTTTTAGAGATACTATGATCCTGCATAGTTGGCTTTTGGAAATGCTATTTGGTCTTCTAGTGAAATATAAAACTGCCAATGCTATAAGATCGAAGTTTGCCTATATACATGCATCCACATAGAAGGGAACGTATTTACCTTTATGCTTGCATACTGCATATGTAGACATTTATACATAGTTTCCGTGTTAACTTCCATTTTCTTGTCACATAGTTTTTAATGGTAGTTTCCGTGTTAACTTCCATTTGCATTTCCTTAATTTGAGACGTGTACTTAAATTGAGTCCCTGCCTTCTTATTGTATATATCATCCTGCTTTCTTAAGCATGCTAATTCCATTTATTTATTTTGCAGGTTTTACTGGATAGAGTAGAACACTTTATTCAGGCGGTTGCAATTTATGAAGACCAAATCTTTCAAAAGCGGGCTCGTATACAGAAGGTGGTCCTTTTTGTTTTTGTTTTTGCATTTTTTTTACATAATTTTATGTAATACTTTTTTTGTTTGTTTGCTTTTGATAAGTACACGAATATCTTTTATAGCTCTTAGGCAATAAATGCAGACCTAGGAACTTTAGTTTGATTGGTATAGATGTATTAATTGACTTGAAAGTATAAAAGAGACTTGTCCATTCTAGCAACCTAGATTACTTCAGCTGCTCTTCCCACTAATAACTATGGTAACTTCTGATAGTTTTCAGCAGTGTCTAAAATTACTAAAGAACCTCTTTGTCTCTTTCACTCAAAGAAGCATAAGAGAACATAGAAAATATCAAACAAACTGCACAACATACTTAAAAGACATCCTATAAATAAGACTCAGACTCATTGGCCATTGCTAGTTGTGTATTAAGCTTCCTCATTTTGAAGTTCTGCCAAATTTCAAACTTCACTCTTATTTGCTGTTATTTCTTGAGCTCTTGACGTGCTCCATCATTATCCCAAGTTAAAATAAAGCTATATAGCTGATTGGATTCAAAAAAATTTCTTTAGGACTTTGTGAATCATGATGGTAAAAATATGGAATATATAATGTATGCTCGTTTTCCCAATGTTAATATTTAAGCCTTATGCCCTGTAATGATTTTGAAGTTTAAATAAATTTCCAGACTATCCTCTGATGAGACTATAAGTAGCAGATACGATGAATTTTGGTTACTTGTCAAAATTAAAAAGTAGAAACATTTGTGATCAATTGTGCTACTATTTTAAATTCAAGAAACATCACTACTACATAAATTTATTTACTTCAGCACCAACTAATGCACAATTCAAATGACTCGATTTCGCATTATGTGTTTCTGCGGTTGTGTGCTTATGAACATGCTTGCAGGCCCATACTCGTCCACTGAGCCTTGTTGAGGAAATCTTTGGAATTTTGTGTTCAGTTACCACTTTTCTAAATGAGTGATAGAAAGGCGTATGATTTTGAATAGGAAAATGATTTCTTATAGGCCAAAATTGTAGGCTGACAAAATACATACATAAATTACCCACGGAGTTGCAGTTATTTTCGGACATTGTCATTGTGTCAGTTGGATTACCATTTTGAACTGATTTGGTGAGATTATATAACCAGTGTTCTAAAAATTCTAGGCCCCCCCGGCGCCTCACCTAGGCCCAAGGCGGCAAAAAAATCCCTTCAGGAAATTAGGCGGGGCCTAGGCGGGGTCTAGGCGGAGAGTTTTTGTCTTTTTAATAACTACCCAAACCAGATCTTAATATATTTATTTTTCTAATGATTTACCATATTTATAAATACAGGTTGTAGCATATCAAATCACAACAAGTGAACAATATCAAGTCAAAATGGTTAATTTTATTATAGTTGTAATTTTTTGAACTTGTACCAACTTCAAATTATATAAATGATGATACATTTGTAATATTTAGTTTAATTCAATATAATTTTTAAATTTATGTTTAGTTTCTTAAGTTTTAATATTGAATTAAATTTTTGAAATTTAAAATTTTATTATTTAATAGCAATCTTGTTTATGAATAAAACTTATACGTTCAAAATATGTTTGAACTTTGAATAATTGCATGTTTGTGTTTGAACTTTGACATTAGCAATATAGATGTGTTTGAACTTTATGCAAAGGCCTTTATTATTTTTATTATAGATTGTTTTGCTTTATATTATTATTTTGTTTGGATAAATGTAAGATAAAATATTAAAATTGGTTTAAAATAAAAAATCCCCCCACCTAGGCCTCCTAGGCGCTAGTCCTCCGGCCTCCCGCCTAGCGCCTTTGAGAACATTGTATATAACAAGTCCCTTATAAAAATCAGAATTTCAGTTTAATAATTTTTCCAACTCCATATGACGTTGTCATCATACCACGTGTAGTCTTATTAGCTGTAAGGATTCGGCTCCTTGTGCATGTTTGTTCATTTACAAGCTTTTGTTAAGTCGATAACTATTTCTAACAGCTTTATTATTTTTTTCTTTTGTTTTCTTCTTTTTTTGAAGTTATTTTTCCTTCGCTTATATAGAAACTTATTTATATGATGACTTGAACAGATAAAATTAAAATAATTAACCAAAGGGTCTTGGCCCAATGTTACCCTCATCCCTTGTCTGTCAAGAGGATGGGGTTTCAAACCTTGGTATTGGCAAAGGTTAGGTTTGTGTGATTAATTATGTCTTAAACTAGCCAAAAAGTAAAAAAAAATTAAAATAACTCAGGTCTCCATCATTTTGATATCTTCTTAGTGCTGAAGAGAATGGATCATTATTACCCATCTGCCCGAATTTGTGAAAGCATGTTTGAATTTGACCAGCCTTTTCCTAGTTCTTTAAAAGAAATTGTAACGTTAATACATTGATGCGAATTAACATGCTCTTGAATCACATGCACTGGTTGATACTCTATTTATACATCATGCTATCTGTATTAACTTTAGCATCTCTTCCATAGGACTTACTTGCTGAGGCATATTTAGTTTTCAGTTCTCTGCCCATAGTTTTGTTTATGCTGCTGAAGGAAATATTTATCTCATTTTGTTTTTGTCAAGAAATTTAATACACTTGAAGAGTTTGTTATTTCAGGCACAAGAGAACAATGAAGAGATGAGGCTTAAAGCTAGAAAAGAGGTTAAAGAAGAGCCCCAGGCTGTGGCTATGGACAAGGTGCATCATTTGTGACGTCCCCAAATTCAGACACTCATATCTTGAATTTGGTTCATCACGTGCTAACCCTAATAACATACTAAAATTATTGACAACAGAATAATAGAATAAATTACATTGTTATAATATAATTATTCTCGTCCCAAGGTCTCGCAACCGTTACTATTACATCACAACTTTGTTTAAACATAACTTAATACATCATAGTAAATAAGTCTTCACACCACATGATAATAATAAATTCCTAATACTAGGAAATAAGCTATTCTGAAGCCTTGTCTTTACTCGAGGGTTCACCACATTCTGCCTTAACTGAAAGTTTTAAGGAAAGCAAGGATGAGCAACGAGTTTGCTCACCAAATAATATAGCAATAAGGGTGTTCAATATAGTTTTAATTTCTCAAGGGTACAACAATAATGATAGTTCAAAGATAGCAAGAAGTATCAATGGTTCTCAACAATAGTCGCTAAGGACAGAAAGATATCAATAAGATTCAACATTTATTCAACTGGAGATATCAAAATAATGAATATTGAGTAGTCACTAAGGATTAAGAACTTCTACTAGAATTAACAGTAATATACTGATAATTCAACAAAAACGAGTACAACAGGTGATCAGCCTAAAGTACTCTACGTTATGCATATCGTTTAATCGTACTCAAGTGCGCACGTCGGTCTCCCGACAATTTTAGTTTTCCCTTCAAAGAAGGTTGTTCATCTCACCAATACAAGATTCCTTTCAATCAAATGGTTTCAGATCGCTTCAAAGTATGATTTAGGTCTAGCCGAATCAATTGGCATAGACCGCTCTTTAAATGTATATACGAACAATTATAAGTTCAATACTCGAATCAAAGTTCATGAATATAAACAACTCTAATCTACCTATGAAGCATTATGTCATAAGATAAGAATCATGCTTTCAATTATTTATTTGTACAGCCAATAATTGTACAAGCTCAAATAATGCTCAATAAAGAGTAGGGCTCGAGTACTTGCCTCAAGCGTAGTTTACCAAAGGAAAACTTATCAACACTTTTCGAATCCTATTATAACTTAATTACGTATATAGGATATTCATTAGTTATGTACAACCGATACACAATTTCGATATGTAAGTTTATTATACACCTGATTCTAACTTGACCGTATAATCCTATACGTGAGTCATTACGTACTTTACACACAAGTAACAAAATCAGTTTATAAGAAACTACGAAATCAAACAACACAGCTCGTAAATCTCTTTTGAACTTAACGTTCGAAAGTCTATAAACACATATCCCACCTATGATCTGTATCATTAGCATGTTTATTGATACCTTGAATACTGTATTTGGACACATATTACTGATTAAGACAACAATAAAAACATGCATCACATATCAGATCACAAGCAGATTAGACAGACTGCACTGCAGGGTGGCGCAGCTGCGCTGTCCTCTAGCCCGACCAGAATTGAGCTTCTGCTTTCTTGGTTTTAGTCAAATCTTTTGCATACTAAGACATTTACACTTAACATGCATACATGCTAAAGGACCTTACATAAGCGTATGACCATCTTAAGTTCACTTTTACATGTCATGATCTTAGTTTAGGATTTCCACGGAATTAAGGCCACATAGGGTCATGTAATCACAATGCTTACTTATTTAGTCATGTCCACATAAAAAGATCACATAATCTGTACTACGCATGCGTATAAGTATTCACATCATTTATTCATAGCTAGCATCGTTTATCACTTTAAAACATGCTTAAACTCATGCTTGGTTAGTTATTATATCTAACACATAAGAATCATATTTTGAGACACAATGAACACAAACATGCCATCTTCAACATTCTGTACTTAACTATCCACACAAATGTAGTTTGGTTTGAGAAATATCCGAGTTTGATTTTGAAATCATTTTTAAACTTGAACAATGCAATTTGACACATACAAAACATCTTTAAAGCTCATTTCATGTGTAGTTAAGTCATGTTAGCATCTTCACAAAGTCAGAACATACTCCATGTAGTATTTATGGATATTAGCTTCATTATGTCAAGTTTTTTCTTTGAGAAAGTCATCTAGCTCAAAGCCTAACAACTTGGTCATGAACAAAGGAACTATAAATCATAACTCATGCTCATTTATGTTCAGAAATCAGTCATGTGTGTATACTATCAAGCTCAGAATTTGCAGAACATGAGTTTCATTAAAGTTCATTTTCGAAACATTAAGTTTTTGTTATAAACCTCCAACTAAATCATGTTGGTCATTTCCTATCTCATAAAGAAGCTTTATACAACATGTTATACTTTTTTTTCATGCATGTATAGGTCTTAATATCAAGTTAGAAACAACACATTCAAATGAAACTAACATCCTGGTTTCGGGACCGGCAATTATGCTACCGCACCTAAGATAAATCGGGCGCACTCAAGCCCTTCTTGAACCGTAACCGTAAAGGTACTACTGCTCGCAGTGTATCAACCCAACTTCGAATTTCTTTCAATCAAACATACATAAACTCATTCTTAGAGGTTCCTTACATGTATACACACTTCACAAACACTTTGGTAGCACAATTCCAAATCAATTTACAAGAACTTAAATGAAATTCCGTAATTTGCACACTTTGAAATTAAGAACACAAAATCAGATTTTTACCTTTTATGAAGCTTAGTATGCTTAATTTCCTTCTCTCTACACTATCTAGACTCCTCCTCAATCACCAGCAACTCAACTCTCAAACTTAGTATTTAACAGACAATTTTTGCAGTAACGGGAAATGAGAATGAAGCTGTCCTTATATAGAATAATGATGGACTGGCCAATGAGTTTACATTAAGGTTTGAAACCAAAGTGTCGAAGAAGAATACAATGGATATCAAGGGTTGCTCAACCACCACTTCCCAACCATTTCCATAGCCAATCATCACCTATACATAGCTACTGTTCATTGTTCTGCTGGTCACGTAAAGGGAATTGGACACTGTTTGTGCAACTGAGTTTGGAACAATGGTTCTAATACTTAGCAATTTGGCTAATAATGCTTAGTTTGGTTCCTTTAATTCCCAAAATGAAATTTTAATGTACAATTGAAAAATTAGGGATTTAATATATACCCATATCATACATTGGGTACACATAATTTAATATTTAATGGAGATAAAATAACGTAGTTAGGTATTATTTTCCGGGTATTCCCATAGATATTATTAGTACCCACATAATCACATTATGACACTATCCAATACTCCCTCCTATTCATATTAAGTGTCGTTTTGAAGAGTTTCATTTTATTCAATATAAGTGTCGTTTTGGAATCCCTATGCAATATTGCACTATTTTTTCCTAATTTACCCCTCTATTTAATATGCTTAGTAAATGCAATTCCATGGACCACTGTGGAGAGAGAAATAATTAATTAGGGATACAAAAGACATTTTGTGTTATTTCTTAATAAGTGTGCTTAACTCTAAAAAGACATTTAATATGAATAGGAGGGAGTATTAAATATCCATTTTTAAACATTTGATCCCTTTCCAAATTTATGAAATACACAGTTAATTAATTATTTATGTATTGAAATGTCACATATGATTTTATTGTACTACTTGGTACTTCATGTCATTAAAATGTACTTTTATGATATTATTTTAATGATGTCACACATTACAATAATGTTTCATTTAATTTCTACAGTGATAAACCAACCTTTCCCAGATCAAGCCCTTTGAAGCAATTTGCGCTTAGTTTGTTCTTGGAGGGCTTAGCCACGCTGTAGGTTCTGGCAAAGTGTCAAACTGGTTTAGCTCTATGCCAGTTCCGACCTCTATCACCATACTAGTTTCACATAACATGAATTAAATTCCATATTGGTATATAAAGTGTCTATTCATTTCATACGTGGAACTATACAGTTACACATAATTAATTCTTTCCCTTATTAATCCATTTCACTTTTAATTCACTTAGTAAATTTCTTTGACCTTCATTATGCCACACTAGGCAAATTCTCATAAGCTTTAAATCAAGCTCTTCACCAAACTCAGCACATTACTTTACTGTCGTAGCGTCCGACGGCTAACTTAATTGAATAGGATTTCTATAAATCACACACAACAATATTTATTTATACTCAAATAAATATTCAACTTTCATTAATTTATTCATCAATAATATTTGGAAATTCTCGGGTATTACATCATTTCCGTAGATTTTGCTTTCCTGTGCTAATAGTAAATAGCAGTATTGCAGTGCTTTAAATGGTGTTAATAAGCTCTAATCACATAAGACTTGGAGTGCTTAGGCTCTATGGAAATCTAAATCTGCTATGCTCTTGTCTCAATGCTTTACTTTAACATCTTGCAATATTTTCATCTTTCAGGTGAAATTAGGGGAACCTGGATACAAAGAAAGGTATTACTGTGAGAAATTTGAGTTATCAGACCCAAAAGAGATCGATGAAATTAAAAGAGATGTTGTAAGTTCCAAATGTTCTTTAGAATATCCATTACATTGTCTTCGATAATTAAATTAAGCCTTTTAATTTATATTGAAAATTCAGTTGGGTTATATTTTGTACTGCTATTATATGTTACTTTCAAAGTCAAAGTATTCACAAGTTATCTTTGATTTCTAAAATATCTGCTCTCATCTTATTATGTACCACAAGGCTTTTTGTTTTTGTTAGTTTTTGGGAATTGATATTTCCACAAGGGAAATTGATAATCTGCAAGCACTATATGTTATTTTATAAAAATAGAAAAATATATACAAAATGTATAATGGAGGGGCATACCCTCCCCAAGATTACAGGCAACCAGCCACCAAATCACAGATCCACACAAACATATGGCTGGAGTCTTAGACACTAGAGATAGAAAACCATACAAACCAACCTCGTATCAGACAAAGCCAAAGACCCAACAACATATTGAGTATAAATTTGACCCTCAAAATTATAAATTTGACTACATAAATTTTAAAACCTCATGTAACTCACTAAATATGTAAATAATAATGTTTTATCTAAAGTTAAATATATTAAATTTTCATACCTGATAAACTTGCACCTCGCCTTGTGAGAGGCGGAATGTCTCAACTTGCACCTTTTAAAACATTGATAACAAAAATTAGATCATGAGAATTTTCTGATCTATATGCTATCCCATGCTTATTAACCAGTTAGAAGAGCTTTACTTCATTTTTACTTATTTGCTAGCCTTTGCCTTGTCATCTTGTATTTTCTGTTTAACATGCCTTTCTCCCCTCGTATGTAATAATATTTCTAATTCTAGCTTGCCAAACATAATATAGCAGCTCGACATGCCATTTGTCTAATCTAATCTAGAAAAGTTGTACTTTTTACATTCTGCACTACCGATATTTTAAGTTTTATTGAATTGGGCTCCGGTTATTGTCAATATCTGGCTCAATAATGCATAAGTAGTACTCACTGTTCCACAGAAAGAGTCCAATTTGTCAAAAATTTTCCTACAGAAAGATTTCTCTTTTTCATTACAATAGTAAAAAATAACACAATGTCCTCAAAATTTCCATCCTAATTTCATTATCAGGCCACTCTACTAATCCAATAACTTATAGTTTTGTGCCAAACGGTTGGGCTTTCACCTTTCCCATTGTCTCCTTCCCTCAGCCATACATCTCTTTTGTGTCCTTTTTTGTATTTGTCAAGAGCCTCCCCACCTCTTCCTGGTCAAGATATATGGAAAGAAAAAATGGAAAGTTCGAAGCAATTTGAATTTTTTTGGAAATCCCATATACATCTACATCTCCCATGTCAAGTCACTTCCGCAATTAGGATTTTTGTGGAAATCCCATATATATATATATATATATATATATATCTACATCTCCCATGTAAAGTCACTTCCACATTTTCACCATTTTTGTGGATCAAGCACCTAACTTCATATTTGATATGTAATTGTATGGTTATATGGAATAAGTATGCTACTATTGCTGAGGATGCACAACATAATGCATATTATCTCTGCAGGTTTTGCATTATGTGGAAGGATTATGTTGGGTTTGTCGCTATTACTACCAGGGTGTCTGCTCGTGGCAATGGTCAGTAGCAGTTACTTGACATGAAAGCTTAATAGTTCTTGTGGCTTAAACTATGATATTCTCATCTGATATTTAATAATGATATATCTGTAACAAATGAGTTTAGGATATGATGGTTGTGGGTAATACATGAAATGGATGATCTGATCCACTTAAATTGTAAGTGATGTACAGTGGATTGTGGATGGCCGCGTGAAAAATGTATCAGGGCCTCTTCGTATCTTACATGTGAGAAATGAGAAGTCCAAATATAGAAAGATCACGAGGATCAATATTTATGACCCTCCAAGAAAATATACAAGATCATTAGGATCCTAATTTTAAGACCCTCCCTGCTAGGATCTTGTTGGTATTAATGCCATAATGTAAACTTTGCGCCAACCTAAGTTATTGAAAAGAAGAGGGGAAATGTCTATCAAGCTACTATGTGCTATATGGGGTCGGGTTATTGATGTGAGATGGATCCTAAAAAGGGGAGGTTCTAGTTATATAAGCGGCCTTCAAAACCGGTTAAAGGAATCGTATTTGGGAAGCGAGTCTGGGTCAGACGATGATGAGGTACTACCGAAGCCAAGTCCTCCTTCTCAGAGTCAACCAAAGCTGCCAAAAAGGGTTACTACACCTCTGACTAAGGTCCAGGTGTCAAATGTTGAAAACCTAAAGACATTTGTCGTTAAGCCAAGAAATAAGGGGCAAAAGGGGATTCTTTATTACAAAAGCTAAAACTACGTCATGTTACTTCATGCATGGTTGACTGAGGCTGTTGTTAAAGCTCAAGATATCTCTAATGTTTATTTCAGGTTTTATCCCTATCATTATGCTCCATTTGCTTCGGATCTTAAAGATCTAGCTGATCTGGAAATTACGTTCTTCCCAGGAGAGCCATTTAAACCCTTTGATCAACTCATGGGAACTCTACCAGCTGCGAGGTCCATTATAATGTCTTCAGTAGCAAATCTGCAATTTGATATATTTTTTAGCAATTTGTGGTGATGCCTTGAAGTTTTCCATGCTACAGTTCTAGCGCTCTACCCGAAAAATATAGGAATTTGATGACTGATCCATCCTCACCTATCCATGAGTTCTACCCTTCTGGTAATTTGTAAAAATTACTTTCAATGTTCAAACTTATTTTTCTCAATTTGGTTTGATGTTTCTCACACTCTCGCTTCAAACCATTCAAGAGAAGATATTATCACGAACAAAATTAATTAATAATTGTTGATTTTGTTTCTACGTTCAGATTTTGCGATTGACATGAATGGGAAGCGGTTTGCATGGCAGGTCAGCTACTTTATCATTAACACATTATATTTTGTTTTATTTTTAAGTAACACATTATTATATCTCTTACTTCATAATCATAATATTGCATGTTTTTTTTTTCCAATTGAAGTGACCTTGGGATTCTTTTTGAAAAATCAGGGTATTGCCAAACTGCCGTTCATTGATGAAAAGAAATTGATTAGCGAAACAAGGAAGCTTCAAGATACTTTAACGGTTTGAGCGATGTTATTTTGTTAGTTTTTGTTTTTTTTTAGTATTATTTTGTGTGTTTGCATTTTTCTGTCTTTTTTCTTCCCAAATTCTTTTTTATAGAATATTCTAAGAGGAGTTAATAAAAATATATGCCCCCTTCTTTACCAAGGAAGGTCACAAGTACATTTTTTTTGGAAATTAAGGAAGTCAATTGTTTCAAAATTACAAGTGAAAACAGGATATACTTGATAAATTGTTATGTTAAGGATCAAATTAAAAAATTTCAATTGTACGAATGAAACAAACATGAAAAAATACGAGGATTCATAAAGTTTGAACTGATTTAGTGTTAAGGAAGTCAAGATCTCAATGCTAAAAAATCAACAAATCTTGGCCTTATAAATTGTATCGATTTGCCCGACATTATGAGCAAGGTTCTCCATATATCCAAATAATATGAAAGTTTTGCGGACCTTACTACTTTTTCATGCTGTTTTCATCATTATGGTTAATTTTGTTTGGGAATTGATATTTCCACAAGCTAATTTGATATTTCCACAAGTGGTCCCACTTTTAACTAAACCAACCCTTTGTGCACTAAACTAATTATAAGATTTAGTTCTTATGTCCAAATTACTCTCACTTGATAAATAACTAAACATCTAGTTACTTAATTTTATTTGATTAATAGCATTACTCAGTTGAAGACGACTTTTATTTATTTAATTATTATGATAGTAATAATATTAATAATAATTAGAAAATAGTTAGAAATAAGTGAAAAAAATTATTTACACATGAAAGTTGGATCTAAGGCTTTCTTCTCCCACTGGGAAAAAAAATTATTTTAGAATTTCTATTATCATATCATTTTACTAAATTAAGATTTTTATAAAACAAATTATACTTAAAATGTGTAAACTTTATATATAACTGTATAAAAATTAATCTTATAAGATTGTAAAAATTAATTTAAGCTTGACATTGGAATTGCTCATCTGAATTAATCTTATAAAATTTGATGTAATAAGATAAAATAGAAGTTTCAAATTGTTTATTTGTTCGGAGTCTTAGGACCACAAGACCTGCAAGTTTTTATCATCTTATGATCCATCGGGAAGCCTAATATACATTTTATATATATGGGAAAAGACTTGTATATAAAGTTTTACATTTATAAAAATCTTAAAGTATAATTTGTTTCATAAACTTAATTTAAGTATAATTTGTTTACATATTATACTTAAACAAATCTTAATATTGTAATATGATATGATAATAGAAATTTTGAAAATAATTTACACATTTAATAATATAATATGATAAGGTTTACACAGTCTTATATATAAAGTTTACACATTTTAAATTTACATGTCTTATATACAAATTTACAAAGTCTTATATATAAAGTTTACACATTTTAAGTATAATTTGTTTCATAAAAATCTTAATTTAGTAATATGATATGATAATAGAAATTCGAAAATAATAATATTTTTCCTGGTGGGAGAAAGCCTTAGATTCTAATTTTTTATGTGTAAATAATTTTCTCACTTATTTCCTAACTATTTTCTAATTATTATTAATATTATTACTATCATAATAATTAAATAAATAAAAGTTGTCTTCAATTGAGTAACGCCAATAATCAAATAGAGTTAAACAACTAGATGTTTAGTTATTTATCAAGTGGGAGTAATTTGGACATAAGAACTAAATTCTATAGTTAGTTTACTACACAAAGGGTTGGTTTAGTTAAAAATGGGACCCACTTGTGGAAATATCAAATTAGCTTGTGGAAATATCAATTCTCCTTTTTTTTCTTTAACTTGATCATAAACATAACAAATCTTGAGCATGTAAATTGTTCTTACTCGTGTATATACCATGACCTCAAATTATAATTAGTACTTAATCTATGATTTTACTCTTCAGATATTATAGCATGGACATAGTTTTGAAAAAATTAAGTTCTTTTGTGGACAAAATCAAAATGTCCTTGTGACATTCTATGAGAGCAGAGGGAGTACTAAAAAAGAGAATGAATGCTAGAGGAAAGCTTAGATTGCTTGCTCTTTACGGAGTAGATATTGTTAAAAGCCTAAATAGATGATGATTCGATTCAAGCTAACCGTGCTCCTACTTGAACATCAGGAATGCTAATTGATGATTTTGGGCACTTCACTACTTGAGAGGTCAATCGTTCAATTTTAGTGGTTGTATCTGTCAAGACCCAACTATTTCAATTGCTAGTTAAGGCTATTTTGGGAAATAAGTTACTAATAGTAGTCTCTAGAATCAGCATACTCAATGTGAGTTGGTTACTATTGGGTGTCGGATAAATGAGTAGGTGTGGGTTTAGCTTAATTTTCCAGCAAGTAACTCTAGTATAAATATGTAACGAATGATGTATATTCATTATGTTGGTGAATATATGAAATTGAGAGAGCTGTGAGCTCCTCTCCCTTCCCCATTTCTCTCCTTTTTCTGCCCTTTCTTCCTCCCCTACTCGGGTTCAGTCTGGCTTAGGCCCTACCTATCCATTTTAGTTGTTCAAGACCTTAAGGTCCTGACAAATTGGTATCAGAGCTTTTCCTTTGGGATGCTCATCCCCTTCATCTATTCTTCATATCTTCTTCTTCCATTTTCATCCACCGTTCCGTCTCTCAATTTCTGTTAGCTTTGATCACATATATACCAAAAACAGCTAAAAAAAATCACAAAACTTCAATCAAATAGTTCTGATCAGCATCAAAACACTGTTCACGTTACTGTTTATCTCCAAATTTTTACTCCATAAACCATCCATTTTAGCCACAGAAACCATAGATCTACAACACAGTTCATCTCACAAATCCATCTCAAGCAAGCCCAGAAGAACCCATACACAAACTGCAGCTCAAAAGCCCACAATCAACATATTCATGCTCTATTTTGCAACCAGGCCTGCAACTCCTTTCAAATCTTCACCAACTCGGTTGAATTAGGTAAAAACAATTTTCACACTCGTTTCAGTCATTCTCAGTCTCCCTAACTATCAATTTTAGTTTCTAAAACATATACATCATAGATTATTTTGAAAAGCCATTTCCAGTTCATAGTAAGAATTTTTTTTCAGAAAAATCTTCAATTACACAGTTAAATCTGATCATTGATGGTTGTTTGATGTTAATTCATTCACACTTCACATTTCACAGCATCTGCAAACATCAATTTCAATTAAAAACTTCATTCCATTATATTTTGATGCAAAAATTACAATTTATTCTCTGTTGGCACTTTTGAGTAAATTCCTTGGTTTAGTCTGCTTTGATATACTCTGTAGTGGGGCTATTGTTTGCTTACTCTCAAACATAATTAGTCATCTTCTCTATTCAACATTGAATTACATCAGTCATTTCCAGATTTGTTATTCAATTCCCATTATATACAATTTCTGCCATTTTTACGGTTCTACACTTGAGTAATACCTTGCTAATACTTGTGTTGGGACTGATATTGATCATTGAGTGCCTTAGCTTATTTCATAGCTTACTCTTACAATTCTCTCCAAGTCATAGTACTAGACAGAATTGGGCATTTTCTTACACTCTTGGGTACTCAAATTGTCCTTGATTAAGCCCATTTCACCATCAAAAGGCTACTCAAGCTTATCTACTCTAATATTGAAATAGTGTTGTCACTAGTCTAATAATATCCTTGAATTCAGGAACCTATTATTTTAGGTTTCATTATCTGATTCTTAGTTTTAGCCTGTCCAGGGCTAGTCCATTAAAACATAGCCTCCCAAGGTATGATACAACCTGACTTCATCAGCCTTAGAAAAGTTTTCACTGAGAGGTTCCAGATGATGGATGGAACTATGGATTTGTTTATGAATAAAAATCACATACATACTATAACAAGAAGAGGATGAGATGCCTAAGAGGAGAGGTCAAGCTTTGAAAAGAGGGGAAGGGATAAGAATGTTGAAGCTGAGTGTAAGCATCTGAAACTATCTTTTCCAGCCAATAATGAGGGTGATGAAGATGTAATTTGGGTGAATGCTTTTGAAGATTCAACGTATGAAGGAGCTCCTATATATGATGAGGAGATGCAACAAGAGGGAGGCCCTGTATATGATGATTATGTTGAGCATGAAGGACCATTTGTTTGATGAAAAAGCTGAATTCAGTGCTTGTACTACACAACCTAAATTTGATGAAGAATTCTGGTATGTTGAAGAACCTGTATTTGATGAGGAACCTGAAGTGGAGCAAGGATTCATGAAGGAGGAGGGAGTGTTAGCACTTCCTGAACAAGAACAAGTAGTTTCCTTGGTAAGGAAACTGTTGAAGCAGCCTCACATGCTGCAACTCAGGCCAGAATGTGATGACAGAATCACTAGCTTTCCTTCTCCACAAGGTCCTAATATTTATACAGAGCTTTGAGAAAATGGGATTCACCTAGTGTTGTTTGCCATCCAAAACAGTCCAAAATTAATTGTTTGAATCTTTTGAACCTTGGAGAGATAAGGTGGAAACCTCTATGCAAAACTCACACTTAAAGAAAATTAGTACACCAAAATTTCCCCCCTTATGCTTACTTCGAGTATAACCTATTTCCTCCTGTCCTCACTTCAATACCAAGAGCCCTCACTTCTAACCAAAGAGATGACACAAGAACTAAAGTACCTTGTTATTATTGTGATGATAAAAGATATTGTAGAAAGGAATACTCAGAGTTTAGGTTTATATTCCTACTTAATTTCATCTCAATTACATTGGTTTGTATACACAAGTATATTTATGGTAATCTCTAATTACAACTATGTATACACAATAATTATGGGATATGACTAACTATAATTATGGAAACCATATCATATCTTCTAACACTCCCCCTCAAGCTGGTGTATAGATGTCTCGCATACCCAACTTGAAACACATGGATGAAACATCTTACTATTAAAACCCTTAGTCAAAATATCAGCAAGTTGGTACTCTGTTTTGACAAAAGGTAAGCAAATAAGACCACTAGTTAACTTTTCTTTAATGAAGTGTGCCAATCTCAATGTGCTTCGTTCTATCGTGTTGTACTGGATCGTTTGCAATACTAATGGTTGCCTTGTTATCACAAAATAACTGCATATGCCTTTTAGTTGTAATAGCCAAATCTTCTAGCAAGGTTCGAAGCCACATTAGTTCACATATACCCCTTTTCTAAGAGCAATATGAAGATCAATATCATCAGAAGAACAAGTAGAATTAGAATTCTCACCGTTAGCATTATCAAGACTAGGTTCTGAGCAGGGTTGGTGTAGTGGTGCAGAACTGGTGGCCTTATTCTTTCTTCTTCGAACATAGGTCCTCAACTCAGAATCATTCTGTCTAGCATATGACTCCTGTAACTGTAACTCTCTCTATATATAGGTATCAGAAACAACAGGAGCATGAGAGCAATTTATAGGATAAGAATGGTATATTAGAACTTGTAATACTAGCCTCAAGAGGAAACTTCTTATCAATAGCATCCTCCCCTGAGAAGGGAAAAAAGAATAAAAAGGTTCCGATTTCCAAAAAGTTATATCCTGAGTGACAAATACTTTGTTTGAAAGAGGATGATAACATTTATAACTCTTTTGGGTTGGAGAATTACCAATTAAAACACACTTAAGAGCCTTAGGATCCCAATTTTCCCGAGTGAGAGATTTATCATGAATATAGCACACATAAAAAACTTGAGGCGAAGAAGAGGAACTTGTCATGTGTTGGAGAAAAGAGATGAGATTTTTGTTCCCAATAATTCTAGAAGGAATGTGGTTAATAAGAAATGTAGTAGTCAGAACATCTCCCCATAGAAATTTAGGTGTGTTCATAGTAATATAAGAGTGCGGACTACCTCTAGTAAGTGACGATTTTTCTTTTCCGCGACTCTATTTTGTTCTGGAGTTTTGACACAGGAGGTTTGAAGAATGATGCCATGCTGAGAGAGATAAGATGCAAAGACATTATTATTACTATATTTAGGATTATTATCACTATGTGGAATTTTGACTTTAGCATCAAATTGGGTGAATCATTTTATGATATTTCTGAAAACAATCAAACACCTCATTTTTGGAACACATAAGATAAATCCAGGTGACACGAGAATGACAATCAATAAAGTTAATAAACCATCTAAAACCAGAACAGGAAACAGCCCGAGAGGGTCTCCACACATCAATATGTATAATAGCAAAAAACTCAGAATGTCGACTGTTAATAGTAGAATAAGTAGAACGTTTGTGTTTACCCAATTCACATGGTTCACACAAAAACTGAGTTTATTACATTGCTTAACTAAAGATGAAAATAAAGACTAATACTGAAAAAGAAAGATGTCCTAAATGTCGATGCCATTGATGGAGGGAGGTCAGGCTGGAGTTTGAAGTAGAGTGAAGAGCTTGAGTAGAGAACATGTTAGACAAGGGAACATCTAAATAATAGAGACCACCAACTACACTACCACTGCCAATCTTCTGTCTCGTCACCAAGTCCTGAAAAACACAATGAGTTGGGAAAAAAGTTGCTGAACAATGTAGAGATTCAGAAAGACGTTGGACATATAATAAATTTGTAGTAAATGAAAGAATATGAAGAACAGATGATAATGTTAATGAAGGGGTACAAACTACCGAACCACTCCGAGAGATAGAAGAAAGGGAACCATCAGCTACTCGAACCTTGTCTTTTCCAGAGCAAGGCGTGTATGAAGTAAAGAGGTTAGAGGACCCGGTCATATGCTCGGAAGCACCTGTGTCTATGATCCAACTAGGGCAAATTGATGAAATATAAAAAGCACATGAATGTATACCTGACTGGGCATAATGAGAATAGATTTGGAACATAATTTTCGAAAAGCTGAGATTTTCCCAGGAGTGAGTGCAGTAGTAGTTTCTGAAGTATTGGATGCATCAACAAGTGGTGTAGTAGACCTATAGGCTTGGGATCCACGACCAGACCAGACCGACCTCCACGCCCTTTAGGACGCTCATAAAGCTTAAAACAACTATCCCTGGTATGATTATTTCTCCCACAGTAGTCACATTCGCGGGACTCATTCTCAACAGGAGACTGAATGAAGAAGTCAGACTTAGGATACGAAGCAATCATAGCTGATCGGTCAACATGATTTAAATTTAGAACCATCACCCGACGTCTACTTTCCTCTTGTTGGACTCTAGTATGAGCCTCTCGCAGTGATGGAAAATGTGTTTGACCAATCAACTGTGCTCGAACTTGATCATACTTTATGTTCAAACCAACCAAGAAATCAACAACTTGATCTTCACTAACAAACTTTTGATAAGCTACATCTTCCGTACATTTGACTGAAAAAAACCGGTAATGATCAAGCTCCTGCCAAAGAGCATTAATCTCCGCAAAATACTGTGCCACGGTCTTCTCCCCTTGAACCCAGCTCACGAATTCTTTTACAAATGTCATATGCCTTAGACATATCACCAGAAACAAAAAAAGTTTGAGAGATAACCTCCCAAAGTTCATAGGCAGTGTTTAAAAACATGTAACTACGCATACTCGGTTCCATTGAATTAAAAATCCATGTTTTCACCATGGAGTTATTCCATTCTTCTTCGGCCATACCTGGTTTTTCAGGCATAGTAGTAGTTCTATTGATGAAGTGTTGCATACGATTAGCCTCAATTGACATATGACACGCTTGAGAACATGCCAAATAGTTGGTTCCATCCAACTTGAAGGGGCTGAGAACGTTGAATTAAGGGTATGACTTCTAACTACTTGTTGTCCCATACTACTGTTATGAACTCCACTACTAGCACTACTTTGTTCTGCCATATAATAGGTAGATACAATATATACCAAGGAGAATAAACTTTTCAAAGAATATAAACTAATTATACTACACTTTAGAACCAGAATTTATGTCAAAGAAGCGGTGAGAATCTCAATGAGCCGATGAACAGTGTTTTTCTGAAAAATAAGGACCAAACTTTGATACCATGTAGAAATGAATACTCACAGTTTAGGTTTATATTCCTACTTAATTTCATCTCAATTACATTGGTTTATACACATCAGTATATTTATGATAATCTCTAATTATAGCTACATATACACAATAATTATGGGATATGACTAACGATAATTATTGAAACCATATCATATCTACTAACATGATGCAGGGTCTAATATTAACAAACTTCACTGTCTCATGACGGTAAGAATGAGGAGGCTGAAATTCTTGATTCTCCACTTTATGATGAAGAACCAATTTGTGGTGAGGATTAATATGAAGGCAGTCTCTTGCATGATGAAGAACATGAAACTAATGAGACTCCAATACACGCAAATGTTCCTAGGCATGACAAGAAACTTGTTGCCATTAAATAAATTAAAGATAACAAGATTCATAGAGATTTAGAAACTCGGAGGTGTATGAATCTTTTGGGGCGCAACAAAATTTTCTAATGGCAAAGGATCTACACCAGTTTGTGATGGAAATTTCTAACCAAAAAGAAGGGAAAAAGGAGTGGTCTGTTTCACCACCTCTTTGGATGGACAAAATAGAGATGTGCATGCAACATTTTCACCTAGAAGATAACCTTGATGACCAGCACTTCTCTGTGAAGGATCAGCTTGAATCCAAGGCCATCTGTTTTGATCCTAAGATGGCTCCATTTGATTGGAATGATATCAGAATGAAAAAAGACCATTGCAAGGCAGTTATCTATGCTTTTGTAATTCAAGCTGTCACTTCAAATAGTGTTGGTAATGAGAAGGTTCAGCTGCTCTTACTGTGAAATGTCTCAATCTTATGGGTGGTTAGAAACTGCTGCCCTTCTAGTCCATTTCTTGCTAAAAGATGGCCTTCTGTGTAAGGTGGCAACAGATGAAACCTTTGAGAAATTCAAGAAGGCAGTGACCACTCCCCCTAAAGAGGGCCTACAAGCTGAGACTACCCGAGAATTTAGAAAATTTTTAAAATTTTAATTAATTGATTTAAGGTTCAAAATTTGAACCCTGCAGAGAAAAATAAGTGTATCGTTTGATATTTTTAAGAAGGAATTTTGAGGATTTCAAAATTGCATTAAGGATTTCGATGAATTATTAGGGATTAGGGAATAAGCGTTTATGTTCTGTGTATATGTGTACAGTATGTGGTTAAGGGTCAAGGGTTGACCAGATAAACGATATATGTGGCAAACCCTAAGAATATATTAAGAACGTCAACGTTCGGTTAGAAAACCCTAGCGAATTATAAGAAACTCTAGAAACCGGTTCTGAAACCCTAATTTCAGTTCTTGGAATTCGAAACCATAATTCGATGTATGAAACTCTAATCTGGGAACTTAAATGATTATTATATTGCTTAAGTGATATTAATTATAATATTAATTAGGGTAAAGCTTAATTAATTAGCAAACCCTAAAATTTGTTAAACCCTAATTTCTGGTTTAGGAACCCTAATTTATAATTAGGGAAAAACCTAAGTGTTAATTTAATACTTTTAATGTTAATTAGGATATATTAATTCTAATTTTTAAGTTAAGTAATTAGAAAACCCTAATCTAATTACAAAATCTAATTTCTATTTTAGAAAATTAATTTTCTCTTAGAAAACCTAATTTTGGGTTAAAAATCCTAATGACCATTTTGACCCTAATTGCTTAATTAACAATTTTAATTAGGAATTATTAATCCTAATTAGCAATATTTAAGTTATGATTAAGAAATTTTTATATAATTAGAAAATCCTAATTATAATTTAGAAATAATAATTTTCTATTTTTAAAACCTAATTTGGAAATTTTAGAAAATTAAATTGCAAACCCTAAGGGTTTCAAACTCTAAACCCTAAGGTTTTCCAAACTCTAAACCCTAACCCAAACCCTAAAGGTTTGGCCAATGTCCATATTGTCATTAAAAATAGAAATCAAATGACTATTTTGCCCTTTTTGGATTATTTTTAATTATGTAACTTGCAAATCTTTGTATATTTGGGTTTGGTGACCTACTAAGGTTGACATTGTGACACATAATCTCAGCAACTCAGCTGGCAACATCAGATCTAGGACTTTATATCATAATATATATAGATTAGGAAAGAGAAAGTGTATAAAATTTGGTCATTTGCACTCAAGCTCTCAACTTACATTTCTCTTTCCAAAACCTTCGAATTTCTGGAGTGATTCAGTCACTAGATAACCCTTTAGAACACCAAAATCAGTAAATGAGATCAAAGATCAAGGATTTGACAAGAGAGGTATAAACCCTAACTCACCATTTGATCTTGTATGCTAAGGTAAAGTTTGTGTTTATGTGTTTATTTAAGTGTTAGAAGATGTTTTATGATGATCTGTGATGATCTATCATAGATCCATAGCATCAAAGTGGAGAAAAATCGAAGTTTTCAAAATCTGTCAAAGAACACAAAAGTGGCCTGACAACCGAATGTCAGTGGCCTTATATTCTTTTCTGTTTTTGATTTTTGTTGTTTTAAAGTTTGAATATGTAGCTTGTCATATGGTCTTTGATCTGCAAGAGACATCACAATCATTGGATGTCTAGATCGCGAGTTATTAACGGTCAAACTCCATTGACCGAGATTGACCGGGTGATTTCTGGGTAACCCAGAAATCCTAAACCGGCGTCTGACAAGTTTTTGGTTAGCCCAGATCTGTCAGTTGTAACGTGGTTTGATGTTGTGTTTGTAACAGATTTCTAGCCTGTCATTTGTTATTTAAGTTTGTGGCTTAAGATCATGTAAACAAGCAACAGATTATAAGTAATCGGTGGTCAAAGTAGGCGACTAGCACTGTTTTAGCGTTTCTGGAAAACCCAGAAAACGGTTGGACAATTTCTCTGACAGACTTTGACCGGTTTATAAATTGTGATTGTGTTATTTTTTGACTGATCTATTGTTATATTATTTGTCCTTGACATAAGTACTACCTACTTGAACCATGAGACTACATGAACAAAGATCGGAACCTAGAATTAATCGAGCTTGAAATTGTTCAGTCGACACTGTTTGGGTTTCTGGGTTACCCAGAAAACCCAGACTTGGTCTGACAAGAGGTTTGAGGGTCCAGATCTTCATTCTGTAATATTATTTGACCTATTTGATGATTGGATATTGTAGTAATACAGTCCTCCTACACGATCGAAGTCTTGGATTGGACAGAAACAATATAAGCAAAAACTTAAGCGTGGTCAAAGTAGTACCCTTGAGAACCGGCCTGTCAGTGTTCTTGAGGCTCAAGAACACCAATAACGATGGATTTGTCACCTAAAGCCCCTATAGCGACACTTAATTTCGGAAATTAATTATTTTAATTAAATAAATAGATAAAAATTATTTTTAATTATTAAAAATACTAAATAAATGCTGAAAAATTATTTTAAAGTCTGAAAAATAGTTTATAATTATTTTGAGTATATTTCATAAATATTTAATATTTTTGGAATATAAATGGTATTTAATTTATTTAATTATAATATTAAATAAATTATTTAAAATGATTTTAATACATGAAAAATAATATTATGGTATAAGAAAATATTTTAAGTAATTTTCAATAACTTTTGATATTTTGTGATGAATTTCATTAATTAATCAATATTAATGATAATTAGTTTATTTAATAAATATATTAAATAAATTATGGAAAAATAGAATAAATGATTTAAAAATCATATGAAAATGATTAAGTGTTATAAAAATATTTTAAGTTATAAAATATAACTTTTGATATTTTATCATGAAAATATTAATATTTTAATATTAATATCAATTATCGGATAATAGATTTAAGTGTTTAAAAATCATAAGGTATTAAAATACTTTGAAATATTATAAATATATTATAATATTATGATATATACGTATTTCATTAATATTTGATAATAAATAAATATTAATGATAAAAGGAATTATGTGGTATTTAATTCATTTAAATACATGTTTAATGATTGAAAATTCATAATAAATGGTAATAATTATTTAAAAATTATTATGAGACTTGGAAAAATATTTTGATTGTTATTAAAATTACCTGAGTTAATTGTTAAGTGTTAAGTCAGAGTTTAATTGAACTTAGACTCGATAAATAGTTCGACTAGACCGTCGGGATGATAGAATTGTGTCGGTTTCAACTCGGACTTAAATAGTCTGACTTGATGCTAAGTTTTATGGGCTGAATAGACTGATAGGGTTATGTGTTATGTGTTATGTGTTTAGGTTATTCTATGTATATATATATATATAATAGTATTGTATTGTGATGATATTATTCTAATATTGGAGATCTATATTACTAATATTAGGTCTTCGGATAAGGCGATATAATTGCGTAGCGGTAATCAACGGTTCGGATAAGTTTGTTTTTACTTAACTCTACTAAGAGTGTTTTATTCGGATAAGCTTATGGTTAATCATTGCTGGTTGTCATGAATTGTACTCTGTACATATTGCATGTATAAGTCAGGTATGAAAGGCTGATCACCTTCATTTCAGATATATTTGTTCATGTATAATACTTGTTCAGTCATAAATTTGTTCATGCTAGTTCACAATTATATTGTTGAATTATAGCCAGCTTATTATTCAGACTCTTTCAATCATGATATATCGTTATATTGTTGAACTTAAACTTGCTGGGAAATTCTTATGCTCACCCTTGCTATATCATGATAAAACATTGCAGATTAAGACGAACGCGTCGGATACAAAGAAAGATTAAAGACAGTTCCAGCTTAAAGTTAATATGCGCGATTAGTTTTGTAATAATGTAGTTTGATAGTAATGTATATAATATTATTGTAAGTCAAGTAAGTTATGAAATGTGTATTAAGTTAAGGTTACTCGACCTTGGGGATTATGTGTAAGTTTAATGTATAAACAATTTATGTTTATATCTTCCACAAATATAGTAATAGTGTTAGAATGATCGAACCGGATCCGCGGTGATTCGGGACCTCGGATTCGGGGCCGTCACAGAGACCAACTCTTTTTTCCATTCAGAGTGATCGTAGTTGGATGGAAATTTTGTGGGTTTGCACTGAAATTGTGCTAGGAACTGAAATTCCCATCAAAGAAAGAATGAGAAATTGTGACACCCCCAAGTCCGTATACTTTCAACACAGAATATGGTGTGCACGCTACTACCCATTCAACATACATCTATCTATATAATCTTAAAGACATAATTATAATTACTATATTATTACAATACATCTAAGTCTACTCCCAGTTTCTGAGATCTTTACATATTCCAAAACATAATATTAATCTAAATATTACATCAATACTAATATTAACATTAATACATAACTTCTTCTATTCATTTACTTTTCCTTTTTCTTTGTCTTTTCCAGAACCTTCAGTCCGCTCTGATTTAGCAGAAAACATTTAATTTATAGCAAGAGTGAGCAACTATTTACTCAGCAAGTTGAAAACAGTTGAATAAACAACAATCATATGAATAGAATAATTCTTTCTATGAAATCTTCAATAATTGAACAATAATTGTGAAGTAGCTTGAATAAACAGGAAATAAAAAATTTCCTTTACTTTAACATTTTTAACATTATACCGAGTGGTCACACAGACCTTTGAACTCTTAAACAAGGTTAACAATTTTTCAACTGTAAACCAAGCGAATGACTGACAATCACGCAGATTGAAAACATTCTCTTCGTAGTACTTTAGGACATCAGCCTATCGTACCACATATATTGTGCACAACATATTCTTCTACAGACACATAGCGTCTACTGGAATTATAATGTCCGATACATTTTTCCCTTTATCAGGGTTGTTTATCTCAGTTTAACATTCGAGTCCGCACTAATTCAATTTGGTTTGGATTAGCTCTATTTAGCATCAATGAATTTAAAGAATTCAACCTCAGACCTCAATATCTATCTAGTTGAAACAAATGGCATAAACATGCTTCTTAACTCAGTTAATGAATAAACAGAACTT